>NQII01003903.1:24071-104951 GCA_002778355.1 Clitarchus hookeri
ATGGTGCGCCACCCCATTGGCACCTAGCTGTTCGCGGATACCTGAACGAGACGTTGCTGTAACGCTGGATTGGTCGAGGAGCAGCTGGTGACCAGGCTCTTCATCACTGGCCCCCAAGAAGCCCGGATCTTACCCCGTGCGATTATTTTCTATGGAGGTGCAGAAATGACCAAGTGTTTTGTCCACCATTACCGGCTGACATTGACGACCACAAAATGAGAAATAGTCCGCAGTCATGAGTTTTTAAATAAGTTTACAATTGTTTCGTACAAAAAATAAACACCTAACAAATTAATTAATTTATGGTTTCCTTCATTACGTAAATTTTGTAATTTTTCCAATGTATTGTTTTTGTAAATATATACATTTTTATCGATAAATCGCAATACCCCTACGACTGATGGAAGGGTTCTCCTGTAAGCGTGTCAATGCGAGCGATGAAAGGTGGGGATGGTTGTACCTCTCGCACGTTTTCAGATTTTTCTGTATCCTTCACATATTGTAAATTATGGGAACTGACGACTGTAAAGTCTCTCAGATTGTGCGACTGAGATGAAATGATAATCTTCTGTCTCTCACGGCATGACCTCGTACATTTTATGCACCTCTCTGCAAGTGTGCACTATGTTACGCTCATGAGAGAAATGTATAAAGAGATAGGGTAACTTTATTTTCTGTCTCTCATGACATGATACATTTTGGCATTGAAATTTCATGCACCTCAGATATGAGACTAGATTTTACCAGGAATTCTTACTCCTCCCCTCATTAATTTCTCCTCAGTTCCCACACTCCGACTTTGGAGATCGGTGCGTGGAGGGGAGTAAACATTTAAATTCCCTTCGCGACCGATGGGAGATCGGCGCGTGAAGGGGAGTACACAGTACAATTCCCTTTGCGGCCATCGGAAATGGGATTTGTTCATGGTACAAAGTTTCTCTTCCTCGCAGCCAATGGGAATTAGATTTTGGTTGCAGCCAATGAGAATAGGATTTGGTGAGGCCAGGTAGGCGTGTCTGAAAATAGGCAGATATCCCCTCAAAATACTGCAGGCAGAACGACATATTTCCTGACTGCCGGGACACAGTCCAAAGACAAGCCCTGCTAGAATGTTTGACTCGGTACAGAGTACCTTAACAGTGCAGAGCCAATATAAACATAATATTCAATATTAATCAGTCAAAAAACAATTTTCAATAAAAAGTTACAATAAAAGCTAAGAAAAGTACGCGTAACTGATATATTTTCCACACCTTGGGATATACACATATTTTGCAAAGATAAGTTTCTACCAGCCAAAGTTATATTTTTAGAAGTAGAACTCGCGATATGGGCTTGATCTGTGTAGCGTCCAGTAGAAGTAGACTTTTTTTTTCCTCAGGTGTTAAACGTACATTTTACCAGAAATAGTTTAGAATCGCTATTAACATATTGTGCTAAATATGCTCGTTTCAAAGCCACAGACGAGACAAAAAAATATTTTTTTTCATTAAATTTAAGAACGTTTTAATTTTTTCTTCGGGGTTTAGTGAGCACTGCATGCATTGGAATTATGATCAGGAAATGATACCTTGTCCAAGGCTGTAAGTATCAAATATGCTTTTCCGTCACAACGAACACTGAATAAAATTATGTATGGGAATTTTATTTCCCCCCCCCCCATGTTTTATAATATTCTAATTATACTTTTTGGTAGAAAATAAAATAATCCTGAAATTATAATTTTTTGTTAAATTCACCAAACATACTTTTACCATTTTACCGTATATACTTTTTTATGGCGAGCGAATTAGCAGATGTATTTTTATAGGGAGCGCATTAGTGCGAAAGAGATTATGTATGGAAGGTGCTGAAACGGCATAATGGTCGCGTGTACATGCTGTAACTGAGGCACTCCAAACGTGATGACTTGTGGATCGCTGAGAGAGGTTCTTTGATGTAAAAACCTGCTAAAAGTTTAATTCATTGTAAACATAACATTTTTAATGTAATAAAACGTCACGTGTGCGCTGAAAAGCTCGTTCTTTAATTTATATCCCTGCGGTCCCCCAATGCCTGCGGGCTGTTATGTATGAACGCATGTGTGCGAGATTAATTCCCCAAACGTTTAAGGTTGTAGTAAAACTATGAAGTGTTTGAAACATACTTTTATATATATTATTAACTTGGTGCATGCATGTTTGTGTGTGTACTAACATGATCATTTAAATTTTTTTTACGGTATGTTATTTCACATTTTATATATCTGTATATACTCATAACTGACATAATAAATATTTATGTTAGAATTTACATTTCAAGTGCGAAATATTCGAAGCTAGCCTGAAGTCACCGCTATAGGCAAACTGCACGCTCTTCCCTAGGCTCCAGGTGGCCGCGCGAATCGTTCACTGCCTGTGTTGTAGGAATAGTAAAGTACAACTTATGCACGGCTGCTAACTCGTGAATACTGCACGTGATACCAACCTTAACTCCAGCCGTCTCTGCTGCGGCATGGCGCGCGTCTAAATATAATTTTCGAGGCCGCCTTCATTTGCAAAGTGTTTTCCCCAATCCTTAATTAATTTTTTAATAAATAATTACGTTCATACACGTAAAATATATACCTGATTTTAGTGACAGCTAGTCTCTCATTAAATCTTTTGATTTTTTTAAAGATTTTTCTTTAAATTATGACAAAACTGATATACGAAATATTTTTTTCTGTACCAGCAGTGTTTTTTTTAAACTTGCTTGCGTGAGCAGGCAATAATTCCAGATAAAAATATAATATTTTTTAAACACATTAATTTATGCACACATTACAATATTATTCTTCTGCATGGCAAAAAAAAATACAAAGAATACTTTTTTTACGAGTTCCTTCTCTGAGTCATGGCATTACACACATTATTATTATTTTTTAATTTACCATGGGTTATAATAACTCTATAGTCTTAGGGCTTCAGATTTGCACGGAGCACAGAAATGTCTCTGATTTNAGATGCGCAAGTTTCCAACTAAAGAAATTAACTCTTATTTAATAGAACCGCAACTTGTGGGTTATCCGGAGGAAATGCTTTCCTTTAAGTACGCTGAACAACAAAGAACTCGTTGCTTTTTCTTGTGTCAAACGTTTAACTTAGGAACTTTACTTACAAGTGTGGCTCAAAAGCTCAATGCCGTTGCCACCGAGACTTCAAGGCCGTACAATCTCTTCCAGCCAAGCTAGTGACGTCATGACTAATGAGCAAACTTAATTGGCCAATATGGCTGGCAGTTTGGTTAGTTTAGACACGTGGTGGGTCGTATTTTTTTTATTAAAACTAAGGCATCTGTATAAAATATACCAAAGTTTTTAACTTGTGTGTTCCTCTGTGTCTTGGAAATTACTTTAATTGGCTGGAAATTTTACATCTTTAAGTTTCTTGACAATTATGAAAGAGTTTATGCCTGCATGAGCGGTATTTCGGGAGAAAATTTTGTGCTTACAAAGTTTTCACGTGTAAGTAGACGTTTTTATATCAACTTTGTAGACTTTCAGTAGAAAAAGAACATTCAAGTAACATTATTACTGTTGCAGTGCGTGTTTCAGTGTACTAGCATGAGCAATAGGAAAGGATAGATCTTTTTGGCCAATACNCAGTGTACTAGCATGAGCAATAGGAAAGGATAGATCTTTTTGGCCAATACCAAAGCTGAATTGTTTAATGCACTATACATAAATGCGATTGTTGGCAGTAGTTTGTGTTTAAATGAAACATATTTATATTATATTAAACAAATTTATTGGAAGTACATTTTACCAGAAATAGTTTAGAATCGCTATTAACATATTGTGCTAAATATGCTCGTTTCAAAGCCACAGACGNGTACATTTTACCAGAAATAGTTTAGAATCGCTATTAACATATTGTGCTAAATATGCTCGTTTCAAAGCCACAGACGAGACAAAAAAATATTTTTTTTCATTAAATTTAAGAACGTTTTAATTTTTTCTTCGGGGTTTAGTGAGCACTGCATGCATTGGAATTATGATCAGGAAATGATACCTTGTCCAAGGCTGTAAGTATCAAATATGCTATTCCGTCACAACGAACACTGAATAAAATTATGTATGGGAATTTTATCCCCCCCCCCCCATGTTTTATAATATTCTAATTATACTTTTTGGTAGAAAATAAAATAATCCTGAAATTATAATTTTTTGTTAAATTCACCAAACATACTTTTACCATTTTACCGTATATACTTTTTTATGGCGAGCGAATTAGCAGATGTATTTTTATAGGGAGCGCATTAGTGCGAAAGAGATTATGTATGGAAGGTGCTGAAACGGCATAATGGTCGCGTGTACATGCTGTAACTGAGGCACTCCAAACGTGATGACTTGTGGATCGCCGAGAGAGGTTCTTTGATGTAAAAACCTGCTAAAAGTTTAATTCATTGTAAACATAACATTTTTAATGTAATAAAACGTCACGTGTGCGCTGAAAAGCTCGTTCTTTAATTTCTATCCCTGCGGTCCCCCAATGCCTGCGGGCTGTTATGTATGAACGCATGTGTGCGAGATTAATTCCCCAAACGTTTAAGGTTGTAGTAAAACTATGAAGTGTTTAAAACATACTTTTATAAATATTATTAACTTGGTGCATGCATGTTTGTGTGTGTACTAACATGATCATTTAAATTTTTTTTACGGTATGTTATTTCACATTTTATATATCTGTATATACTCATAACTGACATAATAAATATTTATGTTAGAATTTACATTTCAAGTGCGAAATATTCGAAGCTAGCCTGAAGTCACCGCTATAGGCAAACTGCACGCTCTTCCCTAGGCTCCAGGTGGCCGCGCGAATCGTTCACTGCCTGTGTTGTAGGAAGAGTAAAGTACAACTTATGCACGGCTGCTAACTCGTGAATACTGCACGTGATACCAACCTTAACTCCAGCCGTCTCTGCTGCGGCATGGCGCGCGTCTAAATATAATTTTCGAGGCCGCCTTCATTTGCAAAGTGTTTTCCCCCAATCCTTAATTAATTTTTTAATAAATAATTACGTTCATACACGTAGAATATATACCTGATTTTAGTGACAGCTAGTGTCTCATTAAATCTTTTGGTTTTTTTAAAGATTTTTCTTTAAATTATGACAAAACTGATATACGAAATATTTTTTTCTGTACCAGCAGTGTTTTTTTAAACTTGCTTGCGTGAGTAGGCAATAATTCGAGATAAAAATATAATATTTTTTAAACACATTAATTTATGCACACATCACAATATTATTCTTCTGCATGGCAAAAAAAAAAAAAATACAAAGAATACTTTTTTTACGAGTTCCTTCTCTGAGTCATGGCATTACACACATTATTATTTTTTTTAAATTTACCATGGGTTATAATAACTCTATAGTCTTAGGGCTTCAGATTTGCACGGAGCACAGAAATGTCTCTGATTTTTGCACTTGTGAAGTCTTGTGGCGTACGGTGGGCAGCAGCGCTGCTCATGGAGGTCTACGACGTACGTTCTGATGGGGCACGCATTGCGAATCGCCAAATCTTGGCGTCTTTCAATCACGAACACTGGGTACTGCAAATTATGGTTTCCTCCAATACGCTGGGAATTCTGTAGTACGGAATATTTCCCTCTTCCCACCTTAGTTCGTACGTTTCGTACGTCTGCTGTTGTGTGGTGCGGTCGAGGTGCTGCCATGGACACTGCGGTAAAAAAAGCGAAAACTTTGCTTTTCTCGTCTTCGTCACTGTACGAGACGGCAATATTTTGATGGTGTACGAGTCCAACGAGCGAAAACCTTGGATGTTGCAAAACATTTTTTTCCACTAGATATTTTTGTTGTATAAAAATTTTAAGTCTTTTTTAAAGAATTTTTTTTTCTTCAGAAATCTTTTACAGGCATTTAAATCTTCATCGAGGTCCATACACATCGGACACCTGTGTTTTGGGTGGGTTTCTTCGCGGGGTAGTGCTTGCGAGTAATTTTCTTGAAGGGGAGCATCTTTCACAGATCCAGCTTGCGAGTAGATAACTTCCACGGTGGCGTCTTCCACGGGCGCAGACGTCGTGAGGGCTGCTCGGCGGGCCTAGCACCAACCCCTGCGATGCGGCGTGTCGAGAACCGAGGTGCTGCAGCCCTCGAAACACTTCTTGCACGGGAGGCAGTCCCGTATGTCTTCGTTCTGCGGCAGGTACGCCGGCAAATACTTGAATACAGTCGAAATTTCGTGAGGTGCGTAGACCAGGAGAATATCTTTCGGCAGGTATGGCAACTCGTCCTGTTTGTCCAAGGCACTAAGCGAGCGCACCCTTCCAAATGCTAAAATTGCCGAAAAGATTTGTTGGTTGCTCGGAAAACACGCGTACATTTTTATTTTTTAAGTGCGAGAAAATGACTGCTTTCCTGAGGGGGCTAGGGGTGCACCTTATAAAAAATTTAGGAAAAAGATACGCAGGTGCTTGCGACTAAAGTAGGGCGCTGATTGGTCGGAACGAATTTTTCCGAAAACGCACGAAACATTTTCTAATGAGCGAGATTGTCACGTGACGTGGTTAGCCAATGAGAATCATTGGAGGGGATGGAGTAATTTGTAGAGGGAGTGAAGGGGTGGGGCAATTGGTGAAGTAATCTAATATATTGGAAGGGGTGGATGCTTGCTGACTAATTAACAATGAGAATCATGGGTGTGGGTGGAGCGAACGTATCTAATTGGTGGACAATTAAATATATTGAAAGGTGGGAGTGGTGGGGGTGAGTCGTCTGCTGGACGTGGTGCTGTGGGGGACCCCCAGAAATGAAAAAAAAATTAATGACTTTTTAAATAATACATTTTGATAACAAATGTGTAATAAAAAATTATAGGAATTTTTTTATAATTTTTATTAACAAACTTTGTGTAAATTTTTTGTAATTTTTTTTTATTTTTTCGCGTTTTCTGGGATTTTAAGATCAAAGGTCACCGCGGTCAAGGTCATCCATATCTAAAATGGCGGACAATATGGCCGCCGGGGGACCGGAATGACAGAGAATGAACAGCTCCGGGACTCCGACGCCCCACGCCCTTGTGCCAAACTTCTCTATTTTCTATTACTCACGGTAAAGTGAGAACTTTTTGAAGCCCTCTCATTTTGAATAATAGTTGATAAATATATTTTATTGTAGCCTTAGTCGTTAACTTTCGAGTGCGGCGAAATACACACACTGTGTTTTTTATTACTTACATGACAATATTTATTTTAGAAAGAGGTGGAAAGATAAAAAATTACTGGTAGGAAAAAGTAACTAGGCCTCAAAGTGCTCACTTTACCGTAAACAGCCCATACCTATTCATGTGGCTCAACTCCCCGGAAACCGAGAGTATCAAATCAAAGAACGAGAACATGACTGAGGAAAACCTTAAAATCCGGAAAGAAATTCTAGAACATGTTTTTATGAATTTACATTTAAGTCAATTCATACCTGAAAGGAGTTATGGGCGTAGCTAAATAATGAGTCATGATTAGGTAGAGCACAGCAGTATAAGATGGAGTTTATTGAACATAAGGATTATACAATAAATTTTTACGTGACTATTGATCGGGGGAGCTTAAATAGAACACCAGGATGCTAATTAATTGTATTAAGTATTATTACCTCACGTCATTACTGTTACAATCTAATTGGAAAGTCGCCACCCTATTGATGTTACCGGAGGCTGATTCTATGAGGCGGTTAACGACGGCCGGACACGNTCTAATTGGAAAGTCGCCACCCTATTGATGTTACCGGAGGCTGATTCTATGAGGCGGTTAACGACGGCCGGACACGCCCATCTTCAGTGGTCTTCTCGTTCCAGTGGCCTGACGACAAAAGACGCCGCTCCCGGTTTTACGCTGGCCTATATNCCCATCTTCAGTGGTCTTCTCGTTCCAGTGGCCTGACGACAAAAGACGCCGCTCCCGGTTTTACGCTGGCCTATATCGGGTGCGTTGTTTAATATTTTCGGCCCCGTTTACTAGCCGGCGCATGGGGTTTCTGCAACTGTCTTTCGCAGGGTTTATTACTATCATGCTCGTACCCTGGTTCAATATTGGAAGGTGTGATAAGGCAAGCCGTCCAGCTAAGGCCTGATCACTTCATAACAAAGTACACAGCTGTGTATTGTGTGATCTGCAGGACATTAAACGTTANGTCCAGCTAAGGCCTGATCACTTCATAACAAAGTACACAGCTGTGTATTGTGTGATCTGCAGGACATTAAACGTTTAAATTTTTAGTTAGGAGGTCAATTTTAGCAAGACCTAGTTGCCAACCTTCGAAGTGTCATTAGTTGCTCGCCAGTTTGCGTGATCATAGGTCCTTGATTTGGATCTGTGGGAACCCATGCGATTTTATTATGTATAAATTAGCGCAAGCTTAATATGCAAATGTAAACACACCTACTCCCTTCCACATATGGTTGGCCGAAGGGCATAAAATACTGGCGGAATTAAATGAGCGTCTAGGTCGCGATAGTATTTTTCGTCCTCGGAAGTTCGTGTACAATCGGATCAGAAAGCTGCGCCCAACACTATTGTGAGTCGTCCGTAAGTCCTAGGGTCGCCTACCTGGTGCTTAAACTGTTTTGCAGTGTGTTTGAAAACCCTGTTATTTTAGAAAAGCAGTAAACCTGCGCCCACAATGCTTATCTGCGAAAATAAAACGCACGTCATACTTGTCGTGTTTTGTACTTTCAAGACATCACGCACATTGGAAACATTATTTTAATGTCCGCCAATATGACTGAAAACGGCTTTTTCCGACTGCTGTTTCTCAGACTATACCATCCGGATTCATACGAAACTAAAATAGAGAAGTGTATTGACTTTCGTAATTATGAGTTCGCAGTTCTCTTGGCTTGTCTATACTGTAGTTTAAGGTCCATAGCTGGTTGGGTTTGTGGGGTACTTTCGGAATTGTCTTTTTCTAAACCATAAACAAGCTAGAGAAACCAGTAAACTAATATGACGTGGGAAGGTTTCCGTCCAGTGTACCGCCTGGCATGCATGCATGCATGCAATAGTGCCGTGCCGTGCCGTGCCGTGCCGTGCACTGCATGCGCAACTGCATGGCAAAGTGAAAGACGCGCGTGCATCATGATGTATCTAGATGTTGCGTACAGTGCAAGAAACTGCTCGCGTCATTGTGTATATTCGTAAAAGTATCTCGAGTAAAGTCATTCATATGTAAATTCAACTTTTTTTTTTAAATTCAAGTTTCCAACAGAACATGATCGAAACAAAGAGTATTCGAGTTGAGAGATTTGGGCGGCTCTTAACAACAAGGTATTGAGAGCCGATGAGGGTTAAAAGAGGTGAGAATGGAGCGCAATACCGGAATGCACAGGCGGGGGGAACGGGAGATCTCCGAGAAAACCCGCCCACCAGCGACATCGTCCGGCACGATTCGCACTTGCGAAAATCCGGGAGTGATCCGGTCGGGGAAAAGAGAATTCGAGAAACACGCAAGGATTATGTATGGTTGAGTAAAAATAAGAAAACGCCTTGTTATAATTACATATTAGAGTCAAGAATACTTATTCCATTGTTTAGTCAACTGACAAAGGGATTAAGAAGTAATATGACACGGTACGCAGAGAGAACTGCATTCATTAAAAAAATAACTTTTAGTTTCAGATAAGTAGAAAATTACAGTTTTAAGTGTAAAAAAATAACTGTAGTGTTACTCGGGCTTACGTTTCTTTGTGGCAGACGTCGGTGTTGCGAGGGTTTTAGAAGAAAACTAACTGGTAGCTTTTATTGCACCAATGTGAACACTATCAATTAATATGGGGAATAGGCAACATGCACATTTTTTACTGGCACTTGGTATTCAATCATGTATCTGTTATAAATGTATCTAAAAAGTACCACGATTTAAAAATAAGTTTTGAAGAAGTTATGATTGAATGAAAGGTTTACGATTGAAACCCCCACGAAAACGCGCCTGTCGTGTCTGCTCACTCCGTGACGTCACAAGTCAGATACAACCTCGGCCGCCGCGTTTGTTTACTTCAGCGGTGATGCGCATTTGGTTAAACAGAAATTATTTGATGCAATGGAAAATAAAATAAAGAGTCAAGCATACCAAAATCATCGAAATGGTTTATTGTACCGCAGTGTATNTTTGATGCAATGGAAAATAAAATAAAGAGTCAAGCATACCAAAATCATCGAAATGGTTTATTGTACCGCAGTGTATTACTACATCTCGCAAAACACCTGATAAAATATTTGTTAGTTACAAAAAACCAAACAAACAGGAAGAGGTGGTTTAACGCAGTTAGGCGAGACATTGAAGATGTTTCGCCAAAATCAGTTATTTTTGTTTGCGAATACCATTTTGACGTAGGTAATTATATTAAAGGTGTTTGTTTCCCATATGTTGATAGTTTTGACACTGGACTTCTTAATGTCTACTATTTATATCTGACCTAACCTTCGTTACGGTACTATGGTGTTGTTTAATACACACCGCAACGCGTTTAGTAATTCATATGTGATGTAGACGTGAGCATAAAAAAATATATTAACGTATTTCATAATAATAAAGGTATATATTTACAAAAATTTTGCCACCGAATGTAAATTTAATATTTTGTATGTTTATAGATCCCAAGTTAGGCCNAGGTATATATTTACAAAAATTTTGCCACCGAATGTAAATTTAATATTTTGTATGTTTATAGATCCCAAGTTAGGCATAACAGACGGAATTTCGTATATATATGTTTTTATTAATTTAATATAACTTCAATTACTCTTTTCAAGAACACAACTTTCATATTTAGGCTATATTCGCAATGTATGCCTAAGTAATAACATGTCCCGATGTTAAGCCATGCAAATTTAACATTAAATTATTTAGCTGGGGCTCAGAGTTCCTTTTGCAAAAAGTATGGTTTATATGGTACGGTATTTTTCAAACATAGCAATTTCTAATAAATTTAAGTTGTTTTGATTTGTCTCTAGTTAGCTTTCATAAGCTTAACAATTTTAAGTTAAATAGTAACTTAATTTTTTCTTTCAAAACACTANTTTGTCTCTAGTTAGCTTTCATAAGCTTAACAATTTTAAGTTAAATAGTAACTTAATTTTTTCTTTCAAAACACTAAAATTCATGTTTTTAGAAATGTTTATCAAAGGTGATCTTACTTTCATATTTGCCCTTCCCCTTTTTTCTAAGTTTCTAAGATGGACGCTACAAAAAAAGTACGAGAATAGGATCACTAAATTGATACTAAATAGGTCTAAGCGTTTTACGCACGTAAGATTTTACTTTTATAACGTTTTCCCTTAAATAAACAGAAAGAAAACAGCTTTTGAGGAATAAAACAAATTCTATTATTACAGATTTTCTTCTCTGTATTCAATTTCATCACAGGTATTAAGTGTTTCTCAAACTACCATATATATATNTTATGTGTGCAGTTCTTACAGTTTAAAAAGAAAGTGTGGACACAGCTATCGTGACGTCAGAATAATTAAATGTATGTTATGTACACAAAACATAAGAAACAATAAGAGAGGCAAGTCATTATTTTTTAATTTTTAGTTTCTAAACATTATCTCTGAGGCCTCAATATAGTGTTTAGAAACGAGGTGGAACGCGGAAACACAGGTTTGCCGGCCGGTAACTCGGCATTCTGCCCGCCACCGACCCGCAGCTGCTCGAGAAGTACCGTGTCGGGTAGTGACTGGCGTGCTAGCTTTAGGCCTGCTGTCACCACACTGCTCGTTATCTGACATTTATAAAGTGCTTTATGAATACTGAAACGTGATTTAGAATCCGTAAATATTTGTAACCTTCTTTCTCAATACAACACTACGTTTTATTTCTAAATAATGTAGTTAATTTATCACAAACATCAAGCATGGCGCGCGACAACAGTGCGCTCACTGCAGTCGCCTTCATTACAATTCTGTTACTCTTGGTAATGTAATACCTATTCCGTATTTTAGTTTCCAACTTTTAATCTTAGCAATTGTAAACATACACACAGATAATAATAATACCTACCTCAATAAAATGTATAAACAAATAGGTTTTAACATGTGATGTAGGCCTACTGTCGCTTTGAAGATCACTACTGTGCGATATGAGACACGTTCTTACATTTGTAATTTTACACCTCTTATTTCAGGTTCCACAAAGCAATGGGAATTGAAGTAATCAAGTAGCATATCAGTATCTACTCGTGGCAGATTGTCCGACTGCGCTTTCACAAAGTCGCCTTCCATTTTAGTGCTGCGTGTTTGCAACGTGCCGGGGCCGGCCGCCGGCGTATGACTAGTGACGTCAAACCAATGAGAGAGCGTTCCCCATTCTCGTGACAGCGGCCGCGAAAGTTACTGTTTTAATACGAAAATAACTGTGTCAAACCAGATGTTTATGCAACAAACGGAGCATTTTTATTTTCATACGCATATACAAATGTGTTCGTATCATTTTAAACTATATTTGCGAATTTGCCATGTTGCCTATTATTATTTTTATGTTTAGTACACCAAACTGTTAAAATTGTGTAGTATCTCGCGGCATTATAAACAAAAAGACAATTTTACAAAAACTTGTTAGGTTTATTTTGTAAAAACCAAACATTTATATATATTCAGATATCACTGAAAGTTTAAAAAAAAACATCCTGTAAATGAGGTTCGCATCTCACATGGACTTGCATGTTGTTAGGACGATGCACTGAAGTTGGTTGATATTTGTTACGCATGGACTGAAATAGAGAGGAGCGAGAATTGTTCTAGTTGTATAAGAAGTACGCAATTTCCGTTTTATTGCTAGTGTTACAGTAGAAATGGTGTATAAGATATGCGGCGTAGAGCCCTACTNCATCCTGTAAATGAGGTTCGCATCTCACATGGACTTGCATGTTGTTAGGACAATGCACTGAAGTTGGTTGATATTTGTTACGCATGGACTGAAATAGAGAGGAGCGAGAATTGTTCTAGTTGTATCAGAAGTACGCAATTTCCGTTTTATTGCTAGTGTTACAGTAGAAATGGTGTATAAGATATGCGGCGTAGAGCCCTACTTTGAAGTCGGGTAGTGCTTGGCGTGCTCATCTTGTGGCCTGCGAAATCTTTGAAAGCGGCGTGTTCATCCACGTGTTTAACGTTTCCGGCCACAGATTTCATAAACCGGCATGTCTCCTCTCTTCCGTTCTCGACTTTGCTCCCTTTTTTTTTTTATCTGGACTTGCCACAATTCTCGTTTAATTAACTTCGAATGTTATTAAAGCTCTCAGGGGTAAGAAATTCCTTGAAGCTCGAGTTCAAAGGACTTTGTATTTTCTGTAGTCTTGTATAATATTTCTCTCCGACTTTCCAGCGAGATATTTTTTATTTTAGGACTACAGTTGACATAGTGGGCGTGGTATATAGACTCGCGCGTCATTATGTATATACATTTATTTCTGTACGAATGCTCATGGA
The DNA here is from genome assembly GCA_002778355.1 of Clitarchus hookeri. Classification (NCBI taxonomy): domain Eukaryota; kingdom Metazoa; phylum Arthropoda; class Insecta; order Phasmatodea; family Phasmatidae; genus Clitarchus; species Clitarchus hookeri. The sequence goes on from NQII01003903.1 coordinate 37,538, forward strand.
GAAGGAGTTAGCGAGCCGCAATGGACTCGCCGCCCTCGGGAACACGCGTGCCGACGCACGCACAACCAACTCTGCGTGCGCTAAGAGCGTGGCGAGTTGGAAAAAGTTGCATCGCCTTCACGTACATTAAGAATATCAACTAAAGACGAGATAGACTGATTTTCGTTGTCTACAAATGTCCTTAGCACTGACTCAAATTTTGTTTGGATGTGGTTATATCAACACCCGCACTTTTACGAAAAATAATTACATTTTGCGTAGTTTCATTTATTTAGTTTCTGCGTTGTGCACTATAATACCAAAAAATTAATTTCCGTGAACAGTGCACTGACCTTAGTGGAAGCCACTGTTTTGTTTTAGTTCTCAAGTAAGAGAAGCAGTTGACGTTAGGGACACGGAGAAGGTTACTGCGCAGATGACATGTTCGCTCTATCCCGTATTTTATCTACGTTTAAGAGCGCTTACGCACACGCATCACACGTTTTTATCGCTTCTACGCGCAAGGCAGTGAATCTGGAACTGGCCTTCTGCCGTCCGCCTGCCTCGTCGACACTTTCAACGTTTATTCTGTCNGCTGACCTTAGTGGAAGCCACTGTTTTGTTTTAGTTCTCAAGTAAGAAAAGCAGTTAACGTTAGGGACACGGAGAAGGTTACTGCGCAGATGACATGTTCGCTCTATCCCGTATTTTATCTACGTTTAAGAGCGCTTACGCACACGCATCACACGTTTTTATCGCTTCAACGCGCAAGGCAGTGAATCTGGAACTGGCCTTCTGCCGTCCGCCTGCCTCGTCGACACTTTCAACGTTTATTCTGTCATATGGCGACGTATTACAGGCGAAGTTGTACCGCGCGTTCCTATTCTACCTTGAATGTACTTTGCAGGAACTTCCGTGCCTCAAAAGAACCATAGGAACGTCCCCATTGGTCATTTGTAGAGTTGAAGAAAATACAGATTAAGACACGGAAAGAGAAAGGCGAAAACAAGGTGAACCATTTTTTAAAATGTCGTTCGTAAGCAGAGTCCGCATAAACATGTGGGTGGCTACGAACTGTTCGAGTGAAGGTGGCGGGTGAGAGTGGCTCGTTCTCACACGCGCATCTCGACAGTCGACAGACTCGCGTGACGGCGGCGCTGGATGTAGCGAGCGGCGCACGACGGTGAGATGTGGACGGGTGCAGGAGCGGCGAGAGGTTGTTATGTACGCCCACAGCCCCGCTCTCGGTCCTTCCCCACGGCGCACCAGGTTTCATTACTACTCGAGCGGCGCTCGCGATATCTCAGAGCCGCTCCGCTGCCCTCACGAGAAATTACTGCTCACTCTCGGCGTCTCCCAGCTCCGCATCAGCGCCGGCGCACGATAAAGGGCCTTTCTTTTTTCCCACGACACGCACTTAGTTCAACCGAACTGGCCCATCATTCCTGGATTTAATCTCGTCGAGTACAAATCGCGAGCATTCGCGGTACAACGCATCCAAGTGCGACTGGAATGTAGTCTCGCAAGAGCTCGGAAATATTTTGTCGTCAGCTAGGAAAGCTGCGTAATAAAAAAAAATGATGTTGCGTTCACACCCACGCGCATACGTTCCACGCTCCTCTCTCGTCGGCTGACGTGTTATCACANCTGGATTTAATCTCGTCGAGTACAAATCGCGAGCATTCGCGGTACAACGCATCCAAGTGCGACTGGAATGTAGTCTCGCAAGAGCTCGGAAATATTTTGTCGTCAGCTAGGAAAGCTGCGTAATAAAAAAAAAATGATGTTGCGTTCACACCCACGCGCATACGTTCCACGCTCCTCTCTCGTCGGCTGACGTGTTATCACAAAGGCAAGCGCTCGCAATACTGTGATGAACGAATTTCGGGCGTCTAAAACGATCTGAGTTTTTGCGTGACCACAATCTTATGTTCGCTTTATTTCGTTAAAAAAGGTTTATGTAACATCGCAATTTGTTGTGTGTTTGCAAGTATGAGCTTCATAGGAAACGGCGGGATCGAAGTACATTAAGTTTCATGAATCAGTTCTTTATGATGCCACGGATCAATGATATTGAATTGGAAGATATGAAAATCAGTTAAAATGTATCCATTTTGAAAGACATCGAAAAAATAATGCAATTAGTTTAGCTCCTAGACTCAAGACTTAACGGGATCGCGGTGGGGTAGTGATCAGACTAATCGTCTTCCACAACGGCGAACTGATATAGATTTCCGGCGGGACTGCTGCGACCTTGCGTAAGTACGTGTAATCTCCGGTTGGCCAAGTTGCTAATTCATAAGTATTAATTTAATTAACTTTCTTAACATAGCGTTTTCACTTCCATTGAGTGTTTCCAACGAAAAGTTATTTAAAAGACTAATTTTCGAGAATTTTTCCTAGCTTTATTCTAATCCTTACACTGCGGTGATAATTTGGTATATTCTTTACATACGGCGTAAAAGCGTTATGCGGTTAGAGTTATGTTACGCAACATATCGACCTCTGTGGCGTATCTGTGTACACGGTGGGTAGCATGCGAGGCGTACCGGGATTTGAGTTGCAAGTAACGCATAGCTAGCGTGCTTGGTCGTATCTGACGCGCATTCCAGAGGTCGACGTGCTGAAATGTACGTCACACGTCCCCCCGCGAGGGACCTTGGCGCAGAAATTCCAAACACGAGCAGTTTGGCGCCAATATTTAGAGTTCCGCCAAGCGTAAGGCCACTCACGAGAGGCGTGGGAGGGAAGTGCCGACGATTCTTCGGTTGTGTAGAATGTGACCCAACTCATTATGTAAAGCAAAGGGGCTGAGCAAGCACCTTCACATTTACAACAAATAACAACACGCAATTGTGGCACGTCCATTACCATATCAGTTTTCTTTCTGAGAGTTGCAAATAACTACAATGGTAAAAATTAAATAGTAAAAACTTCCGTAAAATAAAAAATTATAATTTGGGTTACTTTTTATGAATGGCACTAATAAAAAAATTACCAACACAAAATAAACTTTTATTTTGACCTTGTAACTAATATACTGTCTTCTTTGGTTTCTATTATATTCCAATCCAATTCATTAGTTTATTGAAATGTTTTAAAAGGAAAAGAGGATTTGAAATTGATGTCATATTAGGAATTTAAAATTTAAATAAAATTTATTGTTACATTTGCCGTAATCCCGCAAAAGTTAAGCACATGTGAAATATTATTGGCTTATGCCATTCTCAACACGTCTCTCCCTTTTGTTATTAATTTTACAGGTTAATTAAGGTATCAAATACCGTAATTTTAAAATTCAAGGTCACGTTGGACGGGCGACTTGATGCGCAGTATGCCGGATCATGCACATGCAGAGAAAATGAAATGCTGAACTATCGTGCTGCTGAACCGCAACATTAGGCGGCACCCGAACAACGCCAGAAGGTGTTCACGGCATCAAAATGACATTAAGACGGCACCAAGACCTCAAAATGCTACCAGTCCAGAGTCGTGGATAAACTGTAACGCGGCATTGGAAACACAATCCGGGGAACCGCTATAGTAACAAATTTAGCAATAAAAATGACAGACATGGGCAAAATAACACATTACCGAGATGGGGGCACAAAAGAAAAAAAACAATCAACTTACCAAAGCAAATCGAGGATAAAGTGAAGGGCACCAAAATCAGCCAATTCATGCCATAATGGTTACAACGAAGAAGGAAGTAGGGTGCGTTCCCAAATGCCAAGTTATCATCACAGTCTCTCGGCACAACACCAATAGTAATACATTTTTTATATGACCTTTCACATTAATACGATTAATACTGTATATAATTAAGTTGCCCATTACAGAAAAATCAAAGATAATATATTTTATGAAATAACTAACAGTTTTTTTTAACGAATACTATTTTAGATACGTTTATACATCAGTTCAGCATGATCAAGTCATGCTCAATAATTGGTCACCAATAAATATTAAAATTACAGTTTGACAAAAGCATTTAAACATTGTTGGGTTGGGAGTAAGTGACTTATGGTTGTGGAATTCTCGATAGTCAGTGGGAATCACAAATAAATCAGTGAAATTCAGACATCATATTAATTAGTTATCTGGCACTGATTATCAGTCGCGCAGTTTTCACTGCTTTGGCTCAATTCTCACTGTTTCAGATTTAGAGCGTCCAGAAACGGTGACAAAGACATTTGTCTAACCTTTATCTGGCATAGAAACATGCAATTAAAATGTTTGTGTGCTGGAACAGAAAAAAATGTCCGAATGGCTTTTCCATACAAAATCCAAAAATATTATCTGCCAGAGAACACAATAAGGTTCAAAACGAAAGAAATAACATTAAAAGTTAAGTGAGTGCCAACAGATGGCACAAATGGAAGACAGTTTCTCCCGAGTGGTTTAACATGCCCATTACAGGCGAATGCGGAAGCAATACCTTAACAATGACCTTCTGTTATGTCAAGAACTTAGTAGGACAGTATATATATATGCCAGGTTAAGCGGCTGCTACATCTTGAAGGGGATGGAGGTGGCTGGGTACCTCCACTGACATAGCATAGGTGGCGAAGTTATGTTATACAATCTTATACTATAATTTACCATAGAGCTACAAGTAATGCCAAGAGAAAGTGTTATGCAACAGTGCTTTACTGTATGTTCATCTGCTTGACCTCCATACACACTACTGCAGTTCCTGAGTAGGGTTGGTTGGTTCAACATTATTCCCGTTGCACGCACTACTCTGAGAGTTGTTGCCCGGCACTGTTCTAGAAAGGTTGTTGTTATTGTTACTACTACTAATACTACTTCTACTATTACTACCTCCACTACTATTTCTACACCAGCCCTCTCTGCCACTATCTCTACGTCAGTCCTCTCTGCTACTATCTCTATGTCAATCCCCTCTGCTACTATCTCTACGCTAGCCCTCTCCGCTACTATCTCTACATCAGCCGTGTCCGCTACTATCTCTGCATCAGCCCTCTCCGCTACTGTCTCTACGCGAGCCCTCTCCGCTATTATCTCTACGCCAGCCCTCTCCGCTACTATCTCTACGCCACCCCTCTCCGCTACTATCTCTACGCGAGCCCTCTCCGCTACTGTCTACGCGAGCCCTCTCCGCTACTATCTCTACGCGAGCCCTCTCCGCTACTGTCTCTACGCGAGCCCTCTCCGCTATTATCTCTACGCCAGCCCTCTCCGCTACTATCTCTACGTCAGCCCTCTCCACTACTATCTCTACACCAGCCCTCTCTGCCACTATCTCTACGTCAGTCCTCTCTGTTATTATCTCTACGTCAGTCCTCTCTGCTACTATCTCTACGCCAGCCCTCTCCGCTACTATCTCTACGCCACCCCTCTCCGCTACTATCTCTACGCGAGCCCTCTCCGCTACTGTCTCTACGCGAGCCCTCTCCGCTATTATCTCTACGCCAGCCCTCTCCGCTACTATCTCTACGTCAGCCCTCTCCACTACTATCTCTACACCAGCCCTCTCTGCCACTATCTCTACGTCAGTCCTCTCTGTTATTATCTCTACGTCAGTCCTCTCTGCTACTATCTCTACGCCAGCCCTCTCCGCTACTATCTCTACGCCACCTCTCTCCACTACTATCTCTACGCCACCCCTCTCCTTTCTATTTCAATGGCCGTGTTTGAAGTGACACTTTTAGTTTACTTGAAAGCTCACTTCATACGAATTAGTCTACAAAAATGATGACATATTTGGTATTTTAGCATTTAGTTTTTGTGTGTAACAAGATTTACTGAAATACTAAACTATCAAATTGCAAAACATCGTTCAACGACTTTTTACTTTCCGAATTGAACGCTATTAAAAATACTTAAATACTAATATTTTCAATAGTCAATTCAAGCACAGACTAAATCTTTTACTTCTTCTCTCTTCTTTCTCTTTCCTCCCGCCCTTTTTATCTTCATCTTTCTTTTTTTCTTTATTTCCTCTCTCTTTATTTCCATATCTTCTTCAATTTTCTTCCCCTCTTTCTCCTCCTCTCTGAGACAATACTACTTACTATTCACGAACCTTTTTTTAAATTTCATATCCCTTAGCTTTTATAACTTTTACTGTTATTATCTTGTATCATACATGTTTATTACTAGTTGCGAATAATACATTTCATAGCTGGTTTTGCATTGCATTAGTGTGTAGTGTTGTTTAAATCCTTTGGTTTAGTGATCACCTGTTGAGGCGTGTTCAGACCATATGGTTGGCACTCCAATCATTTGTAAAGGTATTATATTAATTACTGTTGTTGTTAGTCGTGGATGTATTTACAGGGTTGCGCTATCTCCGGGGATAATTTACAGTTAATTTACTATTATGTCATTTCCCTCATATTAATTAGCGAAATTTAATTTTAAATGCCGGAGTGCTTGTAACGCGGGATACCACGAGACTCCCCTTTATGTCATTTTTACACTGCAAACTGCAACCTACTGGTTGATGCGTGATGCGCTACACGCACGGCAGGTCCCAAGTTGCGGATTAAACACACGTTAGCTCGCAAGCCAGCTGAAACTTGTTTCAAATTGTAATCTGCGCGGAGCGTGTATAAGCATCCGATACACGGCCACTGCCGCGCTGGCGTATTAATCCCGCGCCGACTTGAACGCAAGCAGGCGGAGAGCGAGGCTGCCAAAGGCAGGCAGACAGGTGAACAGAGAGAGGGGAAGAAGCACTCATCCGTTTAATGCAACAGACGTACGCGATGGCCTGGCCTGGCCTGGAGAGAGAACTCCACTAGAAATGGGAAACGTGTTGGAAAGTCTCAGTCGACTAATTCACGCGAATCGTCTGGTCGCGGGAAAAGACCAACTGCAATTGGTTGACAGACCTAAAAGCTTTGGTTATGTTCGTCTATATGACCAATACATATCCTTCCGGAGGCACACAAAAAATTAACACTTCCACGAACGTAATAAGAGTAACCAGGCGTTGGTGGAGTAAACCTGTCAAAAACGTAAACGCCAATATTATGATAATCGTACTCCAACGTGTGCACGACCTAAGAATAATAATTATTTCAGCGGACCCAAATATAAATGTCACAGTTAAAGACATGGATTTACTTTTCCTAATTTCTAAGCCAGTATCAATACAGTTATTCTGNCAAATATAAATGTCACAGTTAAAGACATGGATTTACTTTTCCTAATTTCTAAGCCAGTATCAATACAGTTATTCTGGTTACTCTTTGCGTTAAAGTAAATGCTTTCATAACTACTAATTTTTGTTTACACGCATGATTTAAAAACCACGAAGAATGTATTTCCCGTTCATTTTTAACTAACCGATTCGAAATATACAGTTAAAATCACTGGCTGTTAATTATTCAAGCAAAAATTATAGTTTCTTTGTGTACTTGTTCTTACTGTTCTGCAAACGAATATTTGGAATACTCTGTGAATGGAGATACTGAATCGATTTAACTGTTTTAAAATCATGTGCATTTGCAATGTGCAGTAACACGTAACAAGAAACTTAAATGTGTTTTTTCATCCCAACTGATTTGTGAACAGAGAGATTCGCTATTTTTGTTCGTAGTAGAATATTGTACCCATTTGTGCATTTATATTCATAACTGTATTCCGTGTTTATTAAGAGTGTTTTCCAATTAAAAATTGTTGATGTTTATTTCAGTGTCTCATATACGTCTTCTGTAGGTGTGTTGCTATTTCGTCACGTTTTTGTAACAACATTTTTGGCGTTCCTATCGCCTGTGACACGTATGGGGATGTACTACAATAAATAAAAGTAAAAATAAGTGTTCATATTTTAACGCAAACAGTAACTTGTATATTTATTGTAATGTGCCAGCGAATTATGGAAAGACGTTCCATGTCTTAAGGACACCGAATGGTGTACAGAGCTCCAGCAGAAAAAGGTTTTTTTTTTAAAACCCGCCCTACGTTTCTGAGTAATATCTGTTTACGAATAGCATTTAAGAAACGTTACGCGTCTATATAAGTTTTTAAGTTACTCCATTTCTCTCTAAAGCATTTTTTCGTGGTAAAGAAAATGGCTCAAAAGGGTGTTTTCACGGTCAGTTTTAAGTATGAACATTCCAGTATAAATCATTATAAAAGGAATAAGGACGTGCATCAAACCTTTATTTTTATTATTAAGTCATAAAATGGCAGGGTCTCCGCTGAAAGTCTCATAGAGGCGCGTTATCGGCGGCAAGACTGCACGCCAGTTCAGTTCTTTGCACGTAGAGGCGATGAGAGATTTGACGCGCATGTCTCGGCCGCCTCTAGCGCTTCCACGATTTTAGGTCTCAGACGTGCAAAATTCCTTCAACCAGGCGGCCACCTTAACGCTACTTGTATAACTAAAATCGGTTTCTTATTGTTTTATACTCGCTAGAGCAGCGAAGGGAGTTAAGTTGTTATTGAACAGGTGGGTCAAAGTGTAGTGAAGGGCCCTTATGCTTTGTGCAGCAAATTGCTTTTTTTAGTCAATAAAATCGCAATGATTTGCACCGTATTAGTTAATTATAACCTTGGAACGAGCTTTGTATGATTTGTTTTGCCTCGCATATACCTTTTAATTATGGCATTATTAACGGCGAAGAATTCTGAGCCTGCAAATCGTTCGTAAGTGGTGGTGTTTGTGTTTATTTACGTATTCGCATCTACTGTACGATGTTCCATTGCTTCGTAAATTGTTGATGTGGTTTCAGCGTTTTGCTTTGTGATTTACAGTAGCGTCGGCATGTTTCGTGCTTTTTTATTTGATTATTTAGTGTTTACGATTTGTGATAATTTTTCGTTACAAGTGTAAAATGGCCGTTTGGCGTACGTGTGTCAAACGAATTGTCAATTTTGTAAACATACATTTTGATGTCTATTTCCCCCGAAAATAAACACGTATTTTCTTAACTTTTAATTCCTGATAATATTTATGTCGCTTCAATACTTAACGACAATGTATTTGATACTTTAAGTGTGCAATGTTAATACTTACTTACCCCAAAAATTAATAATTTTATTTAAATGCCAGGCTATGGCGCTTAACTTGAAATATTTAGCGGCCCATCCACTAGAGTTTGCTTTGTACGAGGCGTGGCTTTGCTTCAGTCGTCGTTATGGAAGATAGCTCTCTACAACCTTGCCTGTTGTGTGCTAGGATAAGTATATGCGAGGACGTATCACTGCATGATTGTAAGAATATCACAAAGTCACTTGCCTGAACATTGAATACAGTCAGTAAACACAAATAATGCAATAAAACACGAAGCAGCAAGATATTTTCTCTGCATTTTCAGAGCTAGTTTTTTTTTTGTCCGTGTTGCCATCGTGCGGAAAGCCAAGTAATTTAACGCTGTATTTCACTCTTTTCCAAGTACATGAAAAATGTAGTTCGTAGTGAATGCACTCGTCGTTATGCCGAACCAATCAGAGAGGACTTAATAGTGGAAGCCAGTGATTTATTAAGTAAATAACACCGCTTAGGCGTGGTTTTTTTGTATGTAAAGTAAAACGAAAAACCTGAGTTTTCTTTCGTACTAAAATTATTAAAATAAATACATCAAATTAATTATTGTTATTCTTTTCTCCTGCATTATTATTGGCATTAGGTCTTATGCACACTATATGAAACAAATATCACAATTTCGTACACGTCTACACATCAAGGATGCTTCCTACCCGACACGTACGTGCACTAATCCCATTAGCCGTGTCGTACATAGCGTCTACTTCTATTATAATACGCTCACGTTAATTAGTACAAGTTTTGAATCGTGAACGGAGCCTAAGGCGGCCAAACATATGGGCTACTGTTTTGTTCCTCTTGGGGGGGGGGGTAGAGCAGCGATGTCTTGCATATTTGGCTTGCTTCACGATGGGGCCACGAGCGGACGGAGGCGGTTACATCTCTACCTTGTGTCGTGCCACGAAAATGGCCCCAGAAACATGGAGCAAATGTATTTTAGTGCTTCGTTTTCAGTTTTTTATATTGAACTGCGATGGGAAGAAAGAGAGGCGACGCCGCCTGGCCGCCAGAACTCGTCCCTACTGCACATCACGTCATCATGGTCGCACGCGCCGTGCTACTAGCAAACTTGCTGTACTACCGCTACGACATAAAACAATACGTAGCACGCGTTTTTGTTCTAGTTCGCAGCATTAGGAATATAAAATCACATTTAGATTTTAAACATAACAGAGCACAGTACCCTTATAAATCGTCCATCATCACTCTTTCATGAAACACTACCGATCGTTAATCAACACGNCATCATGGTCGCACGCGCCGTGCTACTAGCAAACTTGCTGTACTACCGCTACGACATAAAACAATACGTAGCACGCCGTTTTGTTCTAGTTCGCAGCTTTAGGATTATAAACATAACAGAGCACAGTACCCTTATAAATCGTCCATCATCACTCTTTCATGAAACACTACCGATCGTTAATCAACACGGGGTTCTGAGTCAGTAACGTGATATGTTCGTCGATATTTACAAGTCTTTCTTAGATTTTTTGAATTTTTCTCAATTTTTTTGAATTCATGGTTATTGGGGTTAAGGTTAAGGTTATCGCCATACAACATAAAGGTCGGAGTCAGTCACGTAATATGTTCTACAGTTTTTTTTTTAATTTATTAGATTTGTATTATTTACTCGATTTTTCAGTTTAAGGTTATTGGTGAAGGTCACCAACATCCATCATGGAGTCAGAGTCAGTGATTTAATATGTTCCTAAACTTTTCATTAGTTTCTTTCCATTTTTTACAACATTTATTTTTCATTTTTCGTTTTCAAGGTCATTGGGGTCAAGGTCAACATCAACATCCAACATGGGGTTCGTAGATGTTCCTAAACTTTTATTAGTTTCTTTCGATATTTTTACAATGTTTTCTCGATTTTTGTTTTCAATGTTATTTGGGTTAAGGTCAAGGACACCAGCATCCAACATGGTGGTCAGAGTCAATAACAAATTATGTTAGTCAATTTTTTAATTTTTTTTTTACCATTTTTTATTTCTTGTTTTTAAGGTCATGGGATTAAGGTCAAGGCCACCGGCATCCACATGGGTATCGGAGTCATCCATCAATGTAAGTTTTTCCTCGATTTTTTTATGATTAGGAAGTGGGTAGGTTGGGGTAGTGGTTAATGGTTAGGGCGATTGGGTTGAACGGGGGGAGGGTAGGGTAACATAATATGTTACTCGATTTTTTGAATCTTAATTGTTCGATTTTTTTTTTGCGTATATTCTCGAATTTTTCGGGCTATAGAGGGTTTTGGGGAAGGAGGGGTGGTTTGTTAGGGTGGTGGGTTAAGTGTGAGATTCCCGTTATATGTTCCTCGATGTTTAAAATCAATTTTTAGAATTTTTTCGATTTTTTATCATAATTGCTAGGTATTGGGGGAGGGGGTGGGGTTGTGGTGAGGTGTGGGTGAAGTAGGGGTTGAGGACGTGGCAAGTGCCGGATGGTGGTCGGGGAGTGGGTTATGTCCGCTGATCTCATCCGATTCGCTGTACCTGGGGTCTTGAATCCTCGTTTACTGCTCTGACGATTAAGTGACTATTTCCGCTAAGAGCCTCTAATCCTCTTGCTCGTCGAGGACTTTTCGGCCTTTGCTTCGAGGAGCTTCGAATCCGCTTTCCTAATTTTTCCATTATTATGGTTTTTTAGGAATTTTTAAAATAAAAAAGTGATTTTTGAGAATACGTTTAATTTCGGAGGTTATTTTTGGGGTGAAGCAGGCCATTTTGACGATAACATGGCTGTCACAGGCCGCTGACCGCAACCTCCGTCTGTGACATCATGGCTGGTGTCTCCTGGCTCCTGATGCATGCTACCTGTCCCCGAATTCTCATTTTATATCTACCTGCGAGTTCCCAACACGTAGGGGAAACTAAGGCCCACATTCGAAGCACAGAGGCCTCCTTATTTACCTTCGTCGATTACCAAACAGTTGAATTTTTTCATAATTAGATTCCTGCTTGAACCCTGTCGGTCTGACTGTTGAGTCGCCCAGCCTGGATAAACCTGGAATGGGGACCGCGTAGGATATCTTACTTTTATTAACATCAGTACATCTAGGTTACCCAGAACTGCTGCACGGAGGCAGTGGATTCCCTTGAGCTAGGAGAGCCTATATGAGATGCATCGCTAGCTCTTTACGCCTTCATGTATCCGCTAATCTCAAATACTACAGGGGTCGCGGTGATATGGTGGTCAGACTACTCGCCTCCCGTCAAGGCGAACCGGGTTAGATTCCCTGCGAGGTCGCTCCCGGATTTTCTCACGTGGGAATCGTGCCGGACGATGCCGCTCACCTCGCTTCACCCTCATCGGCTCTCAAGACCCTGATATTAAGAGCCGCCCAAATCTCTCCACAATTACTCAGATAATGCAGCTGGCAATAGCTCCGACCCGTCGTAGAATAGCTGTTCTCTACCTAAACATTCCGTCCCCATCAGCACAGAAAGTACCAGGTGCGGAGTGGAGTGTGTTTCCTGGAGTCAACGTAACTCCTACCGTGCCCTACGCATCCCGACCGAAGTGCCAGAGGCTGAGCCAGACGTGGAACGCGTTTCCAAACGTCAGTGACATTCCACAGCGGCAAGAAAATGGCGTGAGTGGGAGTATGATTCCAGTTGCGTGAACACACTCCTACCATGCTAAGCCTGGCACCCATTACAGGCTGGGTCTAGTATCCCGTAGAGAGAGGAGTGAAGTGGTTTGGGCAGCTATTAACTTCGAGGTCTTGAGAGCTGAGGAGAATGAAGCGAGGTGAGTATGGAGCAGCGCCGGAATACAAGGGCGGGAGAAACGGGAGATACCCGAGAAAACCCATCGGCGAGCGGCATCGTCNGCAGCGCCGGAATACAAGGGCGGGAGAAACGGGAGATACCCGAGAAAACCCATCGGCGAGCGGCATCGTCCGGTATGATTCCCACGTGTGAAAATTCGGCAGCGACCCCGTCGGAGTACCCCGTAGAGTGGCAACCAAACAGAGTAGATGAATGACCCCTACTTCCTTTCGGTTCACGTGGTGGGCAATATGTAATAAAAAGAAGAACTTGTCCCTCTAGGCCGAAGCCTTACCGGGACATCTACTTATTCTGTCACCTCTTTGTCATGTTTTTCCATTATACTTTCTGTACTATCTTGTCTGGGGGACTATACAGCGAATTTTCAAGCACTGCCACTACGAGATCGACCTCATCTGAGCTGGGTTTCAAAAGTGAACCTCACTAGAATCCAGTGAACTGTCAGCCCGTGGTTATACCTGCTTCCCATGACACCAGCGGGTTTTCCCACAGCTGTACTATATAGTCTTTGTGATTTTGTAGAAAGGCAAATTATTATTTTTTCCTTTCGCACAGTAGAGTACACCTCGTAGACTGCCTAGCCGCGTGACGTTACTTCGGCTCCTGTCCGAGCGCATTCCTTGTAGGGACCTTCCCATCAGTCGCATACAGTACGTGATTACTGGTGTCCTCGGTGGCCGTGCTTGCAAAGGTGTCACACTCAAGATGGTTCGCGCCCTAATCTCTGGTTCGATTCATTTTATGAGCAAGGCGGCCTCCGCCAAGACGCTTCGGAACACGAGCTTCTAAACGCAGAATAAAACCATGAACTTGTGTATCTTGTTGCTGTTAGATGTAAGTTTAACCTGTTCGGTCGCACGTTAATTTCTTAGTTCGAGTGTTGCAATGGCGTAATTTTGTTGGTATGCGGTCTTGCGTNAACCTGTTCGGTCGCACGTTAATTTCTTAGTTCGAGTGTTGCAATGGCGTAATTTTGTTGGTATGCGGTCTTGCGTTCAGCACTTGTCTTGGAACCAGTGAACAAAGTGCTGTCTGCTCGATGATACTGGTACTAACCATTCTGTCAAAGCGGTTTACGAAATTCCATAAATCAGATTAGCCACAAGGAAGACTGTGCGCTGATGCCTTTATATATATACAGTAACGATCATAAATACCATTCATGTGCAACGTATCCACAATGATGACTGACCGGGTTAAGTTAGTTTATTAAGTAATCATTTCCCGATAATTCTTTGCTTCAAAAGGAAATAAATTGTGAAGTATTTGTGAACACCGAGTCGCGATGAAGTAGTTCAAAGCCTAGTATAATCACGCGACTTTCATGTGTTTCGTTTACACGTAGTATTGTGCGACTTAAAATCAAAACTCAAAATTTTGTTTTTTATTAACTATGAAATATTAACTTCCTTAAGAAGGCCATGCAATGACACTCATTATCATTCCTTCAGTCTGTATTTTTGGCAAATATACTTTTATTTCACAACATTGAAACTGACCTAATGAATCTAGATACGCATGTATTGAGACCTCTATTATCATCACGCGTATAGTACGCAAATAAAGCGATTTCTCTTGCCAGTAATTGTGGCTTTATACTTTTAACGAGACGTTAATACACGGCGTTACATTCTTCATCCACTGCCAGAATTATTATAATTATGATATGCACTGTAGGAACTACGTTATGCTGTATTCAGATAGAGGCATGCTTATTTTTCAATGGTTGATTTCTATGAAGATGCGCTATTAAACGTGGATCAGCTCTAGAAAGCTTCAACAGACTGACAACGGCAGAGTGCCTTTTATGCCAGTACGGCTTTCAGCTAAATATGTGGAATTCAGTTAGCGAAAAAATTAGGTTTCAGTGATTCCAACGTGGTCAGACTTCACTCACTGGTGGGAACAATTTTTTGTATGTACACTACGTTTAAAACAGCGACAGTACTATTCATCTAGTTNGTATGTACACTACGTTTAAAACAGCGACAGTACTATTCATCTAGCTTTATTTCGCAAAATAAGTCATTTCCACCGTTGTGGAATAAAAGTCGACTAACTACTTATATTTTATGTATTACAGACCAAAAATTAAGAGTTGGTCCGGAATTGTATGTTTTTGAAGACTTTTAGCACCTTAGAAAATACTGAGGATATTCGCTAACTTTGGTGAGAAATATGCGTCATAAATGTTTTTAGAGCTAAGAGATCCCTTTATACTTTTTCAAAATCTTGGCCGCATTCAGAAAATAATAAAATTCTTCTTTTCGGTTGGTATGTTTGAATTACAATGAAAATATGGTAAATAGTCCTTCGACGATGACTAGGCCGACTTTTGCGGCCTTGTGAGTTGCATGGTATTAATGTTACCTTTCAGGCAGTGAGTTTTCTGCTCCAAGTCAAGGACAGCTAACCTGCGCGAAGGACCTGACAACAAATTATTGAGATACATTCAATCAGCACAGGCACCTCCAGATAACACCACGGTTGACTAGACACAAACAGTAGGTTTTATGGTGCGAGAAATCCTGGGTTAGAATACTTTTTAATGCGTAGATATTGGTTTAGTTTTTTTTTTTTTTTTAAAGAATTTTTAGGCTTGTTTAGGTAGGTGCGGTCTTCTCTGTTCCGTTTATCCACGAGGCATCCATGAGAAATACTTGAACATACGTTCTAATTATGTATGTTATAATGTTTTCTATACTTGTTTACTTGAATCGCTTTAAATTGTTCTATTCTAGAACAGTTTTATGAAATTCAAAAAGGGAGTGGACTCCACCCATGCTTTCTTCGTTTGCTAAATTTGTGCTCGTAACCATTTGAAACGAAGTAATCTTTTTAATTAAAAACTGGTGGATAGTCACTTCAGCAACGTCCTTCTTAGCTTGACGTTTAACAAACATAATCACGAAAATTGAACATCGAGTTTAGACTTGGCTAGGAACGCCTTCGGGAAAGAAAGTACATACCGAATTCAGTTTATGTCGCGGAAACGGAAGTCTTGCGCACAGAAAGCGATCGCGAACAACAATGTGCAGTATATGCTGTGATGAAGTGGAAGACCCCGGCATCTGTAGACCTCGCAGTGCTGGTACGACTGTAGCGTTATTTGATGTGTCTGGACGGTGCATATACACTAGTTCGTATACAACCTTTGCAAGGTTTCAACCCACACCATGATCTTTCTTTGTTAGGACTGTCGTTGACGGTGGGGTATATAGAGACAGAACAAATTGGCAAGGCAGTGATAGCCTTATAATCAGAAACAATTTCAGTGTTTGCCTGGAGTGATACGTAAAAACAGAGATGTGAACCGGGGTCCTCCCGAATACGAAGCCCAGCGTGTTGCGAATGCACCTCGTGATTTGTGAATGTCGATTCTCTTATCAGATGTTTGGAATCCCACTGCAATCTGCATGTCTCACCGTATTTGGCATTTATACCTGTACTTGCAAGTTTAATGCATGGAACTCAGCACAAGGCTATTTTAACATTCGACTGTTACCTTTGTCGTATTATTCTCTCTCTATAGTAATTTACAAATTTGTCGACTTTTCTGTAGTACTTTCCACAGCGGCCTGCCAAATTTAAGCGGGAATTGTAAATAATAATTTGCATCACTTCCGAAATTCAGCATTTGTGTTCAGGAATTTCAAAATGAAGCACAGCATTAAAATAAAGGTTAATACCTCAAAATACCATGTTTTTCTATCTAACATATTTTTCAGTTCCTTTATTGGAAAAAGACAGAGTTCGTGCAGCTTTTTATATATTAGTACGTATTTGTGGTCAGATGTGTATCAAATCAACGCTTCTTGTACAGTNATTCCATAAATCAGATTAGCCACAAGGAAGACTGTGCGCTGATGCCTTTATATATATACAGTAACGATCATAAATTCCATTCATGTGCAACGTATCCACAATGATGACTGACCGGGTTAAGTTAGTTTATTAAGTAATCATTTCCCGATAATTCTTTGCTTCAAAAGGAAATAAATTGTGAAGTATTTGTGAACACCGAGTCGCGATGAAGTAGTTCAAATCCCANAGGAAATAAATTGTGAAGTATTTGTGAACACCGAGTCGCGATGAAGTAGTTCAAATCCCAGTATAATCACGCGACTTTCATGTGTTTCGTTTACACGTAGTATTGTGCGACTTAAAATCAAAACTCAAAATTTTGTTTTATATTAACTTCCTTAAGAAGGCCATGCAATGACACTCATTATCATTCCTTCAGCCTGTATTTTTTAGCAAATATACCTTTATTTCACAACATTGAAACTGACCTAATGAATCTAGATACGCATGTATTGAGACCTCTATTATCATCACGCGTATAGTACGCAAATAAAGCGATTTCTCTTGCCAGTAATTGTGGCTTTATACTTTTAACGAGACGTTAATACACGGCGTTACATTCTTCATCCACTGCCAGAATTATTATAATTATGATATGCACTGTAGGAACTACGTTATGCTGTATTCAGATAGAGGCATGCTTATTTTTCAATGGTTGATTTCTATGAAGATGCGCTATTAAACGTGGATCAGCTCTAGAAAGCTTCAACAGACTGACAACGGCAGAGTGCCTTTTATGCCAGTACGGCTTTCAGCTAAATCTGTGGAATTCAGTTAGCGAAAAAATTAGGTTTCAGTGATTCCAACGTGGTCAGACTTCACTCACTGGTGTGAACAATTTTTTGTATGTACACTACGTTTAAAACAGCGACAGTACTATTCATCTAGCTTTATTTCGCAAAATAAGTCATTTCCACCGTTGTGGAATAAAAGTCGACTAACTACTTATATTTTATGTATTACAGACCAAAAATTAAGAGTTGGTCCGGAATTGTATGTTTTTGAAGACTTTTAGCACCTTAGAAAATACTGAGGATGTTCGCTAACTTTGGTGAGAAATATGCGTCATAAATGTTTTTAGAGCTAAGAGATCCCTTTATACTTTTCCAAAATCTTGGCCGCATTCAGAAAATAATAAAATTCCTCTTTTCGGTTGGTATGTTTGAATTACAATGCAAATATGGTAAATAGTCCTTCGACGATGACTAGGCCGACTTTTGCGGCCTTGTGAGTTGCATGGTATTAATGTTACCTTTCAGGCAGGGAGTTTTCTGCTCCAAGTCAAGGACAGCTAACCTGCGCGAAGGACCTGACAACAAATTATTGAGATACATTCAATCAGCACAGGCACCTCCAGATAACACCACGGTTGACTAGACACAAACAGTAGGTTTTATGGTGCGAGAAATCCTGGGTTAGAATACTTTTTAATGCGTAGATATTGGTTTAGTTTTTTTTTTTTTTTTAAAGAATTTTTAGGCTTGTTTAGGTAGGTGCGGTCTTCTCTGTTCCGTTTATCCACGAGGCATCCATGAGAAATACTTGAACATACGTTCTAATGTTATAATGTTTTCTATACTTGTTTACTTGAATCGTTTTAAATTGTTCTATTCTAGAACAGTTTTATGAAATTCAAAAAGGGAGTGGACTCCACCCATGCTTTCTTCGTTTGCTAAATTTGTGCTCGTAACCATTTGAAACGAAGTAATCTTTTTAATTAAAAACTGGTGGATAGTCACTTCAGCAACGTCCTTCTTAGCTTGACGTTTAACAAACATAATCACGAAAATTGAACATCGAGTTTAGACTTGGCTAGGAACGCCTTCGGGAAAGAAAGTACATACCGAATGCAGTTTGTGTCGCGGAAACGGAAGTGTTGCGCACAAAAAGCGATCGCGAACAACAATGTACAGTATATGTTGTGATGAAGTGGAAGACCCCGGCATTTGTAGACCTCGCAGTGCTGGTACGACTGTGGCGTTATTTGATGTGTCTGGACGTTGCATATACACTAGTTCGTATACAACCTTGCAAGGCTTCAACCCACACCATGATCTTTCTTTGTTAGGACTGTCGTTGACGGCGGGGTATATAGAGACAGAACAAATTGGCAAGGCAGTGATAGCCTTATAATTAGAAATAATTTCAGTGTTTGCCTGGAGTGATATATAAAAACAGAGATGTGAACCGGGGTCCTCCCGAATACGAAGCCCAGCGTGTTACCAATGCACCTCGTGATTTATGAATGTCGATTCTCTTATCGGATGTTTGGAATCCCACTGCAATATACATGTCTCACCGTATTTGGCATGTATACCTGTACTTGCAAGTTTAATGCATGGAACTCAGCACAAGGCTAGTTTAACATTCGACTGTTACCTTTGTCGTATTATTCTCTTTGTATAGTAATTTACAAATTTGTCGACTTTTCTGTAGTACTTTTCACAGCGACCTGCCAAATTTAAGCGGGAATTGTAAATAATAATTTCCATCACTTCCGACATTCAGCATATGTGTTCAGGAATTTAAAAATGAAGCACAGCATTAAAATAAAGGTTAATACCTCAAGATACCATGTTTTTCTATCTAACATATTTTTCTGTTTCTTTATTGGAAAAAGACAGAGTTCGTGCAGCTTTTTATATATTAGTACGTATTTGTGGTCAGATGTGTATCAAATCAACGCTTCTTGTACAGTCAGGGTATTCTGCACGTGTTCAGTACATGGCCTGGCTGGCTTCCTTTCTCCCATTGTCAGCAGAGCTTTTAGAAAGATTATTCGGTTCCACTGAATCATGAGCACCCCTGCTCGACTTCTGTTCGATCCCATCAGGCACCGTGCCTTTACCTCCATTGTGCTTTCATCCCTTTCCTCTCTCCAACAAAAAAAAAATATAAATATCTTTTCATGCCCGTCATTTGTTCCCGAACCAGGGAAATGAAGTTGAAGTCGGACGTGATGCATGGTGGGTAATCGATAATTTCATTATATGCGACCGTCCCCGTTTTGGCGTGATTTAATTTTTCTCCCGCTTCGTACTTTTATTATTGTTAAATTCCATGCACTGATCTAGCACTAGGACCGTCTGTTGGCGTATGGGCCAGTCTCTGGCTTTTTCTGTTGAGGTCCGTAGTTCGATCCCAGCCAGCAGTTTTCCAGAGTTTCTCATGTGCAAAGAATTCAAAATCTTAAAATCTGACTTATTTTAGGTACAAAATTAATGAAACTTGGGGGCAAACACAGTTGTAATGATGGCTTTTTCCTCATTGTTCTACCGTGTATTCATTCTTCCGTGCTTCTCCGTTCTCAATCCCGCCTCTTACGTCAACTGGACGCGCATTCGGGAGGACGTAGGTTCGATTCACGGGCTAGAAATCCCGATTTCTATCTTCTGGGGTTTACCGAGTGCTGGGGTCGTTCGTGCTTACAGGCTATGGCCGATTCCTTCCCTGATCCTTATTCTCTGCGCTGTTTGCTCCGTCTTCAATGACCTCGCTATTAACAAGACGTTAAGGGGAATCACTAATAACCGTTTTTAAACGCCTCAAGGTTACGTCTCGCTGTAAGGAAGTATTGTGACGGCGCCTATAGGCTGTTCACGGTAAAGTGAGCACATTTGAGGCTCTATTATTTTCCTTCCAGCCATTTTTTTTTAATTCTTTAACAAGCGTTTAAAATAAATATTGCCATGTGAGTAATAAACACAGTGTGTGTATTCCACCACACTCGAAAGTTAACGTCTACGGCTAAAATAAAATATATTTATTGACTGTTATTCCATATGAGAGGGCTTTCAAAACTGCTCAGTTTACCGTGAATAGCCTATACCAAGGCTGCTCTATGCATTCCCGGGTAACTGAAATTTTAGCATATTATGCATGTAACAGTTTGGTATTATTACATGTAATGAAAGCTAATGCNATTCCCGGGTAACTGAAATTTTAGCATATTATGCATGTAACAGTTTGGTATTATTACATGTAATGAAAGCTAATGTATTATATTACGGATACTAATTTGTATCTCTTTTCTTTTCCCTTAAGGAAACTGCAAAATAAAGCCCTAAAAATTATGTTTTTAACCATTTTCAAATTTTTTTTAAATCTTTGATTATATTTAATAGGATAAAAGTAATAAATGGCGATGTATATAATTGTGGATAAATTATTATTCCCGGACCATTTATTTACCGAGATACATGTATATGCGCAAAGTAGAGAGATTATGGGGACTTGGCACATCGGGACCTGGGACCGGAGCGTCGGAGCTGTTCATGCTCTGTCATTCCGGTCGCCCGGTAGGAATTTTCCCTCAAAATGTCTCTTTCCCCCCCTCAAAATCAATCATTCTTGGCTTCAAATTCGATTAAATTCTCCTCAAAATTTCCCTTTTTCCATTAAATTTTCCCGTTTTCCCCTTAAAAAGCACCCAGCCTCTCATTTGCAAAAAATGANTGCAAAAAATGAACCCCCCCCCCCCTTCCTTATGTTTTTGAATCAACTATCTGAAACATTTCGGTGCTCGTTTTTACCTATGACCTTGACCCATGATCATGATCTTGATACTATGCACGTGACCTTGTATGACCTTGAAACTAAAAAATCCCAAGAATTCCAAAAAAATCCCAACAATTAAAACTTATGAAAAAATATA
This sequence comes from Clitarchus hookeri, assembly GCA_002778355.1. NCBI lineage: Eukaryota > Metazoa > Arthropoda > Insecta > Phasmatodea > Phasmatidae > Clitarchus > Clitarchus hookeri. Next base: position 58,848 of record NQII01003903.1, read on the forward strand.
TATTAAAAAGTATTAAATATTATTTAAGAATTATAAAAAATGTTATTAATTTTTTTTAACTAAAATTTCTGGCAGTTCCCTTTACTCCCTCCGCCCATACTCATTCCACCATCTCGATAGGTGCCGTCCACCATATTGGTAGGTGTTACAGCCACCGTCCGCCATTTTGGTCGGTGCAGTCCGCAATCTAGGTAGGTGCAGTCGACCCAACTTGGTAGGCGTCACAACCACCGTCCGCCATCGTAATAGGTGCAGCCGTCCGCCATTTTTGTCGGTGCAGTCTGTCATATTGGTAGATTCAGCCGTTAGCCATCTTGGCCGGTGCAGTCAAACATCTTGGTAGTAGTCACAGCCACCATCCGCATTTTTTTTTCGTTTGTCATTTGTTATACATTACTGGAATTTGTCTCTCACCTTCGTTCGAATGCCATCTTGGTTTTTCGTTTATCATGTGTNTCATTTGTTATACATTACTGGAATTTGTCTCTCACCTTCGTTCGAATGCCATCTTGGTTTTTCGTTTATCATGTGTTTTGCATTGTTGGTGCTGCCCCCCACCACCCGGCCACGTCCAGCCAGCTGAGGACTGAGTTCCTCCACTCCCCCTCCCAATATATTTAATTGACCAATTGCCCCACCTCTGATTCTCATCGGCTAATTACCCACCCCCTTCCGATATATTTAATTGATCCGGCAATATTTCTTATTGGCTAATTACTCGGGTGTTTTCGGAAAGCTTTGTTCCGACTAATCGGTGGCCTACTTCAATCGTGAGAGCCGACTATTGTTTCCCCTTAAAAACTCTTTATAAGACGCACCCTGACCCCTTTGTGAAATCAGCCACTTTTCTAGCTCTTAGAAATGTACGCTTGTTGTCTTGGCATTTGGAAGAGTGCGCTCGCTTAGTGCCTTGGACAAACGGGACGAAATACCGTACCTGCCAAAAGAATTTCTCCTGGTCTACGCACCTTACGAAATTTCGACCGTATTCAAGTATTTGCCGACCTACCTGCAGCAGGACGAACACATACGGGACTGCCAGCCCGTGCAAGAAGTGTTTCGAGGACTGCACCGACAAGCCGCATAGCAGGGTTTAGTACAAGGTCCTCCGAGTAGCCCTCGTGACGTCTGCGCCCGTGGAAGACGACGTTCCCGCTGAAGACGCCCTCCCCGTAGAAGACGCCTTCTCTGTAGAAGACGACGTCCAGGTGCAAGCTATATACTCGCAAGCTGTACCCGTGGAAGATGGTCTCCTTCAAGAAATTTACTGGCAAGCAATACCCGGCGAGGAAACCAACCCAGAACACAGATGCCCAATGTCTATGGACCTCGAGAAAGTTTGAAATGAATTTATAAAAAAAATCGGTAAGGTCGCTACGCTCTGAAACTGCGATGTAATTGGCCAGGTACGAAAGCCGGTATGCCACGAAAAATAGGATGTTTCCTATTACCAAACCTGGTATGAAATCTGGTCGTACAAGGCGGGAAATGCCATGAAGAGTGACGTACTAGCTTGTATAACGGCCGCTATGGTAGACCTTGCATTAGCTTTTACGGAATCTGGTATCGTGTAATATCGCCTTAGGACACTATTTTTTCAGTTCACAGTAATGTGAATATTTCAGGTTAGTAAACCTTACCTACCACAACATTAGGCTGATGACAATCGCAGCTGATGATCCGAATCCTACCTCCGTAATACAGTAGGTTGCACGCGAGCTTAATGGTACTAGGTTTTCTAAGTTCGAGTTCCGTACCGCGTAAGGCACGTGCGTGTCTGTAATTGTCTGACTACTTTTACATATGTTTATGGTCGCAGCTAAAGGTATTACTGTAGATAAAGCGTCAAAGCCTACCTACCATCTAAGCTTACGAGAATTTCATTAAAAACTATTTGCACCCATGTAGAGGAAAGCAGGTTCATTAGTTATATAAGTAACTTTTTTTGTTCGTTCCGCACACAATACTTGTATGTAACAGTACGCTAAATGTTCCGTCTTTTTAGAGATCAACTTTAGAACGTAACAAAAATTTATCCGATTACAAAATTTGTCAATGATCGTTGCAACCTTTGAAGAAATGTGTATTCTCTTCGAAGTACACCAGTTATCTTCTAATCATTCATTTTCATTAGTTTTGTTCACAGCCCCATAATAAAAACATGTAACTATTATTTTCAAGAGCAAAAATCTGTCGTGAACAATATATGGGGACAGAAGTTCAGTTAACTTATTGAAGCATCAGTTGTTTACATTTTTCACATGTAAAAGAATCGTGTAAAGCTTTTCATAAAACGGCACGTGCAGACGTTTTGCTTGCCATAACTTGTTCAAACAAGTATTTATAAACGTTGGTATAATATTTTGGGTTTATTTAGTTTATAGTTTCTAAGTTCGATTCATAAAATGTGCACGACCTTTATTTAGGGTGGGCCAAAGACGCAGTGTGTCCGAAACATGTTGTGTTTTTTNCGATTCATAAAATGTGCACGACCTTTATTTAGGGTGGGCCAAAGACGCAGTGTGTCCGAAACATGTTGTGTTTTTCCGAATATCTGAGAACCCTGTGTGTTTCAGCTTGTTCGAGGTGAACCTCTTGCCGTAGTCGCTAGGGTGCCAAAGACGTGTGCCCTTTTTACATGGAACTCGTTCCCCGATTAGCATCCTAGAATAAAGCGAGGTCGTTGGAAAGCAGTAATTTTAAATAATTAGCCTATTATCAATATTTTTTTTGTTACTACAAATTGGAAATCTGTTGTTTGCATGAGTAGAACCCCGCTAGTCCGGCTCTGCGGTTAATCCGGCTAGTCAGGAGTGCCATCTGACTGAGGACAGGCACGGGGTGGTGCCCGGCCCACGCGCCTGCGCCCTACCCGATTGTCAGTCACTAGCGTAAACAAAAGCTCAGTAGACCTTTGAGTTTTCACGAATGCGTTTTCGAGCTCTTTTATTCTAACGTTTTAGTGTGTCCGGCTGACGGCGAGCTTTTANACCGGCCCACGCACTTGCGCCCTACCCGATTGTCAGTCACTAGCGTAAACAAAAGCTCAGTAGACCTTTGAGTTTTCACGAGTGCGTTTTCGAGCTCTTTTATTCTAACGTTTTAGTGTGTCCGGCTGACGGCGAGCTTTTATAAACGCTCATTATGGTAACACAGAAACGTAAACATATCACACTGTCTTTGGAGGAGAAATTAGAAGTGCTTGCAAGATTAGANATGCGTTTTCGAGCTCTTTTATTCTAACGTTTTAGTGTGTCCGGCTGACGGCGAGCTTTTATAAACTCTCATTATGGTAACACAGAAACGTAAACATATCACACTGTCTTTGGAGGAGAAATTAGAAGTGCTTGCAAGATTAGACAAAGGAGAATCTCTACAGAAAGTTGCAAGTGAAGTGTGAGTGGGTGTGTCTACAGTGAAAGACTGGAAAAAAAATAAAAAAAGAACTACAAAGCCAGGCACTGTTGATTATGAATGAAAAAAGCCTAAAAGTTCGAAAAATAAAAAAAAAACAGAAATCTGAACTTTTAGATAATGCTTTGTGGTTATGGTTTTAGCAAGAAATAAGAAAAGGAACTCCATTACCTGGCCCAATTTTAAAAGAAAAGGCCGTTACCTTAAATAAAAAATTGGGAGAAGACGACAAGTTTACAGCTAGTGAAGGCTGGCTAGACAGCTGGAAGAAACGCCATGGCATCAGAAATGTAATCATTTCAGGCGAGAAACTGTCTGCTGATGAGACAGCTTCAACTGGATTCGTTTCTAAGTTTGAGTCTTTGGTCCAGGAAAATAATTTAACTCCTGATCAAGTGTATAACATTGATGAGACAGGGTTAAATTATAAGATGCTACCAACAAGAGCGCTGGCTGCACAGGGAGAAGCTGTAAGAGGCATGAAACTTGCTAAGGACAGGCTGACTATTGCTGCAGTTAACAATTTAGCGGATGTCATGACTTGCCCCTTTTTATAATATGGAAATCTAAAAAACCAAGTGCTTTTAAAAATATTAATATGTCATCACTACCGGCTTACTATCGAAATCGAAAATCCGCTTGGATGGACAGCTTCATTTGCAAAACTTGGTTTTTTGAACAGTTTGTTCCTCAAGTCGAAAAAAATTTAAAAGCTAAAAATCTTCCTCCACGTGCTATATTGTTGCTGGATAATGCACCGTCTCATCCGTCTGAAAATTAACTGGTAAAGGGAGAAATTAAAGCTGTATTTCTTCCTGCTAACGTTACTTCTCTGATCCAACCTATGGATCAAGGTGTGTTCGAGTGGCCAATGAGATGATATCGCCGAAAAAATATTGGATCAATATTAGAGAAGACCGAAGAAGGCAGTTATCTCTTTGAAGCTATGAAAACAATACATATTAAAGATGTTATTTATACGTTTGCTGATGCTTGTNAGAAGGCAGTTATCTCTTTGAAGCTATGAAAACAATACATATTAAAGATGTTATTTATACGTTTGCTGATGCTTGTTCAGAATTAGAAAGTTCAACGCTCAAAAAATCTTGGCGGAAACTTTGGCCGACAATGGAGATAGAGGATAATCAAAACGACGACGATGACACTCCAGCAAATAGTGGAACAAATTCAAATATTACACCCATAAATGCAATCCACTGACGTGTGTGTGTGGATAAACAATGTAGACTCTGATTGTACGGAAGAGGACTTGGATGACGACCAAATCATCTCTGCCGTAACNGTGTGTGGATAAACAATGTAGACTCTGATTGTACGGAAGAGGACTTGGATGACGACCAAATCATCTCTGCCGTAACATAAACTACAGACGACAGCGAGAAGGACGAAGATGACTATGATAGTGAAGCTCTGCCTGGCCGTGTATCGCATGCAGACGCAAAGAAGGCTTTCGACACGGCACTTCAGTACATCGAGCAGAACGGCAGAAGGTGTGGTTACCTAATATTGTGGGTGAGGAAATGGAGAGAGATCGCGGCAAAATCTAGATTGTCATCATATAAACAGATGAGCATCACTGATTTCTTTCGTCGTTAGTGAATTGTTTTAATTTCGTACACATGTATGTACATAGTATCTACATATGTATGTACGTACATTACATATATCATTTTTAAGTCCTGTAAATACGTATTATTATTTTTGTTGCCATAATTATTTTTTTTAATTTTTGTGAATTTTAATTAAAACTAATGTGTAAATAAATGTTTTATTTTATTTTATACAGTACATATGTATATTCATAATTTAATGTATGTAAAATAAATTATTTTATGCCTATAATCCGACTTTCTTGTGCTCCCCCGATAATCCGTCCTTTTCAGTGATCCGGCCATGACGCCGGCCCCGTAAAGGATGGATTAGCGAGGTTCTACGTATTTAGATTACAACTTTCAAGATATATTGCAGTGGCGCAATTGTATTATACAGGCCTCGCAGTCGGCAGGACACGGACTCGATTTCCTGTCTGGCCGTCGTGATTTCTGTTTTCGTGGTTTTTCCGAAATCGCTCCAGGAGAATACTGGAATATATCCTTACTTTAGGCCATGGTTGCTTTCTTCCGTGACACTGATTGCTTGAGCCATCACAAAAAATTGTTATGCTTTAAAAAATTGTGATTTCTGTTGGCGATTTTGTTTGTGAAACAGATTTTTTTTTTTTGCTTCGTCTGCATTGTTTTTACAATCATTCATTTTGAAATTTCTGTAAATTTTTAATATTGCCGCAATGTTAATTGTAAGTTAAACTATTTTTTTATATTTATTTTTGTCCCTTGAGTTTTTTTACCTTTACTCGTATTATAAAGTTACTACGCTTTGTGCAGTGGCCAAGAAAGTCTACAAATTAAGAAGCGNTTAGGCCATGGTTGCTTTCTTCCGTGACACTGATTGCTTGAGCCATCACAAAAAATTGTTATGCTTTAAAAAATTTGTGATTTCTGTTGGCGATTTTGTTTGTGAAACATATATTTTTTTTTTTTTGCTTCGTCTGCATTGTTTTTAAAATCATTCATTTTGAAATTTCTGTAAATTTTTAATATTGCCGCAATGTTAATTGTAAGTTAAACTATTTTTTTATATTTATTTTTGTCCCTTGAGTTTTTTTTACCTTTACTCGTATTATAAAGTTACTACGCTTTGTGCAGTGGCCAAGAAAGTCTACAAATTAAGAAGCGNAAGCGAAGTTGTATCAAAAATACATTATAACAATCCATTAGAGATTGTATCCTAATATATCAATGAATCTTGGTTAACAAAAACAGTTTGGGTGTGCGTTACTCTCATTCTGGCGCCATTTAAGGGGCCCGCCCACCTGGCGCTTTAAATGCCTTGCAGAATGTTTGAAATACACGTTTTCCCATAGACCTTTTATACTGGCGTCCAAGGTGCTGATTAACGAAAAGAACACTCTTCAGTCGAGGCTTGTTAAGTGCTTTCAAAACTTCAACATAGCTGAAAACGGCTTTTTCAAAACGCTGAATCTCAAAAGTTCGCTTCAGGTGCATAATAATAATACTCAACGGGCCTGAATTGAGCTTTACACACACATTTCACCGATAAAATGATAGGGTGACCGCTGAAAGTCGCACAGGTACTCGCAGCACGACGACAACACTGCACGCCAGTTCAGAGCCTTGCGCTTAGTGGCGATGGCGCACTTGATGCTCGTAACAGTGTAGCCCTAATCGCTCCCGCGCTTCTCGGCCCCAAACCAGGAAAAAGGCTCCAGGTAGCCGGACCCCTTAATCAGTTTAGGGAAGGGCAATGTATACCCTCCCCACCCCAATTCTTAGTTATACCACTGCCCGTATGGGTATTATGAAGTTTCTTCGATGGCGGAGAAACATGGCGCCAGTCAGAGAAGAAGGGGAGAGTGATAGACCAAGAGTTGCTGTTGCGTCGGTGTCATTGAGCGCGGCTTCCGTGGAGCCAAAGATTCCGCATATAAGCCCAAGTAGAAGTGTTGTGTGTGCGAGAGATCCATTCTAATCAGGTGTTATTTTACTTGCATGTACTGTATTATTTGTTTGGTGTCATTGCTCACGGCGAAGAGTGCGCCTTACGTAATTTCTTCTCTCACCGCACTGTGTATTCGTACACTGAAAGAAAAATATTGTTGTAGGAACCATGATACTGTAGCCGTTACACTCCAAGGCTGTTAAAATAGGGACCACAGTCTGTTGGGTTGTGGCTATCCTACAAATGTTGTTAAAGGCATATGGCAACGCCAACAGAACATATAGTAAAATGTCAGTGCGTCACAAATCAGTGACGTCATTACTTTCTACAGAATAGAATGTTGCGATTACAAACGAGCCGGTTTCTGACTACAATCCAGTATGGTATTCCCTTCAAAGCTGCTCTGATTCAGCTACATAGCTGATTGTGCACCCAGCATTAACATTTCGTGGTGCTAACAATCTGTTATGTTGCCTTAACTGAGCAACATGGTGGCCCCAGCAAAAGTGCAATTATGGTCATTATAACTAACTGCTCTGTTGCCTTTATTGAGCGGCATGGTGGCCCTAATCATATTGTGTGTTGTATTGTATTTCCCTCGTCGGCTCATAGAATGCACTGCTATCTCTACTTATTTTTCAGAACTTGAACATTTCCTGGGGGAAGCAGGCAGCTTCGAACTGCCGGATCTTGTGTTATAATACGGACGTTTTAGACCGCTCGGCCGTCATGTCTGTTATGTGAATATGGTTTTTAACTGTATTTTGTTTTACATTGTTTAATTTTTTGAAAGTATGTCTAGTAATGTGTCTGACGAAACTCAACGCAACGAATTCACACATGAGTCATCTTATTTATTTACTAAAACAATATTTCCTTTATTTATATATAATTATTATATTATATATATAATACAACATTGGGTGCCATCTGATACAAAAATGTTTATACGTGTAACGTTTGTGTAAACAGGGTTGCCTTTGACTTCAGATAATTTGTAGTACCAATAAAAATATGGCTTTATTTATTTCATTTTTATGTCCTGTTTTTGTAAGTGATATACGTCTTTTAAAAACAAATAGAACATTCCAGCACCCTTGTTGCTAATATTACATCTAATGCCTAACATGTCAACAATTTAGAGGATGCACAGTAGGGGAAAGTGGGGGAAATACGAACACCTAAGGGAAAACGTAAATAAAACAGTGGAATTTGATCACAGAGTTTCTTTATTGTTTAATTATAAAGTGTACTTATCTGTCTAACGAATTCACTAATCAACATTTATATTTGTTTAATAAATTGCAACATTATGAAAGAAAAACAAAACCCTTAGTGTTCGGTTTTACCCGACATTAGTCGGGTAAATACGAACACCAAGTGGGGTAATTACGAACTAACATTATTAACGACAGAGATCACATTTAAAACCCAACGATGTTGACTGTCCGTCAGTACAACTCTCGTGAGCCCATTTTTTGCACACGTAGCACATAATCCAGTCTTCAGCGGGGGGATCTATATATTTATCTCTACAAAATATACAAAAGTAGTCTTCATTTTCCTTTTCGCCCTTCTCTTTGTTTGAAGGTTTCTTCTTACTATATTTCAGTCTTTTTATTTGGGTTTCTTTTTTTGGCATTTTTTCCGTTTTTTTCTTGATTTCTTCTGCTTTAGCTCTTTTTCTGTTTTCCTTTTCCTCTAACTGATCTTTCATGGATGTGCTCGTAAGAATAGTAGATTTTTTCTTCCTAATATTGCGTTTTGATATTTTTGGAGACATAATAGGCAATTCAACGATCTCTGATAGGGAAACGGCATGCGTGCTTGCATCATCGCTTTGTGAATTAACAGGACCTATATCAGAAGCTTGGTCATCATGGTCTTCAACACGGTGATCTTGAGCTGCTGCGGTTACATCGGCATGATTGTGAGCGTCAGAAGCTTGTTGAACATCAATTGCTTGGTTATCTGATGGTTGGGTATTTATATGAATGTTTTGTGTCGGATTTATTGTTTCTTGTGCGGTAGGCTGAATTGAATCTATCTCAACAGGGCGCAAGGGATATATTCCTGCAGCTCTAAATCCACTTGCAGCTTTTTCAAGGTTACTACAACGGTTAAAAGCGTTTGTAAACAATTCGACTATGTCGTATTGTGTAATGGGCTGTCCAAATCGCACTGCCATGTGATTCTCACATTCTTGATTGTATGCAGTCTTGATAGGGCCAAAATATGTCAAGTCCAAGGGTTGGAGTCTGTGAGAGGTGTGTGGGGGCAGAGTTAGCATAATGATTCCATGATCTCTGCAGAGTGAGAATGCATCAAGACTTATATGACTCTCATGGTTATCTAAAATAAGCAAAAGGGGGTTTTCCTTTGAAGGCTTTGCATATGAAATAAAGTGGTGTAGCCAATCCACAAATAGGCTTTCATTTATCCATCCAGAGTCTGACACAGCCCCAACCATATTAGGGTTACTACCTTTTAGTAATTGTGGATTCATACGCTTCCTTTTAAATATAAAAAATGGAGGAATGTATTGGCCAGCTGCACTAAATGCACAAACAACTGTTGTTGTAGACCCCCTTTCAGCACTCGTTGCCTTACCAACTTGTTTCTGACCTTTTACTGCCACTATTCTCTGATTTCTTTGGACCGTTGATATACCTGTCTCATCGACGTTAAAGATTTTATCAGGTTGAATATGATGTTTGTTTTGTATGGCCTTCAAATTATCATAAAAAATTGTAACGTCAGTTTCATTGAACGCAGTGATACGATTCAGTGAAGTCGCCTCAGGTGTCCTCAGAGATATGCTGGGATGTCTTTTCATGAAATTGTAGTACCAGTCTTTTCCGGCTAGCTGTTTCACTCGGTCGAAATTGTGCGGAAGTTTGTTCTTCTCGGCAAATTGGTACGCGATTTGGCGAATTTTTTTTATGGTTAGGCCATAATAGAGTTTACTGCATTTTATGATATAATCGACAAGTTGCGTTTCCTGATCGTCTGTAAATAAAGGTTTTCGTCCAGACCTTGGCAGTTTTATCACGTCTTTCTTTAGGTGGTCAAAAATGGTTGTTTTTGGAACATTATAAGTTTCTGCTGCTTTGCCGAGGGTGAGTTTTTTTGTCTTAACATCGTCTATAGCCTTTTTCAGATCTTCTAAACTGTACTTCAGTTCGGTATTTCTTTTGTAAGTACGAGGCATCTGAAACAATAATAAAAAAAGGTTATGAAAAAAAGGTTAGGGGTAATGCCGAACGTTCGCGATTGCCCGACACGGAGTGTTCGCATTTACCCCGCGGGATCGAAAATAATAAAATGGCACAAAACAAATTAGGTTATATTTCTTTTGCCAACTGCGTCATTGTCATTTAGCTGATTAATATGTGATTATTCCACAATGTAAAAGCTAAATTACTATTGTAGATAAAAATAAAGCTACACCTACTTGAATTTACCAAACAATTACATCATAAACATACAAAATATTGATAATTGCATACCTTGATAAGTACGTGCATCCACGTCTCCCGTGTTGTTGACTGGCACTAGTGGTGGCGTGATATCTGAAATGGCGGCAAGTAAAATATGGCTATCTCTTTCTAACATATTAGAACCATTGAATTCGGCATTACCCCGCGTTCGCGTTTCCCCCACTCNCTCTTTCTAACATATTAGAACCATTGAATTCGGCATTACCCCGCGTTCGCGTTTCCCCCACTCTCCCCTACACTCACAGATCGTCAACAGCCTCCATTAAATAAATATTACTTCACAATAGCAACATTTTCCTATTTATCTTCTGTGTTGTCAATTCTACTAGTTCTATAATCTTTAAAAGATTATAGGGTGCCTTTAACAGTCCTCGAGACTGTTGTAATTACCTTACTTGTTCTGTAAAATTTTGAAGAAAAAAAATGAGGTGATTTCTACAGAACATTCTGTTGCAGTTACCAAACAGCACTGTTGGCTATACAATATCTTGTTCTGTTATCGTAACAATACTGTAAGATTGTGTTCACAACTATCTGTATAGTTCCTACTACAGAAAACACTGTTCCTGCTACAGAACTATGGTTCCCACAACAGAATAACTTTTAACAATATTTAGAATGTTCTGCTAACAATTTGGATTGCAAAGCATTACAGAACATTCTGTTGCTGGTACTAAAGTTTAATTTTCGCTACCATAAAATGCCATTACAAAATTGTTCTCTCTGCTAATTTCGTCCAGTGTACGTCATTTGTACAAATCATTGCTATGGATCTGATGGCCAGTGACGTTGTGACGTGGTTGGTTATGTAAATGCGTTATTGTTGTAAGAGGGACGCCATTTTAATTCTTTTGTCCCCCCCCCCCGGGCGGTTAACCACTAGTTCAGTTAGTAATAAGTATAACTTATGGCAAACTTCTTGCCTCATTATTTTTCAAATGTAATATTTCAATGTGATGTATTGTAATTTTTTATCGTAGAATTTTAATATTTTTATAATGGTTAGTTTTTATGACGATTTTATAACAAAATTCCAATAGTGTGTTTACTAAAATATATTTAATTCGTGTTGTCTAAAACCTTGACAAACACGAGGAAACTATTACATTCGGGCATATTAACTTCTCGCACAAACATAACACACGCGCATTAAGAGACTCTGATAAGATCAAAATGAACGTGGGCGTGGTAACAGAAAGTTGGAGATCTGTTCCCCTTTTAGAAATAAGACATCGGTGTACGTCGGGAGCCGATTTACGTTGTAGAAACAACAAGCGGGGTGTAAGCTGCCATGGTACGAAGAGTAGTGGTAACTGCCTATCAGAATACTGTAAACTGCGCTACGCCCAGCTAGCGATGCTCGATAAGCAACAAAGTGTATGTGAATCACACCCCAGGTCTTGTTCTAATGTATATAAAACGAAACTAACCCGATTTCTACGGCTTAGCATTTAAACATAACGCTATTAACAATATATTTCATGTATACGTGGCACCGTTGTTCTAATTCTTTAGCTGCATCACAGTACCACTGTAGTTACTACATTCAGTGCTAATGTGAAAATATTTGCCGAGGACGTCTTCAAAAGTAAGTTCAGAAGTAGTTTCTTCAATTAGGCGGAAACCTACCATAACCATTGCTGTTGACACACATCCACTGATTGCGTGTGCATGCATCAACACCATCAACCTCACACAATACCAAATTATACATAAACTTAAGTGCAGACACAATCTTGCTTACAATCGGAGTACAGTATGGTGCAGAGCATTGCTGAGTTAGATTAGAGGTGTTGAAAGCGGACACCTGTTCTTCAGCTATAGACCGTTCACTGTAAAGTGAGAACTTTCGACATCTACGTAAAAATATCACTGCTTAATTACTGCTTATACACTACCGTACACACTGGCATCCAATGACCTAGTTAAGATGGCAGCTAATTAAGTCAAGTAGTTCCACGTCTTGGCATTGTATTGCAAGCGTAATGTTTAAATTCAGGTCAAATCAAGTTTGTTGTTTCTTTTTCTGTTTTATTCACATTAGAGTAGGAATTGCAACATTAGTATAGGCTGTTCGTGGTAAAATGAACACTTTCAAAAGCCCTGCTTAATATCAATTCGAATACATCTTGTGTATTCTTCCAACCAATGAAAAATTAACATTGCAGTAGCCTCGTCACTTTATTCATGTGTCGGTCAAATAAAACTTACGATACTACAATAGAAGTAACTTAAATATTTTACGAATTTGCTTATATTTACTCTTATATACATTAAAACAAAAACCGAAAGTAAAATAAATAATCTCGGTATTCACAAATTTTAACGTAACACTTTAAATTCAACGTCAAGACATGGAACTACTTTCTATCCGTCGTTACGAACGTCACTGAGCGCATGACACTCAGTGTGCTCGTTAAAATATATGCAGGTAGAAGTAGTGCCACTTTTCATGCGTTGTTTTCAAAATTGCTCACTTTTTCGTGAACAGCCTTTAACACAATTAGATTCCCAACAATTTCACTTTATCACTTCACTGACGCATCAATGAAGTCATTGGGCCCACGGCAATGCTAATTTTACATTTGGTGGAAGAATACAAAAATGTGACAATTAACCGTGAACAAGCTTGAATCTTTTTTGAAACAGTCCGGGGTGGCCTCATCAATCTCCCTTGCAGAGCCGGAGGATCGGTAAGAAATATGATCCGAGATACACGTGCCGCCTACCACTTTCCTGTTCCTTCGCCCTACAGCAGGCTTCGCTAAATGCCTATTTAATTTAATCGACCCACATAGGGGTATTTCGCCAGTCTAGGCGGTCAAAAGTCCATTTCACAGAACTCAAAGCAGGCAGAAAAAAAAACTGGTTTATGAGCAAGTTGAATAAACAGAGAACAATAGGCAACCCTTCCCCTTCTCTCGTCAGCTGCGCCCACGCCGTAACTTAAGTCGAAACTGATCGTCACTGGAAGTGTACGTAACGTTCTCGGCAGTCTAAGCGTAACCGTCTCAGTTCAACAGTGAATATTTTTTGCTCAGTGTTTTTCTTCAAGAATACAGTCATGGATTTAGAAGAAGCAGGTAAGAACACATACTTTTAAGTAGTTATTTTATTTATTAAAATAAGAATTATATTTTAGGTAGTAAAAATGGGCTTAGGTTTTTTTATTTTTCAGCCACATTTTTGTGTACTTTAAGGTTTTTGTATTACTTCAAGGTGCGTCCCGGTTATTATTTTTATTGCAGTTGAAAGAAAAGACCTTGCACAATATAATCATTTTTGAATTAGTCTTCGATACCCGCAGATTCTCGTCGTAAGGGTCAATCATAATGATAGTGAAAAATAACGGAACTTTTTATTTTAAATTTGAAGTATCTTAACATGGTATTTTCTTTTGGTTTAAGGATCATCTGGTGGCTCGGGAGTTAGAGTAGTGACCCGAAGCTACGGAAATCACTGGTGTTTTAATTTGATTTACAGACTTAGTCATTTTAGAAGTGATATCAAGTGGTCACAAAGTCAATTTACATAAATTTACAGAGTATACGTTTGAAACAGCAAAGTTTTATATACGTCTGTATCCATGACAACCTATGACGCCCACAATGCACGCAATTCTTGTTCACGGTGCAACTGTGATTAAAAAAAAAAAGCATTGTTGCCTATTGGGTTGCTTTCAGAAGAAGCCGCTGAGGCACGGAATAAGCATTATAGGCTCTACCGACAGAACTTCGCAAGATAAATTTTCAAGAGAGTCATGCAGTCCAGATACAATAAACAGGCTATTGCTAAGCTTAGACCCACTCATGACCAGCTGGAGACCAACACCCAAAAATAAGTCGATGGCTTTTGCAAATGATTGACTGGAATTGTTAATTCCAGCTGAGCCTAACTCTGGAAACGACGACACCGATTCAGTGGATGCTTCAGAAGAAGGGGCTTGTACAGGATCATGAAGAACCGCAGTACTCATCATTATCGTAATTTTCCAATTACCTAATTTAAAGTTCAGTTTTTACAATATAAAAAATTTAATCGAAATTCATAGTTATATATATATATATCGTAAACCACCTTATATAGAACAAGTAGATTGTTAAATACGCCAAGAGTTAAAAAAAAATCAAATAAATAATTTTGGCCGCCTAGATTGGCGAAATACCCCTCCATATGTGCGATGGCTTGAGCGTGCCGGTGAAATTGCACGACGCCCTAGCAATATAACGGGATGCCTCCCGACAACGAGGGTCTACAGAAGAATTTCCCAGGTTCTTGCCCGATGAACGAGACATTTTCCACAGGACGACGTTTACAATCGGACAAGTCTCGCGGCCAATCAGGTTTTGAGTACTTTTGTTATATCAAAGGGACCGCCGCGCCACGCACCGTCTGTGTATTCTCTTATTCTGTGAGCGGACATAATTCATTATCAGTGAAAATATGCCACGATTTCTTTTGAGAATGGGGCCGCGGTGGCTGAGCGGTTAGTTTGCTCGTCTCCCACCAAGGCGAACCGGGTTCAATCCCCGGCCGGGTAACTCCCGGATTTTCACATGTAAGAATCGTGCTGGACGATGCCGCTGGTCGGCGGGTTTTCTCGGGAATCTCCCGTTTCCCCCACCCTTTCATTCCAGCGCTGCTCCATACTCACCTCACTTCACCCTCGTCGGATCTCAAGACCTCGATGTTAAGAGCCGCCCAAATCTCTTCACTTGCCCACGGCGGCACCTATAATTAATTGGATTAAAAACTGAGAGAAAAGGTCTGTTGGTAATGCCTAATAAGAAATAGGTATTGTGCAAAATTATATAAAACTGAGTGCGGAAGAATGTGGTGCGTTGTCCCTCTGGTGGAATCTTCTAGACTTACTGAGCCTTATTTGCACGAGGCGGAGGAATAGCTTGAAAGTATAACTTCAGCAGGGCTTTAATATGGTTGGTTGCATGTAACCGTGAATGGACTATATTTTAATCGTTTAAGTGCATAGAAAAAATATCAACAGGAAACATGGACAAGATTGAAATTAGTGGCTATTTTAGAGGACGCAGATGTAATTTCATTAAATGGAATTTGATGTGTACATAACTGGTGGTGAATTGTGTTTGCCTGCGTACAGATTTCCGCTCCAGAAAATAAAAATGTTCGTATGGGTAGGTGGTATCGGCGATCGTTAATGCTGGATTTATACACGATGGCTGCAAGCCACAGTTGATATAAACTGTTCACGTGTCACTGCCATTGAGTGGTTGCAGTATTTCAATAATTGGCCCGGCGTATAGCAGCGAGAGGGCGGACGGCGTCACGTGAACCGCGCATTGCGCCGTCACTGCGCCGCTGAGTCGTGAAACAAGGCGGCGAGCGTGCGGTTGATGGCGCCCGGCCGGCAAACTGCGTACATGGACAGCGGACACGAGTCTCTCTCTCTGTCGTGTTGCACGGTGACGCGCTAGATACCGCGGGCAGTTGGGCAGGTGTGGACACTCAACCTGCCTGTCCCACGTCTGCGATCCGGATAATGGAGATACCGGGGCAGCTGGTCGATAAAAGGTATTACTGTCGTGCTTAAATGAGCGGCTAAAGAAGGATTGGCGCGGACGGGATATTATTGTAACGGCTTATAGAAATATGCTGGTTAAATAACTAATGTTACTAACATAGAATATAGAAGTGTAACAAACTGTCACAACAAAAACAAATGTTAGCAATACAACATTGAAAAATTAAATAAACCACCATCTTATGTTAATACAAATAACCATTTACATAACATTTCGAGTAGAATGATTATCTGCGTCCGGGGACAATGCATTTTAAATAGGACAAAACTCTCACCGGCGCCGGCCGCCATGTTGTGACGTCACCCAACCGCCACGCTGGACCCAGGTGACCTTTGACCTTGATCCATAACCTTGACCTTGTCCTCATATCCGTGATATTTAATAATCTTAAAACCAAAATTCCGAAAAAAATGCAAAAAAAAATTATAAGAAACTATTTAAAGATATACATGTCGGAGGTCCGGGGTTCAATAACAGGTGGATGAACTAAGATCTTGACATGACCGGCCCTCGCCATGTTGACCAGTGTCCATTTAGTCAGCAATTTTATATGTCGATGACCTAGACCCATGACCATGACCTCATGCCCGTGACCTTGAATAACCTTGAAACAAAAAAATCCAAAAAATCTAGAAAAATTATAAAATTCCAAATAAATGTATAAAAAAATTTAAAAAATTTTCAATCATCAAAACATTATTTTAATTAATATTAAAAGATGTACATGTAGGAGGTTTGGGGTTCGATGACAGGTGGATCGACTAAGCTCCCTGCATGACCAGCCCTCGCCAGTTTCCATTTCTTCAGCCGTGTTTATGTCGGTGACCCTGACCTTTGACCTTAGACTCGGTAACCTTGAAGTCAAAGAATTCTAAAAAATCTCACAAAAATTTTAAAAGTTTACAAACAATTCTAAAGATTTTATTAAAATGTATTACAAAATTGTATAAAAAATTATTAAAAATTATTATTAAAAACGTACATTTCCAGACGTCCCACCACTACTGACCCTCGTAAAATTTGTTTATTAGTTATTTAATTGGTATTGCCTATTTAATTGGTTGTTTTCGCTCGACCCTTTCCATGCCATGCCATATCTACTGTCCATTTATTTTTAGTATCACCCACTAGAGCGCACTGGTAGATTAAGATATTACAGTACATCAGGTCGCGGAGCATCCCCGAGAAAAGTAATCTGTAGCCGTCACTGACGAAAAAAAAACCTTTTTAGGAGATGGGACCTCGCATATGTACGACGTGTCGTTTCAGCGCCAGCAACGACGGCGACGAGAGACGTGGGTTGGTGCCACGTGCAGTATTCATGAGTTGGCAGCCCTAAGTTTAACTTTGCTCTTACTGTAACACTAGCTGTCGAAGGCACGTGGTTGCCCGGAACCTGGGAAGGAGCAAGCAGCTCTCTCGACCACAGTGGGGGCTTCATGCTAGCTAAATTAAATTTATTATTCCAACAGACATCGATTGCATATTCATTTATCATGTAAAACTTCAATAAGTTGCAAAAATAATTCACGAATGCGTATTTATTTTACCATACAAAATTTATTACGCTGAAAAAAAAAATCACTTTTATTTTTAGCCCATTCGAGAATGCACAAGTGCACACTGACAGGAGGGTCCAGGTTCGACACATACGAAAAATATACACGTTACATACTGATTGAAGGAAAAAAAACAGACAGAACATACTGATGGATGAAAAATAAAATACTCTTCACACACATTCCTAACACCTTTATTTATTATAAAACATAATTAAAACCAGCGCAAAGGGAAAATATGATGTATAGAAGTCTCTGCTACACGCCAGCTAACAAGACTTGGAATATTTCACACTTGAAACATAAATTATGGCATAAATATTTGTTAGGTCAGTCATGCCTATATACAGGCACATCAAATGTGAAACAACATATAGTAAACATNCAAAGGGAAAATATGATGTATAGAAGTCTCTGCTACACGCCAGCTAACAAGACTTGGAATATTTCACACTTGAAACGTAAATTATGGCATAAATATTTGTTAGGTCAGTCATGCCTATATACAGGCACATCAAATGTGAAACAACATATAGTAAACATTTTTTAATGTTTGACCCCTTACAACAAAGTCAATTTTGTAACAATCTACAGGAAAAAGAAAACCTCATACGCAAGTTGCCACAGGAAAAAAAAAAAAGCTTTAATTCGTAAACAATGTACATTATGGTTAGCCCGTGAATGACCCTGCCAGACGAGTTGAAAAAACTTCTGACCGACTCGCTAGCTGCCAACTTATCGTCGCTGCCCTGCCCGGGAATAGATTTTTTTCATGTGAAAATATCTTTGGTATGTTATCTTCGCTCAGCTTGAACTGATGGACGCACTTAAAGCCGACAACTGACTACTGTCAGACCGACCCCTCACAAAATTGACCCATAATTACCTATAAATGACCACTGAAGACCCACAAATGACCCACAAATGACTCCTGGTTGTGGTGCGTGCAGTGCTAACTGTGGTGCGTGTGGAGCTAAGTGCAGTGCATGTGGGTCGCAAGTTGAAATAAATTCCCCCTGTTTTTATGTAAAATTATGCAGTACTACTGCCAAAGCTGAAATATGGACATTTTATTTAATAATCTCGCTTTAAAAAGTATATATCCAGGTCTCTCGGTATATTTAATCACTTCCTGGGTAAANACATTTTATTTAATAATCTCGCTTTAAAAAGTATATATCCAGGTCTCTCGGTATATTTAATCACTTCCTGGGTAAAATGTATGTGCACTTTGCTTTAAAAGTGACTAGAACTACAGCAGACACTCACTACACTTCGCCATTGGTCGATGCNAAATGTATGTGCACTTTGCTTTAAAAGTGACTAGAACTACAGCAGACACTCACTACACTTCGCCATTGGTCGATGCAAAACTTGGACTTTGTATTGAACAATGCAGCACCATGGCAGGCCCCCGCCATGCTTCCCAATTTGTCGTTGTGCGACTTGAACTTTGTACAGATTGTCTGCGCAGGGATACAAGGAAAATAGTTCCAAAAATTTGATATAAGCTAGAAACGCACCTGCATCGCTCCATTCTGCCTTGTGAATTAGCTGTGTATGATTCCGAGTGCTTCTCCTCTACTGTCATTTTGAGTCTATCAACAAGTTCATCCGGGTCTTCGGGAAATAGGTAGCCAGTATTCTCGGCGTCTTCTGCCTTCCTCATGCCGCTTGTTGCAGCAAATGTGTTGGAGGGGTGTGTCAGTACATCGAGAAAATCGCCATCATCGTATTCAGCACTATCACTGTCTTCATGTTCATTTTTATCAATGCTCTCTTGTAGAATGCCGATATTGTCACATCGGGATCAGAGATCGGAGCGGTTAATGCTCTGTCATTCTGGTCGGCCGGCGGCCATTTTCCCCTAAAATTTCTTGTTTTTTCCTCAAAATCGTCTAAATTTTCCTGAAAGTTTTCGTTTTTAACTTAAAATTTTCCTTTTTTCCCTAAAAAAATCCTGGTTTTTCATCAAAAAAGCACCGATCCTCCCGCTTGAAAAAACGAGCTACAGAAAGGCTATTTTCATGCCAATTCGCTGTGATTTGGGAGGCTCGCTTCTCGAGGGCAGAGCAGTAGTGGCTATATTGGTTTTATAGGCATAGGGTATGCCAAATCAATACAAGGGGTTCAGGGTCCGGAGTCAGACCTAACCATCAGCCACCTTGGTTCTGTCGGCCATCTTAGCCGCCATATTGGATGCAGGTGACCTTGACCCCATGACCTTGAATGACCATAAACCAAAACATTAATGAAAAATCTCAAAAAATTAAAAATAAACCCCAAATATTTATAAAAAATATAAAAAGTTATTAAAATAATTATAAAATTATAATTTTTTAATGTTCGGGCTTAGAGGTGACGGACTGGAATCGATCAGCCACCATGTTATGATGTCACCCAACCACCATGTTAGCCCCAGGTCACCTTGACCCCTGACCTTGTCCCTGTAACCATGATCGTAGATGACATTAAAAACAAAAACTCGAGAAAAATGGTAAAAATTTAATAAATTCATAAAAGTCAGCAAGCATATTATATTACCGACTACTACCACCATTTTGTATCCAGGTAACTGTTACCCTATAACCATGACTTTGAATGATTGTGAAAACCAAAACTCGAGAAAAATGGTAAATATTGAATAAATTCATACAAATCAGTAAGCATATCACACTACTGACTACTACCACCATCATGGATCCATGTGACCTTGACTTTTACCTGGTGACCTTTGACCTTAAACCCAAAACTTTATAAAAAACTTTTGAAAATTGTTAACAAATTAATTTGAAAAAATATTAAAAATATTATGTAAAATGTATTGAAAACTTACATTAACATAGGTCCCCCAGCACCATGTCCAGCAGACGACTGACCCTCCCCCAATCAATCACATTATCATAACCTTTTCCTCCCCTACCAATGTTTCTCATTGGTTAATTAGTCGATAGGCCTCCACCCCCCTCACCCACACTCATTATATTGAATACACTCCACCAGCCATATTGTTTTTTGTTTGTCATATGTTTACTTTTTTATCACCTCGTTAGTACTAATGTATAAATTTTCAATTTTGTCACTAGAAGAGCTATCGATTTAGCCAACAGGTGGCAGCCATATTTGTTTACATTTATTAAAAAGTATAGGTGGTGCTGTCCGCGTCTGACATATTGGATTTTATTTCCATCACCTAAGCGGTGCTAATTTCTCGATTTAGCCACCAGGCGAGCTGACGAAACAAACATTCTCTCATGCTCTGTCATGACATGTTCTCCACCTTTGATTTAGTTTTACCCCTAGTTACCTTCTTTTATTTCTTTGTCATTCCTTCTTAATTTTGTCACCACAATCCAGTTACCTGTGCTCTACCCACCATCTTATATTGTATTCATGCTCTGCCATTCCACCTCAATTAGTAGCCTGCTGATTACTCGCTTCCCTCAAACCGCCATCTTGGATAACATCACTTCCGCAATATTTGATTATGCCATAAGGTCTTGGCCTTTAACCTTCTAAATCTTATCTAGTTCGACGTTTGGTAGGAAAATAACTCTGGTGTATTAAAGCATGTACCGCACTGAAGCAGGTCTGGCGAGGCCCGACTCAACCTTCGTCATCCCCTCCAAATCTCAGGGTCAAATTTCTGCTACTTTAACCGCATGTTTTCATGCCTGTTTAATCCAACCTGTTAAAATTTATTATGACGCCAATCCATTCTTAGTTTCTGTACAATAAAATTCAAGATTACCATATGATTGATTGTGCCTACGTGGAAAATATTAAAGTACTAACTTTCAAATAATTATAATTTTACACAACATTAAATTTATTTTTTATCTNGCCTACGTGGAAAATATTAAAGTACTAACTTTCAAATAATTATAATTTTACACAACATTAAATTTATTTTTTATCTTGCCCACTTACATACAGTATCATCATGTAGTGGCAGATCTGAAAATCAAGGCTATATTATTCTCTATACCAGGGAAGTAGGCATTCTAGGGAAGGTACAACAACACTAGCGAGAAATAAAACATGTTTTCATTGATACCATATATATATATTTACATACTTCAGACAACAATCATAAAAAAAACAGAAAAGCAATAGTTTCCAAGCATCCATGTANGCCTACGTGGAAAATATTAAAGTACTAACTTTCAAATAATTATAATTTTACACAACATTAAATTTATTTTTTATCATGCCCACTTACATACAGTATCATCATGTAGTGGCAGATCTGAAAATCAAGGCTATCTTATTCTCTATACCAGGGAAGTAGGCATTCTAGGGAAGGTACAACAACACTAGCGAGAAATAAAACATGTTTTCATTGATACCATATATATATATATTTACATACTTCAGACAACAATCATAAAAAAAACAGAAAAGCAATAGTTTCCAAGCATCCATGTAATGTATTTACAGCAGCATGCTCACTTTTCACGTAATTAATATAATCTGCTTCACACTAGCTAACAAGACTTGGAATATTTCACAGTTGAAACATAAATTCTAACAAATATTTATTATGTCGATCATGCCTATATACCCACACATCAAATGTGAAACAACAAAAAGAAAGAAAGAAAAAAAAAAGTCAACCCCAAGTCAATTTTGTGACAATCTAGTGGAAAAAGAAAACCTCACACGCAAGTTGCCACGGAAAAATAATTAGCTTTAATTCATGAACAATGCACATTAAGTCCGGGAGGGACCCTATCAGACGGGTTGAAAAAACTTCTGACCGACTCGCTAGCTGCTATCTTATCATCGCTGCCCTGCCCGGGAATAGATTTTTTTTATGTGAAAATATATTTCGCCTCTTGTTATCTTTGCTAAGCTTGAACTCATGTTCGCACTTAATGCAGACAACTGGCAGACCGACCCCTCACCAAACTGATCCCTAAATGTCCCATAAAAAACTCCTGAATACCGATGACCCATAAATGACTTCTGATGACGCATAATGGCCCATAAATGAGCTCTAATGACCCCTGATTGCGGTGCGTGTGGTGCTAGCTGCGGTTCTGATTGTGGTGCGTGCAGTGGTGATTGTGGTGCGTGTGGTGCTGATTGCGGTGCGTGCGGTGCTGATTGGTTACTCCTGCCGACTCTACTCCTTCCGCAGGAGTCAGAGACTCAAGATTTGAGGCGCCCCGCCTAGGCCATTTTTGCTATTCTTATAAATTTAAGTTTGATGCCATCACATGACGTAAATTGCATGCTGCATAAAATATAGAGAAAAGGCTACAACCTAGAAGCGATGATGTATATAAATATAAGAAATACAATATAACAGTTCATTAAGATTGTTTACAATATATCAATGTATTTTGGAGGGTACCCATTTACTTTCATTATGGCGGCCCCCTATTTTTTTTTAGTTTTAAACCAACGATAAAGACCTAGATAAAAAAAACACGGAAATGAGTTAAAGAATAACTATGACCAAAGCAAGAAAAAATTAAAACGCACCAGGAATATGCAGACGTGAGCAACGGTAAAAAGATAAACGAGATGGAAATAGTAAGTATNGGGGGGGGGGGTGTAGATTGGAAAAGAGTCAGAAGGCCCTCAGCCCAATTACATTTACAACACGGAAAAATTGATTAGAAGTCCGCGGGAGTCAGGGTGGAGTTCAGGATCAACCGCGATCACTCTCACCTCTCAAGCAATTTCGTAGTAGAAGTAGATAAGAAACTGAATGATTGGAAAATAAAGTAAATAAAATAAAAAGAGGAAAAGTGACTGCCTGTACCCAGGCAAAAAGAAAACGGGAAGGTTACTTGGTCCCTAGAGCAAGCCAAAGGCCGGAAGAAAAGCAAGAGGATATAGAGAGAAAACCTGAGAGGAATTAATGCGAAAACAGCTGTGGAGTTTATAATAAATCGTGACCGGAGTTTGACTGGCAACAAAAAGTTTTTTCGTCCGCTGATGCAAGGTCTCCTCGTCCGATTTTACTTTCAAATGCATTAGTAATATTGTATACTATATACAGACGCCACTGAATTTCGCACATTATTTCTGTGACATGTTGGATTTCAAGCACAAGTACTCTAGTGTTCTTTTTATGATTGGAGCACCATTATTTTGACACGCGCGCCTTGGGTAAGGTTTATTCTACTCAGGTTGGGAAGATCAATGCTTTTGGTTTGGCAACTACACATTTTCGCTTCCAGGGTGCACGGGTGTCACATGTGTACAGGATTTTTTCTGTTTTGTATGCAAGCATATAGGAAGGTGGAATTTTCATAAAATAAATTTAATTGTGTTAAATCTTCCTATGTGTATTGTGTTAGAACCTGCGTAAAGAATAAACTTTGTTCTTCTCACTATAGTGGAAATATAAATAAATAGCATGTTTAATATTCTGTTTTAAACTGCATCCAGCAAAACGTGGCTTAAAAGATTACTTTAAATTGACAACTGGGTAAAAAAATTAATTCTGAAATGGCTAGAAATATTAATTTTATGTTTTTCTGCGCAGTTTTTTAGTTTGTTTTTTTATGATGGCTATGTTTATTTCGCACTTAAATTCGTTAACGTTTTTCCATTGAAATTCTTGCTTATAAACGCTCATTGCCAAACAGAGTTGCATTTTTACTGATTGCTTTTGTAAACACCATTGCAGGGTGAGAATAATATTTACGAAATGGAGTTAATACTTAAAATTTTTGCTTGGGCAAGTATACATATTACAATTAAAGCCAAACACGAAGTTTTACAAACAAATAACCAGAGAGTTTTCCCTTTTACCGCCAGCTTAAAGGCGGCCTCTTTGGAACATCAGTACATCTTGCGGCGGAAATTTCCCCTGTGCCAAACTCTCCCATAATAAATCTCTTTTTTTTCCTAACCTGATTAGAATAAACCTTACCCTGGGTGATAAAACTATAATAAATAATATGATCGTATCACGTCGAACCTTGCTGAATAAAAGCAACGGCTGTCATAATGGCAGCAGACGATGGCTAGATAGTAGTGACCCCAGTATGTGGAGTATTGAGAAGTTGAGGCTGCTGTCAAATGAGTTTGCGAGATCCACGCGCCTCTAACCGACCGTATGAAAAAAAAACCTCATGGTAATGTACATGGAAGTTAACATAGTTTCGCCACTGTTTGTTATGCACTGCGCTACTTACTTGTTCAAAATGGCATAGTGCAATACACTTTTTTCAATCACTCGCTTTCTGCTCTTTCTGATGCTTTTGTTATAGATATTTATTAATTATAATTCTTGACCGAATACTATAGGCCCCTATTCTTGATCCTTAATACGTGGTCGGCGACCGTGCTCCCAGAGATTGCATGTTTATATGGCGGAAAGGCCGGACAGTGGATTGGTATTGCGGTCGCTTACCTGGAGCTACTTTTGAGTTTGAGACCAAGAAGCCCGGGAGCGATAAGGGCGAGACTGCCACGCGCAGAAAGTGCGTGATCGCCGCTACGTGCAGGGCTATGAACTGACGTGCAGGGTTCTCGTCGTGCTACGTGCACCATGGGACCTGGAGACCCTAACATTTTATTAGTGGAAAATCTGTAGCAAATTTCAGTTCAGGCTCTTATCGTATTTTCGCTCGTGTCCGGTTCGTACGTTCTAAATCGAACAGTTTGAAGAAATTTTAAACGATGTTGTAGGGCTACAAAATAACGTCTATGGCATGAGTGATACCTCGAAAGTACTACTACATTCCCTTCGGGGCCTTTTTTTTCTTTCCGCAGGCGAACACTGGAAACACGTCCAGAGGTTGTTACTAAACCTGCATTTCAGACGTACTGCAATGCAGTTCAAGCACCAGATAAGCAACCGCGTTAACTTCCGGTATTACTTAGTTCGTGCGAGCATCGAATCGGTAACCATGCAGTCGCATCATTTTAAATCTGTCTGTGCGGAAATGTGCACTATGTAAAATCCATCTTAAACTTAAAAAAAAAAAATTACGCTATTGATGAGTATGGCAATTTCGGAAATTAATTCGGCAGTTTGCTATACTTACGCACCTCTATTCACAGGAGCTATGTGCATTTGTTCATTGCCTGCTGGTATGGTTAGTTAGTTATTTGGCTAGAACTTGATTCTGTTTCTCTTTAATTCTCTCTCTCTCTCTCTCTCTCTCTCTCTCTCTCTCTCTCTCCAGCTGTATATTATTGGCACACATTTACCGAAAGCCTTACCAAATAACGGCAAACGAAACACAGTTTTACGAGTCTTTGAAATACTGCTCGTGTCCAAATTATCTCGCGAAATTTACAGGTCTCTCATAAGACGTGCACTTGTCGAGGGAGACATCAGAACAGTTTTTTTTTACGGAGAAATTCTTTAAATGACAGAGAACTGATTGATTTGTAATTTCGTTTTCATTTGTTCCATGGCAACTCCTTAGTCGCCTGTCCCGTTAAAAGGAGGCTACTTCTGAATAACGAAGAGGCGAATTTATCAGCAGCGTAATCCGTTTCGCAAGTTGTAGAGTTGAATTATAACGAGTGCCGGTCAAGTGCGAATGTTTGCCGCCGGGAGGAAGGGCCGTGGTGGTGCAGTGGCTAGGGCGCTCGCCTCCCACCTACGTGAACCGGGTTAGATTCCCGTCGGGGTCGCTCCCGGATTTTCGCACGTGGGAATCGTGCCGGACGATGCCGCTGGCCGGCGGGTTTTCTCGGGGATCTCCCGTTTCCTCCATTCCGGCGCTGCTCCATACTCACCTCGCTTCACCGTCATCGGCTCTCAAGACCTTGATGTCAAGAGTCATCCGAACATTTCCAGTACACGCCGGAAGGAAAATTTCACGCAGGGGGGGGATTAAATTTCGCACGGACCTTGTATTGTCCTGGGACGTGCGTCTACCTAGGGAAACTCTGATTCGTGTTGTTTGCTTTGTTTCCGTGTTTGATTTCCCGTGCTTTATTGGACCACCGGGCTGGAACCGCGTGGAAACTTATTGGCCCTGCCCATCCGTCTGTCAATATTGCCCCTGTTCTCCGTTTTGCCCGTCTCTTGGGAACTCACTCGCTTTGTTCTGTCTCCAGTTCTCCACTATATTAATTTAAACTTCGCTTTTCGCTGTCACTGACCCATCTGCGCTGTGGCCGCCTGCCGCGTTCTGCAGATTCCAGTGAAGTGAACTGGGAATATCGAATTACAATGTTGTAACTCGGAACACAAAAATGTAGAATGACTGATCAGCCCATACTGTGATACGTATACAATCAGTTAGTTCGTAGTTACCGTGGTGCGTGGTTGCCTACACTCGAGGCGTTAATCATTCTGCGAACCAATTGACTATAGAAGTACAATCATAAAATGTATGATAGTCATTAAGGCTTCCGTCTACCTGGTACTTTTTTCCGAGTTTGATACCGAGAAGCGCGGGAGCGATAAGGGCGACACTGCCACCGCTCATCAAGTGCGCTATCGCCGCTAAGCGCAAGGCTCTGGCCTGGCGTGCAGTGTTCTCGTCGCACTTCGTGTACCTATGGGACTTTCAACGGCGACACTATCATTTTATTGATGAAAAATTTGCAGAAAGGTTTAATGCAGGGCCCTTGAGTTGTTCTGTATGGATGTGACGCGTACAGCGCTTTGAAAAAGCAGTTTTATGTCTTTTTAGAGTGCTATGAAGTGGTGTTTCTAATGTGCGTGGCGTCTTGGAAGCACTCAACAGCCCCCGTGAGAAGCGTGTGTTGTTTTCCGGGATAAGCACATTAGAATCACGTTTAACAGTTTCGTTGAAAAACGTGTATTTCAAACACTCTAAAACGCAGTTCAAGCGCGGGAATGTTAAGGGCTTTCGTAGGTGTTTGAGGCTAATTAGGTGATATTAATTAACTTGCATTTAACGTTCCTGTGACAGTTTCTTTTCTTAGCGGCAATCGAACCATCGCCACGCGATCACTTATTAAATTGTGCCGCAGCACACACAACGAACAATACAACAAGTTTCAATTATGTATATTTTGATCAAAGTTTACAAGAATATGCAGCACCATTTGATTCATGAATGAATTGATCATAACTAAAAGTTTTAAAGATCCACAAAGTATACAATAAGTTAAAATTCGTAACACCAAAAATTCACAAAAATGAAAGTATAAAGTGAATTGCTTCAACAAAGTTAATGTTACTGAAAATGTTCAATTACGTTAATTACAATAACAAGCAATATTTTTAAAATATTAAAAATACAAATTATTGATTATAATGATAAGTGATTTTAAAAGGTGCCATTAAACTAAAGTAGGGCAGCCTAAGAAGCCCAGTAAAGTCTCATTTACGTGAAAACACAATTAAAAAACTGCACTAAGAATTTTACATTAAAAGGACACATCGGTGGAGGCAGTCAGTAGGCCTAATCAAAGCTCCAGCGAATTAAAAATAAAGAACGACGACGTTTAAAATATCGAGTTAACTACGCTCAACTTGTGCGTCGTGGAAGCACAGTAAATGCAATTAACTTTAAATTAATATAAATGGGCAGCAGACAAATACTATACACTACACGTGTTTCGTTTAACCGAAACTGCAATTTAGGCTGGCGACCAAACCCACAATTTAGAAAAAGACTAACTCACAGCATTCCAAAAACGACACAAAACTACGCCACACAATTACCAAAAACACTAAACAGACCCAAAGAAGAAAATGCTGCAACCACGACTCACCGTTTCAAATAGCTCCACATTTCGGCCGCTCACACAACGATACAAGTTGAAATGCGGCTCATAGCACACACGTCCCAAGGACGACAATTTAAGTCATATTGCAATTTGACACAGCTCTAGCATGCGTCGACTCGACGAAATCCTCGCGTAGAATAGCCGTAGAATAAGAGCAGCACTTTTTTTTTTAACTAACTACTCTAAAACTAAGTGTTATATGAGCCCGCGGTAGGGACGGGAGTTAAGTGCGTCTCAGGACTAAGCCCCATACGCCTACAAGGAAGGGAGGATCGTGCAAGGAGACATGCATCACGGCAAAGAGGGATTGGGCTGCCATGGCCAGATTGTGGCCATGACAACCTCCCTAAGTGTACTTATAGCTAAACTATAATTAGAAGAGAAAGGGAAAAACCGGCATAGTCACCGTAAAACCCCTTTTGACAGGAAAGAATTATAAATTGTTTCATGCATTATCATGTTTAACAGAAAATGCTACAGGAGACAGAGGATAGGAATCATGCTCTTTATTATGATAGGATAAAAGTGCTAGAAGAGGGGGCGGGAACTTTCTTTCAATCGGCGCTGGGTTTAACCAGAGTAACACTTGCGCATCACTCTGGTGGGGAGAGAGCGCAATTGGGCAGGTCCCCCCCCCTAAACCGGATCCCCAGTGGATCCTGAAACTCAAACGACAAAAGAATTAGCTGTCGGTGAGTGCCAGCAAGCTAGCACAAACTGACTTTTTCATAATCCGTCACAAGATGGTAAAGAGGTTAGTCTTAGCCTAATTAATCTAAATTTAAGTTAAATCCACGAGGACTGTTCAAGTACCATGAGTCAAGACTCTTAGAAACTTGAGATGAATTAAGCTAACATTATATATTATATCTAGCTTGTAGCCATCGGTAGGATTACTTCCGTATGCTGACTGAAGGTCAGGCACACAGACATACAGCGCTGCTGATAAGAACTATAATAAATACATATATTGTGTCCAGAAGGGATTAACAAGTTGTCTTAAACTATGATTCAACCAGCTATAAAGTGGTTGATAGTTAAGCTATTATATTTTATAGAGTCTGCAGTCATTGTTAGGATTACTCCCGTATGTCAGACTGAAGGTCTGACACACAAACATACAGCTCCAATTAATTAGTTATTTATTATATACGCATTTATTTAATGAACATAAGTTAATCTATACTAACAAATTAGTTATCCTAAAAGCTGCTCATAGATAATAGGCCTGGCTGTGTGTTATATACAGGGCTAAGGGGGCCTGTGTGCCATATAAGCAGCACAAGATAAGTGACGACTTATATTAACTTGCCCACATACTAAAAAAAATGACGCACAAGGAGGGGTAATGAAGGGAAGGAAATGAGGGGAGGAAACACGAAGGGAGCCGAGCCGGCCAGGGAGAAGGTCACCTTGCAGAGGAGAAATTCCAAAGACGAAGAGAAATTCCAAAGACGAAGGACGCGGTGGAGTTACCGTCGCAAAATGAGTATCACAGAATGGTCCCACGCGGCTAAATTAGCTTCGAACGAAATTTTCGCCGAGAGATTACTTTATGAGTATTCCGCCTACACTCCCGCTGCATGGTGATAAACTAGCCGGAAGCATTGTTTGTCACCAGGCAGCGCACGAGACCAATCTAAAATATGCCTGAGGGCTTTTAGTGGCAATGAAAAACGTTGGTACACTCACACAAACTCAAACACACGCGTCTTTTTTGTAACATTAATTCTTTGTGGTTGGAGTTATTTTTGCGAATATTACGAAACCGTTTATTAAGTGTTGTGGCCATGTGTAATCCTCCGGTGTTATGGTATAATCAAATGTATTTAACTTATGGACGTTTGCTCTGAGTCGTGGCTCTCGTTTTCCTCCGCAAATACATCGTAACTTTTTTTTTTTTTCTTGCCAACACAAAATTATTTTCAGTCGCCTCAGAATTTTTTTAAATTTAAAAATAATAATTTTTGCTATCCCTAACAATAAGTTTAGTGGTAATTACAAAATAATTTTGCTTTCGTAAATAATTGGCAGTGTGAGTTTCCACAAAATCTGTTCAGCTGCCATTTTTTGTGAGTTATTTTTTCTTTTTTTTTTTGGCGGGAGTGATCGTTTCTTCTAATCAAAACAACTTAACGTGAGATTCCCTACCAATATATTTTCCGAAACACATTAATATATTATTTTCCAAGGAAAATTTCCTAATATTAACTGACAAGCTTCTTCTAATATGTTTAATTTAATGTACTAGCTTATGAATATGTGTATCGACTTTATTTCAAGTTATGCTACTATAGTTACGTGAACTTACATGACCATATAAGTTTTCATAGTTGTGTCATTATTTTTTTTTTTTTTTTTTTTTTTTTTTTTTGTGGCTACTCGCAGGATTTGCTTAAATTTGTACGGGTGAACTCTGTCAGCCCTGGTTTTTTCTACTTTGTATATTTTTAAGAAGAACATTGTGTGAGCGTTCAACACTCTAGCTGTTAATGCTGTTCTACATTATAATTGGAAACTCACGTGTTCGTGTTTAACTACGTAATTAACAGTAAAACTATCAGCGATATTCTCAAGTTATTAGTAACCACCTTGCATTTGCAAAAAAAAAAAGGGACAGTACTTATCTTTTTCTCTAGCTAAATTTATAAACATTTTCTCTGCAGAAAGGAATTCTTGACAGTCACTTTTCTATAAATATGTATAATTTTATAAGAAAACGGGAGTGTGGTGATACAGCATCATGGGATGTGTCGATGTCCATCATCACAAATTGCCGTAATTGCTTTTCAAGATTTATTATCCACAGTCTTCCTTCGAAGGCTTATCGGAACGGCTTACAAACAAACTTATAACCTAACTTATAGCCTAACTTATATTAACACTTATGCCTTACCTGGGATTCTAACCCAGAACCTCCCGCACCCCAGACCGGCGGTGCACCAACCGACTGCGCCACAGGAGGTCGACGCGGAAGGATACGACGACGCTCCTGTCGCACGCCCTCCTTCTATCCCCGCTGGTCGCCTAGTACCCTGCACGACGCGACGGCTCAGTTTCTTAATTAAACAACGTACCTCTCGTAAATTGTGTCCGCTGTGGGCGATATGCTATCTGGCGCGCCCATGGTTGCCGTGCCTTAACAACGTGAGAAAAACACTTAATACCATAATTAAAAATAATTTTCGAGTGTTTCCTTGGTTTCTTCACAGATAACAGCACCGGGCAAATTGCGGGAAGAATCGATTGGTGTTCTAAAGGTGTTTTAACCAGTAAAAAACAAAGACTTGGTGGAGTGAAGTGGAGAGAACTGAGCGGCTCTTGACATCGAGGTCTTGAGAGCTGGAGAGGGTGAAACGAGGCGAGTATGGAGCGGCGCAGGAATGGAAGGGCGGGGGAAACGGCATCGTCCGGCACGATTACCACATGCGAGAATCCGGGAGCGACCCCGCCGGGAATCGAAGCCGAAGTTAGTCTAGCCACTACACTACCGTGGCCCCGCAAAATTTGGCATAGGCCACGGTCATGAAGGTACGTCTTGCAACTTGCTGTCGTGTTGCGTACGCCTAGTGAAGCTCGCGGGACGTGTGCACTAACTGCGCTTGTAGAAACCTTATCCAAAACAATTGTGATTCTTCCATAAGAATACACGCACAACAAGTGTCAGACGAGTTGAAATTAACACAATTTAGTGTAATAATTTTTAATGTGACAATAAAATAAGATTAAATTTGTATAATGCAATGATTTTTGTGTCCTGGTATTCCGATTTAACGTAAATAATTGTATTTATCCCGAATGAATACATGCATAGGCTAGCAAGTGTGAAACAAGTTAAAAATAACGGAATTTCATGTTTTTTATTTTTAAAACTTTGTGGCAGTGGAACGCAAAGAGTTGTGTTTTAATATGCCGATTTAAAGTAAATGAGAGGTACCTTTTAGAGATATCCTATAACCCATGAAACGACCTAGTATCTTTCTTTTTACTTGAAACGTCAAATTTAAATTAACTTAGTATTCTGTTACAAAATTAATATGACAAATCTCCTTTGCATATGACAAGTTTTCATAGCAACTACAGTATAATTGACATTTAATTTGTGTCCAAAGAGTGTACTTGGGAGTCCGAGACAAAATTTGTTACCCAATTATTTTAGTACAACTAAATTAAGATAAAATAATGAAAATGGCATATTTGAGAATTACATTAATTGTTCAGTCATGCCCCAAAATTTATTTTTTGAATTAAGTTTATATCCTCAAATTCTACACAGTGAGAATAGTTGCAAATATAAGGGATATTATAAAGTAAAACCTTAAAAAATATAATTAAATCCTTTATAAAAAAAAGTCCACAAAAATTCAATTCATTACCATCCATAATAAACAGTCCCTCTTGTGAAAAAGTATGTTTACACTGAAGTAAATACGTTCTTTTTTCCAAATGATCCTACCTACAAAGCTGAATGTCATAAAAACGCATGAGTACTGTTAAAAGAAAACTTGTTCACCTAATTTCGGTGTTGCTTCTCAAAGCAACATGTTAATTTAACATGTGTTCTGGCTGTGTGCCCCGGAAAAGTGCATCACAGCTATGATGTTGAATTGTCACCGTCTGAATTTGCGGTAAGGGCATGAATGCACCTTGAATGCCTTATTCAGCTAGGGACAAGAGTCATGTCTTCTACGCAGGCCCTACACTGTTAGTTTAACTGTTCATAACAGTTATGCAGCTTATTCATGTCATTTGCTAGACACTTGTTCGTACAAAAAACCAAGACAACATAAAAAAAAATGTGTCGAGTTGGTTGATTCTTTTATCGCTTATGCGTTGGAACTTTTACCAATTTTGAAATGAAGATGGGTGTTTGAAATGATACCCACTTCCTCAAAAAGATCTCTAGGGGATGTGTAGAACTGTGGGTGCTGAAGGGATCAAGGGCAAGTGACAGTGTGTTTGTGAGAGTGAATTCGAAAACAGTTCTAGACTAAGTAGTGGAGGAACAAATGTTCCAACTTATGTACAACTTATACACCAAAATAAAAACTGATAAAATTTCGTGACATGACATTTACGTAACTGGTAAACTTTAAATAAACTTTTAAAATGCTAATATAATTCTATGCTAACACTTTGCCTAACATAAAAGGCCAGATGATACGACATCATTAAGCAGTGAAAACTATTATGCATTTAACATGAAAATGGAACAGCGACACATAGCGTACTGCAATTTGAAACACAACAAAAAATTGTAAAATAATGCCAGATTTTACTGAATTAATGTTTTTTCTTTAAATACGACAATCCAAAATAGGCAAGAAAAACATATGCCAAAGTGCCATAATGACTCTTTGTTTGCGGGGAAAAAAAAACTTTACATTGACAAGCAGCCTTGCTGACATTTTTAATTTGAAATTTTTTTAAATATAAAGGAGGTAAGTATGTCACATAACAATAGCACAATGTCCTTGCAAAGACAAAAATTACCTGTATTTTCTTTAAATAACACCATTCTTACTACAATGGAATTATGATGTGCTCACTCCAAGTACAATTAATAAAAAAAATTTGGGTTATATACAGTATTACTGATCACAGCTGTGTGCATCACATATTAGTGTTAGGCTAGGCCGAATGTAAAGAATTATTTTTGTTTTTAACAAGTTACATGCCACAAAAGTGTTTTCAGTTTTTAACAATTACATTGGTCTACATTTTAACAGCAGGGCAGCTACACATGGCTGGTTGTATAAATGGTACATATTTGACCCCGTGTTTGCTCATGTAGTATGTGATGTATGGTGACCTACTTGCACACATCTGCGAGGAAATCCTGTACACCATAGGATGCAAGTTTACTGTCGCACAAGTCACGTACATTGATTGCTAGCGTGAATGTCCTCACTTGGTAGTATTTCATGAGCCACAATTGACTGTTGTACAAACGGTACCTGGGGCTATTCAGGTGGTGAGTATGTTTCCAACCACCCAATGAGCGCCTAGGATCTCACACTTGCCGACGGCGAGACGCATCTAGCCACAGTTGCTGACGTTGCTTTTCAACATGTCGTGTGTTGCTGTTTACAGAAATGACTCAAGGCACTGGGTACTTCCAGCACTGACCTTGAGTTATGTAGATTCACACCACAACCGGCTAGTTCTGCATTGTAACAAAATGTTTTTTCAGAAATGAAAATACTCAAAACAACACAAAAAATCTCAGGGCAAAAATAAACTAATATTGTTTTTCTGTTTTTATTTGACAGCATTGAATAATAAGGGAAATTTTGAAATTTTCAGAAACCCATATAAAAAATTACTGATTTCACACAAAAAGAATAGTTATTTATTTTAAAACCTAAGGCACTGAACAGAAAATAAACAACATATATATTTAGTCTTCCTCAAACAAAAGAGCATGCACTGGAGAGGAGAGGAGAGATTTGGGCAGCTCTTAACAATGTGGTCTTGAGAGCCGATGAGAATGGAGTAGCGCCAGAATGCAATGTCACGGGAAATAAGTTACTAATTAATTGTTCGATGAATCACATGGTTTGCTTTATCATTGCATGTTGGTAGGTTATGTGCGTCTCCCATTCTTTGCATACCAGTGACAGATTATGTTACATTCTATACTAATGTACATACATTAATTTATTTGTGTAGCTCCAGGAAACTGTTTACATACAAATCTGCACCACTCTGCTTCCCCGAGTCCAAGTGAAGAGAGCGTAGAGGGCACACATATGAAGCACATAATGGGCACATCCCCTGCACTCGCTTTGCTGTACTCGGCAATCTAATTGGTGCAGATCTGAATGTCATCAGTTTTCTGGAGCTTGAAGTTGACTTTGGTTTTCTGTATTTTTTTTTTTTTTTTTTTTTTTTTGTGATGTTATAGTTACATTTGTACCCAACAATTTCCCTGATCTCCATTTATACATTGAATATTTTGCAAATTCTTTTCACCGGAATGAGGCTAAGACGAATTTTTAATGTTATCAATTATAAACTTACTTCGGCTTTAACTGCTCCGCTGCTATCTTCAAATACCTTTTTACGTGTAACATTGTCTGGTGCGAAGTGTCTTTCACATACTGCTTGTCCCGATTTCAATTCTAAATTATTTCGCGGTATCGCAGATGGCCACTTGGCTCTTTTAAGTGGATCTTTTGGAACAATTAAAAAACCGCATAATTTGAAGGTTCAGTATAGCGGAAATATAAAAGTACAGCTATCTTCAAACAATAAAATTATATCTAAACCACTACATGTAGCTAATGAATTTAATAACTATTTTGTAAATATTGTTACTCCTCTAAATATTGCAAATAATAATACATCCAAATATACAAGCTATTCAAATCCAGATTCTTTACTTTTTAAGTCAGTCACATCTGAGGAAATAAACAAAGTGACCAATGCATTAACCAGTAGTTATTCATCTGGATATGATAATTTATAACTATGGTATTGGTAAATAAAAGTTTAAGTATTATTGCCAATGTCTTGTGAATATTTGTAATAAATCACTAGAAACAAGTATTTTTCTCAGAGAGTTTGAAAATTGTAGAAGTAATCCCCATTGTCAGGAAAAGTGATAAGTACTTGACAAATAACTACAGACCTATATAAATCCTTCCAGCATTTTCAAAAATACTTGCAACAATTGTGAAAAATATACTTTTTGTGATTAATTGAATTGTATTAACAGCTCACAGTTTGGGTTTAAAAAAGTATATTCTACAATGAACGCTATACATAAATTGTTATTTGATATTAAAACATGCGTAGAAGAAGGTAATAAAGTGGCCAGTGTATTTTGTGATTTTACCAAGGCTTTAGATTGTGTTAGTCATACTATTCTTCTTAAAAAACTCAAGACAAGAGGGATTAAAGGAGTTGCGAACAGATTGGTTCAACCCTATTTAAGCAATCGCAAGTAGTATGTAGAAATTACCGACAAAAGTACAACACATGATACAATAACCCACCCAAGCTTAAAAAGTACAAAAGTAAGTGCACCACAAGGTTCTATTTTGGGACCCATATGACTTCTTATTTACATAAACAATTTACCAGCTTTAATTTCCTTGAGTCATGAAAACAAAGATAACTCGTCTGCAACATTATTTGCTGATGATACTAGAATGATTGTATCTGGAACCAACCTATAACTCCTCCAAGAGAACATATATAAAACTATTACTGATGTAAAATATTTTTTTACTTATAATAATCTATTGTTGAACCTAACGAAAAACAAGTTGTATTATTTTCAATCAAAGGAATACTATAAAACCCTTGTATGTTTTGTGCGAGATAACTACGAAGGCAGGCAGAGTAAGTTAAATTTATGGGTCTTGAACTTAATCCAGATTTAAACTGGAAAAATCACATTGATAAATTGGATAAAAATATTTCAAATAGTTTTACATTATGCATACTAGTTGACGTATTACAACCCCAATACCATAAACCAGTATATCATGGCTTCATCAATTCATTATCATCATACGGTAATTATATTATTTTGGGGATCTGCTAATTATGCTAACAAAATATTTTTAGCACAAAAAAGGCCATTAGAATAATCTCAAAAGTAAATAGGTGTACAAGTTGCAGGCCTTTATTAAAAAATTATAATTATTATCATTAATTTCAATCTACAGTTTTGAACTTAAACTTGTTCACTCGAACAAAAACCAATATCTTAAAAATTCTGATTTCCATCACTCTTCTACAAGGAATGGAAGTAAGTATAGAGTATATTATTACCAAACAAATGTGTGTGAGAGAAGTATTGAGTTCAAAAGAATACATATATACAATAAGTTACCAAACTCAATAACATCCCTAAACAATAATTTAAGAAATGTATTAAAGAACTTCTTCTGAGTCTTCTATAGTGTGGATGAATTTGAGCAGATGTTGACCACATTTAAGATACATAAATTGTCATATGTGTGAGTGTGATGGCAGTGTTAGCATAATATTTCTACTGTACAAAATTGTCTTTTGTGCAATCTATATTAGTGTCTATAGATACTGTGTACTAAAAATATTTTTATACGATATTTATTGACGAGTCCTATATTGCTGAGCTGCTAGGCACGATTTACGATATTACTGGACAAAATAAACTTGAACTTGTTGAGCCATAACCGTCATTACAATAAACATGGTGCGAGAAAAATGCGAGGCACAGGTTTTACGAACTCGGTATACTGCGCCAGCAAAACATTGGAGTAAACAAAACCAACCTCAAATGCACCCAAATATATAACAATTCTTTATAACGAACGGACATGTAAAAACAAAAAGACGTTAATTAATATTATTCAATAGTCTCCGAAACTCCCATATACCGCAATGATACAATCGGGTCACACTACACTAGCGCTGTCAGTGCGCAAACGGCCGTGAGCCTCACTAAGTGTACTGGTTACATCAAGACAAGAAGATAGCAGTTGCCAGACCTATCTGTGAGACCGTGATGTAGGCACATGAAAGGGACATCACTTTTGCCATTGGCTGAAGAGGTTATTCAGGGGTGCGTTCGTGCCCTTAGCTCGGATTCGAACAATTACGTATTAACGATGTCTCGACTTCGATGCAGTTTTGAAGGGGACTAAGCAAGCTAGGAAACCTTGGCACAGGTAGTGTTGACGCAAGTAATTGCTCGTCAGATAATCGTGAGTGCAGTGGATAGGATTCATAATTCCGTTCGAGTTGCTACCAAGCTCATTTTCTTACTGCCTGTGTGCGAATATACTGATAGTAACGTATATGAGAGGGACAGTCAAGAAATGCGCGCAAATTTCAGTGTCAAGTGGTTACTTACCAGTCGTCACTGAAACATCTTCGATGTTGCTGTACATGCATGTGACATGAAGTGAACACTTTATTTCAGCGTGTATTTTATGTGATAAAGTACTTTTAATCTGTCAATGGGGTAAGGTTTAAAATGTATGCTGTAATTGAAGTACCCCACAAATGACGACAAATGAATGTTCATCCGAAAGCTGGTTTGGACGCCCCAAGGTATACAACGGTTTATTGTTACCTTCCGTAGTGAGAAACTGAAGCTGTCCTTAACTAGGAACGAAACTTTCACTTCTGAGAAACTCTGACCCAGTTGGGAATTGAACCCGGGACCTTTAGCCCACTAGTGAGCCATCCTGACCGCGGTAATAAATAGTATGACTACACCCAAATACGCGTCTCGAAAGCTAGAAACAAACAAATCGTACGAAACCCTAAGTTCGTCGATTGCCACCTGGAGGTTGGATTTCGTAATCTGGAAAACGTAGTGGACATTGCCGATGGTCAGTTTGTTTTTCTTGAGGTACTTCCGTTTTCACGAACACTGCATTCCGACTTCCTCGTTCTTTCTCCGTGCTATCCGGGAAGGACAGGTGTGTACTTCAGGAAGGACGATATGCACCGCTCAAGGTCAATTCCTTATCCATGCTGATCCTACATTAAAGGTGGGAACATGCGAATGCTATTTCCATATTATTTTTAATCATGTGACCGTTGAATTCCCTGTGGTAGCGTTTAAAACATATACGCTGGATGCTCTAGAAAGTGAGCAATTTCGTCTTCGAAGTGAGATTCAAGTTTCTTGACTTTTGGTTCAACGTAGATCTTTCAAATCGCCCGATTACGTGCTCGTTAGATACAACCAAAAATTCCGAAATTAACTTTTATGTGAAGTGGTTTCCTCTCCCGGCTTTCAACCGTCGTTAACAAATGAGTCCCTCGCAATAAACTCTAAATTACGCACCCCCAAAAAAAACATGTTTACAACTGATAAATACCACAACAGTCGCGAAAACTTTCTTAATGATTAACGTGCAAACAAATATAACCAGAAAAAAATCTGTCTGCAGGAGTTTCACTAAGGAGCCGGGTTTTTGGAGTATTTTTAGTCGGGGAAATTTGGTATTTCTGGATATGAAATTGGTCTCGGGCTCACCTTGGCACGTCGTGGTGGAGTTCCTCTCGCTGCTAAAGAGCTTGGCGCCGTTGCCAAACGTCCAGCCGTGACAGAACTACTGTAGTTATTTCTGCGCAAATGTTATTCNCTAAAGAGCTTGGCGCCGTTGCCAAACGTCCAGCCGTGACAGAACTACTGTAGTTATTTCTGCGCAAATGTTATTCCTAGTTCGCGGCTAATCGAGCAGTTTTGAAAGCCCTGCTCAGTTTATTATATCTGCCCACTGCGCACCCTTCCATACGCCGCGTGTGCACTGGTATACGTCGTTTAAGTGGCACTGTAAAAGAAACATGTTTCTACTACACATCTGTCACCAATATTGAACACTGCTCTCTTATTAGTGCATTAAAAGCATGTTATAGCTTATTTATTCGTTTCTAATATTACGTCTGCAATGTACCTAAAATCATGTGCATTTAAGGGGAAGAAATTTATAAAGGGTGGATTCCAGAAATGTTCATTTAATCCCGAACAAGTTAAATCGACCTNGCATTTAAGGGGAAGAAATTTATAAAGGGTGGATTCCAGAAATGTTCATTTAATCCCGAACAAGTTAAATCGACCTTTCTTTGGTAAAACAACATGTTGCGATGTGTGCTCGGTTTGGAACCTGATTTAGACCCCTGAAGTGTCCTCACTAAATATGTGTAATAATAATATTTATAATAATGAGGATAATTCTTGGATTAAAAATGAGGTCGACAACTTTTGTGTCTTCTGCAAATGTCCTCGACATTAATTAACTTACAAATTGCCTTTAGAAAATTCAGCATCTTGTGTTCAAACACCGACGTTCAGTTTGTTTACATTTCGTAATCCAACTCCGCGCTTTTACAAAAAAAAATAATGTTGTGCATAACTTGATTATATCGTAATTACATTACAATTCGATCAAAAGTGTACTACCGTCTTGAAACAATTATTTGCGTTAACATTCTGCTAGTGTTATTCGAAGGAAAACACGTGGCTTTGGCAGTTATAATAGGGGAAAAAAAAACAGTTCATTGTTGCAACACACAGGCGGTTACTGCGAGGCTGAAATGCGCACTCTATTCCACATTTCCTCTACAGTGCTAATAATAATCGTAATGGGTGTGTGGTTAGGAAATTATACCTTACCGAGAATTGCATCAACATTAGCCTGGAATGGGGATGGAAAAACCACTTGGGGAAAAAAAATCCTAAAATGAGTAACTCCAGTAACTTTAATTATTTACGGCACTTAACTTATGATAAATTAATAACTCTTTGCTTTCAACAAAATTTAAATTTTTACGAAAACGACGAATTTAAAAACACACCGAAAGGTGATTTTGGCACCAAAATTGTTTATTATTTACTAAAGTGGGAAAATATACACGGAATATTGTTTTACAATGTTGTATTTGTATTCGTTACGCACCCTGACGACTCCAGCACGACGGAAAATAGAAATAGAATCTACACTGAAGAACAAAAAAAAAAAAAACTGGCATAGGCGTGCGTATGCAAATAACAGAGGTATGAAACCAATCAGAGTAACGCGATGCGGTCGGCAGCGCCTATATAAGACAACAAGCGTCTGTCAAAGTTGCTAGATCGATTACTGCTGCTACAATGGCAGGTTATCAAGATTTAAGTGAGTTTGAACGTGGTGTTATAGTCGGCGCACGAGATATGGAACATAGCATCTCCGAGGTAGCGATAACATTTGGATTTTCGCGTCCGACCATTTCACGAGTGTACCGTGAATATCGGGAATCCGGTAAAACATCACATCTTCGACATCGCTGTGGCCGGAAAAAGATCGCGAACGAAGGAGACAAACGACGACTGACGAGAATCACTAAACATGACAGACGTGCAACCATTTCTCAAATTGGCGCAGATTTCAATGCCTCCTGCATACCTTCAGACATTAGTCGAGTCCATGCCACGTCGTCTTGCGGCTACCGTGCTGTTGGGGCTGCAGTTCTTTCGTGCTGACCTTACTTATTATTAGCTATTGAAAATCTTTGTTCGCGTCAGGGCTGTTCGTCTCGCTATTGTGACTCCGGCATTAAGGCGCCTGTTCACCTTGAGTGCGTGAACAGGGTTCCAGTGTTTGTAATGCACCTAAAAAAAAACAAGCAATATTACGTGTGCCAATCTCTTTGCACACGAACACTCCAGAGTAGTGCGAAATACAGCTTTCAACAGATCTCACTTGTCACGAACATTATTTCGAAGCTTCGACGTGCCCAAAAACTGCATTTTCAGACTGTTATAGCTTAAAGCTTCATGTGAAAATAGTATGGGGCCGCCCGAAACTCCTCTCCCCCACTCACATGTTCGCTTGGTCATGTGATAGCACGCTTGCTTCGTATTCAGGAGGTCCTAAGTTCGACGCCAGCCGACTGCACCGAAATGGTTTCCTCTCAAACATTTTACCACTACAGTACAGCTGACTGTCGGCGCGGTTCTTTGTTGTGCAGTTTCCCAAACCTTAGCCGTCAGATTAAGAGCGTTCATGAGTCTCATCCTTTGTCGTTATGATATGAAATAATAGTCTCAAAAAATTATGACACTGGAAGAAAATGATTTTTCTAAATTGTAGGAACGGGGTTATATTATTTGTTGTTGTATATATCTTTTCGTACAAATCCCAAAATTTGACAAAATTAATACGTTAGGATACAGCTTAAAATAATCCTTCATACTATTAAAGTGTCACAAAATATATTTCTTTGGAAATTTGTTTTGCGGTTCGCCCATACTTAAATTTTAACTTTTGAGGTAAAATTTAAAGCCAAAATAGCCAGAAGTTAAACTCTTACCGCAGATGAATAAAAGTTCGTATTTCAAAGAAATTGCAGCATGCCACTACCGAGACTTCAATAAACACTTTACTTAAAATTAAACTTCGTGGTAAAATAAAGGTTTTTAATCAGGCGTAGTCATTAGGGGTTCAAAATGTTTGCTTGGAAGAAGTCGTAAGATTAATCTCGTTGCACATACGGAAAGAGACGTGTATTGCATCTTACAATGGTCCATACCGTATAAGAAGGCCACTTTCTGACAGTCAGTGAGTGGCAATTGACTAATACGAAACAAACAAAGTGCCATTTAGAAAATCCTGTATCAGCTGATGCACGAACGAACAAAAGTTAATATTATGTTGGCTATTCTGAGTGCACTGCCAACGCACATCAGACAAGCAGAAAATACGCGATAAGAAAGAGTTCCAAGTTTAATTAATACATTTTATTTTATGTGATCACAAAACAGTGGTTGTTAGTGTTAAAAACTAAACTTCGTGATAATGTAGTTATGATTAGGTGATCAAAATGAAATGTACAATAGAACGATACGACGTGGAAAAGTTTTCTGAAGTTGTGCTAACTTCAGAAAGCTTTTTCACGTCTTATAATCCACCTCAAACCTTGCTTTCAACACGTCCATGATATTAATTCCAAAAGCATACAGAAATATTATATAATATTGTTGAATTATTTTTTCTAATAATTTGACGAAACGACACGAATTTTAAATGTATTTTCAGCCCGTAACATAAGAATTATCAATTTTAAAATATACGCCATCTTTTGACCATAAAGAGAGTTACTCAAAACTTCGTCGTGACGTGCTGCGCGCTATCTATCGGATATTCTGCGAGCTATTACCTGCCAGAAATGAATCTCTTTCCTGCGTGATATATAACGAATTTACAAACATTTGCCAATAGTTATATTTTTCCACGAGCTCTGCATAATTTTTAAAGTAACATTTATTTCATATACAACGATTTGGAGTACAAGTCACTTATATTCGGCCGGTAATCGTTCGTCTACGTAAATTATACGCCATGTTGTTCTCTCGAAACCCATCTCCTTGATTCCGTAGACACGCGTGAATAGTTTTTAAGCAATTCTAACGTTATTCCACGTCACATATTTCCAACTCGAATATATTAGCTATAACGTCCAAAGTGTAATAATAGATACAACAGACCGTCTCGCCAATTTTAACCCAAATTCACTATCTCGGACAAATTAAAAAAGAGTTATCAAATATCTAACATTTTATATTTTTACTTTTATAACCTACTTATATTTTTAGACAGATGTCAGTCTTAAAATATCTTAAAATTTGTTTAGCATTACAGTACAATGAGAATTGGATTAGCTGACAGCGTGTTGATAAAAAATACAGCCCCGGCGTGACGGACCAGCTGATGGCGGAAGGATACGTAGTCAGATGTAAACAGTGGCGCTACTTTCGCCGAGCTGTCAAAAAGTGGCCTTCTTATATGGTACAGAATATATCTGTCGTTCCTTGTACACGTAAATTTAGTTGGAAGTAAATCATCCTCTCATACCGACTTATTTTGTTAATTTATCAAAGAAAATATAGTGTGTAGAAGTTTGTACGGAAAACTGTAATGGGTATATTTTTTAATTTCGTAACTACGGTGACTTGCGTTACATTTTACAGTGTCCGATGGAAATATTTTCGGGCGACGTGGCCAGGAATAAGCTCCGCCCATATATTTAACTGTGAACGCTAACGCATACTAACTACTGCCCCCCCCCCCCCNNCCCCCCGGATAGATATACTTACATCAGTAGGTGGCCTTGGCAGCTATACTCAGTCCGCGTTCGTGGCAGCTATACTCCGTCCGCGGTAGTCTCAGCCTGTTCGAATTGTCGAGCGATTGCTATCGTCGTCGATAGCTGTATATTGTTGGGGGAGGGGGCATAAATATCACCCTCCCTTCCTAAACATTTTTCACGTAGAACTTGGGAAGACTCGGCGTAAAAAATGGCGCATAGTTGCATTGGTATCTATCGACACATTCGATGAATGCAAATGAACTCGTCACATCAGTAAATCCTAATGTATTATTTTTTTAACAGCTAGATGTGGGAAAATACTTTTAGGAAACATTTAAATAATGCTGTGACTGGCGAAAACAGAAATGCTTCGAAAACGTAAAACAATGCTTCGTTTTCCGCAAGTAATATAACATTAGTACTGCAGCTATGATGTATGGTTCTCTCACTCTTCAGTTAGTGGAGGAGACATGTCCCCTCGTTTCCCGTATATCGACTGCCGTGACTGCGAAG
Organism: Clitarchus hookeri; assembly: GCA_002778355.1. Lineage (NCBI taxonomy): Eukaryota > Metazoa > Arthropoda > Insecta > Phasmatodea > Phasmatidae > Clitarchus > Clitarchus hookeri. The sequence goes on from NQII01003903.1 coordinate 103,200, forward strand.
TTCATAATGTGGTGGATGTGTAGGAGACGTGTAACAGATGTAGGAGGTGTGTAACAGATGTAGGAGACGTGTAACATATTTAGGAGGCATGTAACATATGTAGGAGGCGTGTAACATATGTAGGAGGCATGTAACATATGTAGGAAGCGTGTAACATATGTAGGAGGCGTGTAACAGATGTAGGAGGCGTGTAACAGATGTAGGATGCGTGTAACAGATGTAGGAGGCGTGTAACAGATGTAGGAGACGTGTATCATATGTAGGAGGCATGTAACATATGTAGGAGGCATGTAACATATGTAGGAGGCGTGTAACATATGTAGGAGGCGTGTAACAGATGTAGGAGGCGTGTAACAGATGTAGGATGCGTGTAACAGATGTAGGAGGCGTGTAACAGATGTAGGAGACGTGTATCATATGTAGGAGGCATGTAACATATGTAGGAGGCATGTAACATATGTAGGAGGCGTGTAACATATGTAGGAGGCGTGTAACAGATGTAGGAGGCGTGTAACATATGTAGGAGGCGTGTAACATATGTAGGAGGCGTGTAACATATTTAGGAGGCATGTAACATATGTAGGAGGCGTGTAACAGATTTAGGAGGCGTGTAACAGATGTAGGAGGCGTGTAACTTATGTAGGAGGCGTGTAACATGTAGGATGCGTGTAACATGTAGGATGCGTGTAACAGATGCAGGAGGCGTGTAACAGATGTAGGGGACGTGTAACAGATGTTTCACGGTAACTAGAACGCGTTTGAAATCAATCTTTGAGAAAAATATTCTTTCACGCAATTATGTATTTTTTTCTTGAGCACTGTCTGGAGTACTTACTGTCACGTGATAACAAATAATGACTAGTAAGTGATTGTATTACCATCTCTGAATAAAGCTGTGGGTAGAATTTATTATCTTGATACCTGCGAGTTACGAACGTGGCTATTCAGCAGGTTTATCCCCCGAATAGACTGTTCTGTGTTCTGACCACCAGATTCCTCCTTTAAAATTGATAAACGGAAACAGTCATGGCGGCAAGAAAAGGGCTAATTGTTGACGGCGATTCTGACAGAATTTATGGTAACTTGCTTTATAGAGCAATATTGAGACATAAATAATAGTTATATCGTCTAAATGATAATTTAAAGATCTCATACACATAAACTTTCAGTTCTGCAGTTAGAAAAAAAAATCTTTTTTTTTTTTTTTTTTTTTTTTTTTTAAAAACGGATATTCAATTAAAACAGATAAGACCAGGTGCGTACTAGCAGAAATATAGCAACAGTCAAGAAACCTTTAAAATCGATAAACGTACTTCAGTTCACCAACAGAATGATTGTAATTTTTACTATACAAAGTACGTTTATCTTGAATTTTTTTACCAACGTATGAAAATTAACAAGATATCATTGGCACTTTCGAAAAACTACGTGATAGATAGCCTACTAGAGTGCAGTTCAGATTTAAGACGCAAAGATTGGCTATATACAACAATCAGACCATTCAGTTTTATGTAATTTTTTTCGAAGGTTGTAATACAAGACTGCCTAGTTAAAAGTGTTATGTATAAATTGTTGGCGACTGAATTTTCTGGTAGTTTTGTCCTTATTATAGTACGAACTGCATTAATTGTTACACACACACACATCTACTATATAAAAATAAGTCGGGTTTTCCTTCCTGACGCTATAACTCCAGAACGCACGAACCGATTTCCACGGTTTTGCATTCGTTGGAAAGGTCTCGGGCTCCGT
>NQII01003903.1:107022-124915 GCA_002778355.1 Clitarchus hookeri
CAAAAAATGTGGTTTACCAAAGAGCACTTCAATGAAACGTATTTACTTTGGATTCACTTTCATTTACTTAGAGAAGTTCAATTCATTACTGTTGTGAAATGAAATAAAATTTTTCCTTTTCAAATATAAAAAAAATGTTTCTTCATGTTTTAATCACCAAACAAAATGTTGCATAAAACGAAGCCATCTGGTGGCGAAACGGAGTTCGCCGGGTTTGCTAGTATATACATATATGTTTGTAACAATTTTACGGTATCACGTGTCGGCTCATGGATGATGGATACAGCCACTGGATCTAACAAAGCGTTAATTGTTATTTGCGGTTACGAAAGGATGCATAGTTTGCACAGCTTGATTAACCGCTGACGAGCTAAATTTGTAATTTGTGAAGCAGAAGTGGTGAGATGAAGCAGTTGTTATCATTATATGAATGCCCACAGCCAGGGTGATTTTTGCAGTGACTTGTCATTAAATGCCGCAGTAAAAAAGGCGAAATGATAGTCCAAACATCTGGTCCTGCGTCCAAGAAGGAAGTTCCCCTCAGCTGAAAGGAAACACCCTGAAAAGTTCGGGAACAGAACTCAGGACCATTACTGTACCAGCCAGGACACGGGATGGAATGACCAAACGCAGCAGAAGAAGAGAACTGGGATCTGTATTAGCTCTGTAAAAGCTGACTTCCGGATCTGTTAGCTAAAGGTGCTGGGTTTATATTTGTGAAAAACTCTGTTTCATTTGTAGGTACAACACGTATCGTAATTTCCAGCAAAAAAAAAACTTAATCTTTGCTTAACCACAACATAAAATCACAAATGTACCAAAAAACTTTTTTATTTTCTGGAATAGGAAAATTTACAGAGGAAATAATGCCACGAACTATTTCACGGTATCTGTCTGTTTAATGGGGAAAAAAAAAAAACCTTCATTTTCTTCAAAATCTTGGATATTATATTTTTTTTTGCATATTTTTAATTTGTGTCGATTAATTTTTGTCGGGTTACTGTTATCATACACTTTTGAAACGTTTAAATTCTTAATATCGAATAAAAACATTTTCTTCGTATTGAGTCAAATGAGGCTTGCGGTTTTATAAGTTGAATTTAACTCATACGTTTTAACGCTAGCAGCAGTCAAATTCACACTGCGAAAAGTGTTTGTTCTTTTCAGGCAATTGCTTTTCGTTTACTCTACAAATTTAATAAGACAAACTAACGTTTCTTGTTAAGGTATTGTAATATTCAGAACAAAGTCGTTGGATCGAGAGTACGTTCACATCCTCACGTTAAATTCGTCGTCTCTCTCGCATGCGACTGCCCACTTTTTAGCAATGTCCTTCGGGAAATATAACTATTTCACGACACTGATTTTATTTTTTGTAATTGTGTGCACCCATCCACTGAACAGTTTGGTATAGTATAAAAATCTTAAAACGCCACAAACAAAAACACAACAACAGGAAAAATTATTTAACTTCCAGACAAACAATGTATCTCGTTACCGGCGCGTCCTTCGTTCTGCCCCTCTGCTGACGTCACGGCGGGAGGGCAAAGGAGGGGAACATGCAGATGACTTCTCCTTACCACCGTACACCACGCGTATAGTCTGCTCACGGTATTTTCTCACTTTCCGAATCAAACCTCTGAAAAATCACCCTATGCATGGCATATTCGTTTGTTTCCTAAATACAGTAATTCGTGCATCACAAGCGTTTTACGCTTCTGTTAACAGTACTTTTTTTTTCCTTCTTTAAATCAAACATTCACTTATAATTTGTTTATGAATTACGATATTTGTTTCCTAGTCAATATAAATTTTAAAATGGGGAAAAGCGGTATGTTGATACTAGCTCGTAAGAAATAATTATTACGCAACATGTTATGTAATTGGTAATTTTAACATTATCTGTAAAGTAAACATTTATTATTTACATATTTAAATATTTCAGGCAGTAATGTTGAAGACACATATCACTGTAATGTATAAAATGTTTATTTTTGTTTTCTGATAATATAATATTCTTGCACGGGGGATCACAGTATTTGTGTCCATTGTGCAAATTTTCTTTATTAATGCCCCGTTTCCTCTGCTTACCAAATAGAGCAAACCAAATATCCAATAAATACCCATAAATTTATACAATTCCATTTCTCCATGATATCAACACATCGTACAAATTAATACGATGTGTTCGTTTTTTTCCTCGCGTTATTTTGGGCAGTCGTGTTTGCCTTTTTTTTTACTTATAGCGTAAGGGTACATAGTGAGTGACCGGAAAGGATTACTTTAGCAGGACTTCAGAGAAGTTGGAAGTAACCATGAACAGACCATAGGCTATACTTGTGTTTGCTGCTCGTGACTGATGAGAACGTCCCGGAAAGGAATTTGCTCTAGCGTGATAGGACCAAGTTATAAACACGGAACCGCAGGCCACACCCCTGGCTAACAATCCACAACTGCGTACCACCGCGGGTTTCCCTGAAATTGGCATGTATCACACCACAATCCATATATCCCACGTCCAGAGTTGAAGGCCGCGGTGGTGTAGTGGTTAGACTACTTGCCTCCGACCAAGGGGAACCGGATTCTATTCCCGGCGGGGTCGCCCCCGGATTTTCGCATGTGGGAATCGTGCCGGACGATGCCGCTGGTCGGTGGGTTTTTTTTTTTGCGGGGATCTCCCGTTTCCCCCGCCCTTGCATTTCTGCGCTGCTCCATACTTCGCTTCGCCCTCATCTGTCTTTCAAGACCTCGCTGTTCAGCGTCGCCCAAATCTCTTCACTCAATCACGTCCAGGGTTATTCCCATCAGTCATGAACGCTTGTTTCTGTGACTGACACACGAAAAAAAAATATATATACTGCAGGTATGGAATCGCTTCGAAGACTGGAAAGTAGCGAGCAAGGAACGCGCCAAGTTCAAATGCTGAAGATTTACGCCGCAGCGTAAAGACGCGTATTTTCGGCGCGCGGCGTCGTTTTCGCCCACGTGTCGAGCAATTAAGTCTGCGTGGGGCGACGTCTCCCGGCCGACATTCCGCCAGGAGGGAAGCTGTTTTTCCCCCGTGTTTCTTGGGGTGGCCGGACCGTGGCCAAGACGAATGGCGCTGCAATAAAACGAAAGCTCAGGGGACGCGCAGTTGGCGTCCAAAAGGAATAATAATAACGAATGCGCGCGTGAATAATGGCGGTCGTTTGTTACCGGCTGCGAGTCGGGTGTGCATATGTTACACGTGTCGATGTTCAGCGCAATACCCGCGCGTTAAGGCTTGGCGTCGCCTATTACTCAGAAATTTTTAGTTTTCGTGTCATAAGTAAAAAAAAAAAGATGAGTTGGCGCCAGCGGAATCTGGGAGCGGAGCTCGGAGCAGTTCATGCTCTGTCATTCCGGTCCCCCGGCAGCCATTTTCCCCTAAAACTTCCCTTTTTTATTAAAGTTTTTTTCCCCTCAAAGGTTTTTTTTATTACCTCACATTTCCCTTTATCCCTTAAAATTTCCCGTTTTTCTCTCAAGAAACATCGATATCCTTCAGCTGCAAAAACGAGAAAGGCATTTTTTTCATTCAATTCGAGGGTTTTGGGAGGCTCGCTTCTCGAGGGCAGAGCAGTGACGGCCATATTGGTTTTATAGGCATAGCATATGTGAATTCGATACCCGGAATCCGTGATCGGAGTCAGACCTAACCATCAGTCAACTTGGTTCTGTCAGCCATTTTAATAGCATTGTTGGATGTCGGTGACCTTGATGCTTGCTAGAGTAGACTCTCTTGGGCTGTGTATAAGCTGATTATATTCACTACGTGAAAAGTGAGCATGCTTCTGTAAATACATTACATGAATGCATGGAAACTATATAGATTCTGGGTTTTTATGATTGTTGTTTGAAGTATACATATATATATATATATATATAATTTCGATGAAAAAATTGTTTTTTTTTTTCTAGCTGGTGTTGTATCTTGCCCTTCCATGCCTACTTCCCTGATATAGAGAATATGATAGCCTCGATTTTCATAGCTGTTACTACATGATAGTACTGTAGTTGAGCGCAATAAAAAAATTAAGGAAATTATGTGTCAAAATATAATGATTTGAAAGTTAGTAATTAAATATTGTTTTTGTAGGCCCATCACTGAGTGTGCACAATCAACACTATGGTAATATAATAAAGGTATAATGTTGAAAGTTAACTACACAGAATTTAAGAATGGATTGCCATCATAATACATTTTAAGCAGGTTGGATGCGGCAGACATAAATCATGCTGTTAAAGTGGTATAATTTTGACCATGAGTCGGGGAGGGAGGGGAGGGTGAAGGTCGAGTCGGGCCTGGCCAGACCTGCTTTAGTGCATATGGCGAAAAGAGGTACTACATAAATTTCTACATGACTGGCGTTGCTCTAATACACAGCAGTTATTTATCTAGTAAACACAAATTAGGAACTAAATGGATTTCGATGGTTAAAAGTCAAGACCCTATCACATAATAAAAACTACGGAAATGATGTTATCCAAGATGGCGGTTCGGAGGGGCCGAGTAATCAGCAGGCTACTAATATAGAGGTGGAATGGCAGAGCATGAATACAATATAAGATGGTGGATGGAGCACAGGTAACTGGATTGTGGTGACAAAATTAAGCAGGAATGACAGAGAATGAAATGAAGGTAACTAAGAAAAAAACTAAATCAAAGATGGAGAACATGTCATGACAGAGCATGAGAGAATGTTTGTTTCGTCAGCTCGCCTGGTGGCCTAATCTAGAAATTAGCACCGCTTAGGTGATGGAAATAGAATCCAATATGTCAGACGCGGACAGCACCACCTATACTTTTCAATAAATGTAAACAAATATGGCTGCCACCTGTTGGCTAAATCGATATCTCTTCTAGTGACAAAATTGAAAATTAATATTCTGATGCTACTTAGGTGATAAAAAAAATAAACAAATGGCAAACTAAAAAAAAAAAAAACAATATGGCTGGTGGAGTAGTGTTTTCGACAGAACGAGTATTGATAAGGGGGATTGAGGCCTACCGACTAATTAACCAATGAGAAACATTGGTACGGGAGGTAAAGGTTAATACAATGTGATTGATTGGAGGAGGGTCTGTCGTCTGCTGGGCATGCTGCTGAGGGAACCTCCGGAAGTGTTATTTTGAAATATAGTTAAAAATAATATAAGTACCTTTCCAATAAATTTTTGAAAATATATTTGAAAGCTTTTTTGGGATTTAGACGAATTTTCGGTTTAAGCTCAAAGGTTACCTTGATCCAAGATGGCGGTAGTTGTCAGTAATGTAATATGCTCGCTGGCTTTTATGAATTTATTAAATTCTTACCATATTTCTCAAATTTTTTAAGGTCATCGAAGGTCACAGTTATAGTGTCGAATGTCGTGGGTCAAGGTCATGAGTCAAGGTCACCTGTGTCTAACATGGTGGTTGGGTGACGTCATAACATGGTGGCTTTTCGGTTCCAGTCCCTCTGCGCCTCTAAGCCCAAACATTTCAAATTTAATTTTTATAATTTTTTAAAATAAATTCTTTAAATAAATTTTTAATAATTTTAATAATTTATAGTATTATTGTACACGACTCTGTAGCGAAGTCCAGTGCATCCTCTATGGTAGTTTCGCGTGTATTCGGTTCGTATATTTTGAGATACAGTTGTCTGAAAAAGCCGTTTTTATAAATGCTGGAGGCCATGAAAATTTTTCCAATTTAGGTAATATTTTGTAAATATAGGTGGTTCACTGTAAAGTGATCACTTTTGAATTTAATCCTATGCAAAATTTCACCTTAAGTACCTACACATACTTTAACGGGTACACTAACTGGCATGAACCCAGTTAAGTTGGTAACCACCGTGGGGAAATATTTACATCTCTTAACATTGAATTGAAAGTTTTAGGTAATCATTTTTTAATATTTAAATAATTTATCTTACTGTTTTAATCAATACTATTTTAAAAATAAGCAAATTTATAAATTTTTTTAAAAATAATTTTACAATTTTTGCTTAACCTACGCACGAATAAAGTGATGTGGCCCCTATCAATATTAATCTTACATATGGTGGAAAAATACACAATGCGCATACAAGTATATGTGAAGCCTTGCTTTTAAAAGGGCTCAGTTTACTGTGAACAGACTATACCATTCCGTGACGTCATCGTCTGGAATGCACTTTGTTTCCGTAGGTAAACATATTTAATAGTTTAATCAAAAAACGCATTTTTCAAATACACTGCAACGCATTTCAAGCGCCACGCAGGCGACCGCCCGCCTTAAGGTACGATTTCCTTCGTAAGTTTGTTGTAAAGCGATGATCGCATAGCGACAGACGCCAGCCTCTGACGTAATGATGTTTTTACAGACGTCTACGTCTGTCTCAGCTCCTCTTAAGGGCTATATTCGTGATGTATGCATGCATTTATTAAATAAAGGAGCAATGTTTAGTTTCCTAATGTACATACAATATTCAAGAAATATATATTTACCGGCGTCATTTACAATGTTTTATAACGTGTGATATTTCAGTCCTCGGTTGCAAATAGTAAACAGTAACTCAGTAATATATTATAATTATCAGTTAAACAATTAAAAATGTTACATTAACAAAGTATTATACAGTCGTATTCTAGGCCAATCAGTGTCCACCAGTCCCTCGTGATATCCACAACAAATTCATGAATAGTGTTTTCGGGAATGGAGATAGTGATCTATTGAAGTTTGATTTGTAATATTACACTTCTTTATTATGTAAATATAAGGATATATTGTTGTCATCATATACAACTTTGAAAACCCTAGGTTAATACTGTTAAGTTTTTTATATTTATAAACTAGCCGTGGGTTTCAACACTCAGGTGAACGGTTTTTGAGAAAAAGCTACAAAGAATTAACGGAACTGTAGTTTATTTACCAGCTATGAACCCGTCGCGGAGGCGTTGTATGTTNTACTATCGACTAGTGTCACAAAATATCAGATTTAAATTGCGGTATCCACTGTATTGTTCATAAATGTGTTGTTTAATCACAAAATAGGCACTTATTAATTGCAAATTACGTTCTTTCAAAATATTTGTTTATGGATATGTGCATCTCCGTTTTAATATTTATTGACAATAAATAGTATCGAGCTTTCTTTCTCGTTTTGCATAACGAATCACCTCACATCATTTTGACCTAGGGTTAAGTTCAGGATAATTCCATCTGCCCCCTTTATATTTCTTCTACGAATTTATCTATGTTAATTATGTAAAGTAATTACGTTCTATAAATGATCATTTTGACACAATATATTTAAGCTAGGATAGCGACTTGCTGCATACTTTTATCTTTAACCTTTGTCTCTTGTCTTTGTCAGTACGCCAAAAATTACGGGATCCCACTGGAAGTTTCTCGTATGCTTTTCAACGAGGAGAAGAATGGACGTAAGTTTATTGGTTTGTGCGAAAATGCGATGAGCCGTCTGATGATAGTAACTGGTACTCTCTTAGCTCTCCCCGGGCTTCTAAGTATCGGATACTAATCGAAAGGGGGAGGTTGTGTGCACTTACATTCACGCAAACTTTATTATATTGTTAAGTATAGAATTTATCTGTAATTACAATTATTTGGGTACAAAAATAGAAAAACCAGCTCTTACGGATACATAACAATTTTTGTAAACTTCGCTGGATTAAATGGCGAGGAAGTGTATTAATGCCATCCCTTCATTGGGTAAAACATATTTGTTTGAATTAGTTTTATATAATAAACTACCAGAACTTTTTGTGAGTGAAGAGATTTGGGCTGCTCTTAACATCGAAGTCTTGAGAGCCGATTGGGTGAGGAGAGGTGAGTATGGAGCAGCGCCGGAATGTAAGGGCGGGGGAAACGGGAGATCCCGGACAAAACCCGCCGACCAGCGGCATCGTCCGGCACGATTTCCGCGTGCGAAAATCCGGGGGTGGCCCCGCCGGGAATTGAACCCAGTTCGCCTGGGCGGGAGGCGAGTAGTCTGACTATTACGCCATCGAGGAGGGAATCTGCTGCCCGGCCCATGCTGTTACCTGACCCGTGAATTGCATGGGTGTGCCATCTTTTAAGTTCTATATCATCTGAAGCAGCAGATTGTGGCAGCAAAACTTTATAGACATGGATACACAAATGTAGCCTCTATATTGTGTACCAAACAACTTCGTGGCACTTCGTGCCAATGATACTAACTAAAATGACGTCGAAAATTGTTCTAAAATAAGAGAAATTTCGATGGCTGTAAATTATATGACAATGCAGATAAAACCTACATTTTTCCAGCAGTTTGTGTATATTTTAATGTATAATATGAAAAGACTACTAGACTTTATTTTAGGTAAACCAGAACTGCGATATGTTTCACCCAAACATAGAATGTTGAGCAGGAATTGAGGGGTTCTCTGAATTTCCTCAAAACTGTAAAGTCCCAACATGCTTCCTAACCTTACATTACTTAAGAATTATTTTGCTAGCACGTAGAAAAAGTTAGATACATTTTGGGCTTAAAATAAAAAAAGGAAGATTTTGGGATTTTTTGCACCGTTATGAATTCCATGCGGCCCACTGTACGATAGTCGAACTTAGGGAAAAGGCCACAATTTGAGATGAGTACAGCATGTTCAGTTCCACTCGCGAAAACACTAACTTCGCTAGGCTATAAAGTAAATTTTATCACTAAACAGAAAATACTGCCCTGGCAGGGCTAACACAAAAACATTTCTTCAGTTTACAACTCATGCCGAGACAACAGCTCTGCTGTGCGTAAAGAATATTGACAAACATAACACACACAAACGGACAACACGAATACTTAACTGATAAAACTCTGGCTGTCGCGCCTCCTCTCCTCTCCTCCCCAACGTGACGTCATAGCCCGTGCCGCTATCGTGCATTAAGCCAATTAACACGGTAATGAAGCTTCTTCTCTTTCTAATAAAGTCAAAAATGTACGTTACTACTGCGTACGAGCTATTCACGGTTAATCTAGCACTTTCGTAAGCCCTGCGCAGGATACAATTTTACTTCTCATTTTGTAACGTTCCGCTGAATGGAAAATTAACATTGCGGTGGGCCTGATCAATTTATTAATGCGCTAGCCAAGTAAAACCTTGCCACTGTTTAGAATGTAAACGTGCTGCTGATGTGCAAATTCATACTTAAATGTGCATAAAACTAGGAATATTACCTTCAGTGACCCTGCATTTAAACAATACACTCGCGATACGTCAGAAGTCACAAACTATTTTAAATTAATTCGCTGCCAACTTAACTAGGAGACTGCATACGTGTAATACAGCCATACATGCAGTGATGAGTGCGTGCTTTACCAAGAACACCGTATAGAAGGGTGGATTTGATTTGTAACCGGTGTTTGAGGGGGGGGGGGTGGTGANCTAACGAAAGATATTACAGAACTGTACGTTGAGTCAGACCATAAACGCAGAGAAATGATTCAAAGCTCTCGTCCATTCCGCGGCAACATATGAAGTACGGCTGCCTTGGGCTCTGTGTGTGTGTGTGTGTGTGTGTGTGTGGGCGCGCGTGCGTGTGTGTAAACAAATGGAGGTACGGTTGCTTTCTTGATTAAAAATTCTCTCGTGTCTCTCACCCCGGGCATCATTTCTTCATTAACTGTTCTTAGAAGGTCCTTCCCGCCGAGTTGTGTTCAGCGAGCATCACGTCATGGTTGGAGTGACAGCCGGAGCGCGCACAGTGGAAGGCCTCGGTCGTTGTCGGGCGGACGTGTCCTGGGGGGATCCTTGTCGAGGCGATCCTCTGCGCGTCAAAGAGACCGGCTGTGCTGACTCTGTCACGCTTACAGTCAAAGTGTTTCCTTTATCGTGACTACGTCTCGGTATCTTTTTAGGACACAGCGTACCAAGCCTGCAGCCATAGAGTTTAAAAGGAGAACCAATGTTAAAGAAATTTCTACCCAATGTATCAGTTTTAAAGACAACCGTTTAAAACAAAAGTTTTCTCCTAAACGATTCGTAACAAATACTCGCACGTTAAGAAATAACTCAAATTTTAATGGTTAATAACTTTTTTTCTCTAAAATTTAACATTGAAATTAACATAAAAAAAAAATTTATGAATACAATTTTTTGAAAATTTTATAACGTTCCAGTATTCTCCGAGAAAGTCGCGGAGAATATTTTTTGTCTGACGCAGTTATCTTTCAAACTGATGCACTAAGAAGGAATTTCTTTGACATTGATTTCCCATTAAAAATACTTGGCCACAAGCATGGCAGGTAGAGCCCTAAACAAACATTTCTGCTTGAAGAATACGCTTTTGCGGTATCTTCATTTGCTTCAGGGCATTACGCAAGTAATGTAGAAAATCGACTGGGCCCTCACAGTTAAAAAATTACGGCCTTTTTTTTTATTGCGTCACGACTACTCACTCGGCTGTGGAGGATGTGAGATAGGTAATGCACAGTGACCGTTGGGGGCCGCTGTAGTCTAGTGGTCAGATAACTCGCCTACCACAAACCCGAACAGGGTTCGATTCACCCTGATTAAACCAGATTATTTTCGCACCGTGCGAATCTTGACGGAATTGCCGTTGGCCGTCGGGTTTTATTGGGGCACTCCCATTTCCTCCGCCCTTGCATTCCGGCACTGTTCCATCTTCACCTCAATTCAACATATACACTAAGTGTAAAATAATTAGTCAGTTGTGTATACTTGGGGGTTTAGGTGACATTCACGTAATTGTCGGGCTTATGGGGTGGGACTCAAAAATATATGCCATACTTTAAGTGTGACACGAAATGAAAGATTAGGATACAACTGTGATGGAATAAATGTTTAAGTTCAGCGGGAGTACGTTAAGTAAATCCGCCGGCCTTCAGCAACGTTCACGACGTTCCCCGTTAGTGCTTGTCCTCTCTTGGACATATCGAGGATCGAACCTGACTCTCCGATGACCATACGGCTGCCGAGGCTCCAATGAAACAACAATCTAGCAGCAAGGTTTCAGTTTTTATTGTGAGTCATTCTCTTACAGAAGCAGTTCAAATTGGTTACCATGAATATAACCATATGTGGTTCAGAATTTATTGAGCTATTTTCAAAGACCTGCTTAGTTTATTTTCATCTGCCCGTGGTGTGTCATCCCGTCGTATGTATGAATTAACACTGACATGTAACCAGTTACAGGTATTCGTGCGTCGCGTGGTTAATTCAGCGTGCTATTAAAATGTTTCAGTTTAAAGCTCGTCGGGTTTCGCTTTACTGCGTTATGATTTTGTGTAATTATTATTTAAATCAAATTTTCAAGTAATTTTTGTGACATATATGTATATTACGAATTTGATTACTTAACTGTTTATATGCACATGTATGTATTTTAAGTATACTCCATTCACGGTTACTTCCAACTATTCTGAAGCCCTGTTAAAGTTCTGCTTCCAGGATATTCCTCCGTCTCATTCATTCGTGCGCACTCAGTGTAATAATATTTTGCATAAGAACTATGTCTTACTAGGGATTGCTAACACGCCTATTTTATCTCTGTTGTTATTCATATAAGTTATAAATGAAATATAATTCATAGATAAAATATAAGTAAATATTAAGTAAAACTAAAAATAAGATTTTTTTATGTTAACACAAGCATAAAACGCTAATTATTTTGCCAAACGTCCTATTTAGCAAAAAAAAAAAGTTTTAGGCTACATGGGTTGTTTTTTCGAAGGGATAGAAAAAGTGTGAAGAAACCACGAATACACTTCTGTATGTGTTCGTTAGACACACACACGTACACCAGTGGAGTGGAGAGATTTGGGCGGCTCTTAACATCGAGGTCTTGAGAACCGATGAGGGGGAAGCGAGGTGAGTATGGAGCAGCGCCGGAATGAAGGGCGGGGGAAACGGGAGATCCCCGAGAAATTCCGCCGACCAGCTAAACTATTGGAAATGCATTGAAGAACACCTAGTAAACATAGTTCAATCCAAACAGGTTTTACAACACAAACTGTTCGTTGCGTGGAAGGCACTCTGATCATAAGTGGAATGGCGCCAATTGCCTGCACCTTTCTGTAGCCATTAGACCACGTGTTGAGTGAAGTTGGCTGTGCGACTCCATTGCGTGTGTTTCACAGGGTGAGCCTGCAACGCCTTGAACGCGACGGCGAGCACGAACAGTTAAGTGACTTTGAGCGTGGTCGTATTGCGAGAGGGTAGCTGGGCGTTCCCACAGAACTGCCGCTCATTTGGGGCATGACATGTCAGTGGTCCATCGGTGGTGGACAAGATGTGTGACAGAGGGTTCCCACAGCCGCCTAGCGCCATCAGTGCCTCCTCGCTGCCGTGATGAGCACCTGGACAGAAGCACGTTCGGGCCGTCCTGATTGACGGAACAGAAACTATACGTGCAGTTAGCGCCACTGTGGCCCCCGCGTGTATGCGCGAACAATAAACAATCAATCGTTGGAGGCAGGTTTACGTTCTCGTGTTCCTCTGGCACGTCTCACCCCTGACACTCGCTTATCGACGTTAACATCTCCCGTGGTGTCGGGAGAGTGTGTGTTGTAGAGGCGAATGAAGAGCAGTGGTGTCCAGCGACGGATGTCGTTTCTGCCGTGGACGAAGTGCGGGTGCGCGGAACAATCCATCGTGTGTTTGTACTCGCCATACAAGACCCACAGCTGGGGTTATGGCATGGGATCCCATAAGCTACGCATATCGATCTCGGATCGCCTCTGGCATTCATTCAGGGGAGCATGACGAGTGGATCGTACATCCTTGACGTTTTCAATCCTGTCCTCTCATCATATCTCGACACACTGCAGGATAACAGTCTTCCAGCACGACAAAGAGTGCCCCCATGTCGCGAGGACAACACAGCGTGCTCTACACGCTGTACGCATCCTACCCTGGCCCGGTAGGTCTCCAGACCTCTGCCCTATCGATCATGTGTGGGTCATGATGAGACGGCGCCTGTCATCCAGTCCAGCCCCGGCAACGACCGTCGCCCAGCTACGCCAAGAAGTACAGCGAGCGTGGGGTACCGTACTCCAGAGAGACACTCAGCATGTGTTAAGATAAACTACATGCCAGGATCGCTGCATGTGAGCTGTTTGGAATGTCTACACTCCTTATTAAGACGCCTGCTGTATATATTGCATTAATGTTATGTATGTCCCACAGACATGATGTTTTTATCAGCCCCACATACCACCTCGTTCTTCATGTGTACCAACTTTGGGGCAGATATGTGTATTCCTACAGGTGTTTTTAAATGCATTTCCACCATTGTATTCGTGTGTTATATATACATAATACATATAAATACGTATAAAACGTTACCTCATTTAATGTAAGTAACTGTAAATACGTAAGTTGTTAAGTAATATTTAGCAATAATGCGGTATCAGTAGGAAAATGTCACTGGAAGACTTCTACAGTTGCTTAAAACGTTAGCTCATCGCCAGGAGTACATATAAGGATTTCGTATTCAAGGGGGTTGTATCCCATTCATCTTCGATGTTTCTTACAAATCTTCGCAATGAAAATTTATGACCAGGCACAAAAAATCAAAGCTACACATGACATAGGGGACTACTTAAAGATTTGTTTTTTTAAATTTGTACGGTTTCAATTATACCTGTATATTCCCATGTGTGATTGGCATTATTAATTAATTAGGTGATATTTGATTACGGTTGCATGTGTAAAACTAATCATGTGAGAAAAATAAGTCGGATTTCAAAATAATTTTAAAGATGTTCCCTATCGATTGACTTTCTTGGTTTTTAAGTATTGACTCCGAAAATTAAATCATTGAGGAAAATATGTAAATCGAAGATGGCGAGAATACTCCTTCGTATTCGCCTTTGGAAGTTCCTCTCTTGTGCCTTCCGTTTTAATGATTTTGTGTGAGAGTCGTATTGCGCACTTTTGTCTGAAGTGATATAAAGGCCCTTCAGTATTTGTAGCTTAGCAACTCAGTGATTCACTTGCCGTAATAAAATAATTAGAGAACTTGCAAAGTTCGCAGAGGCATGCGGTTTTAATTGACGTTTTCTTAACTTATCCCACATACTCCAGGAAAAGTCAAATATCTCGCGGGGTAGTTGAAAAACTTTATCAATTAAATTTAATTGTTTTCTACGGGCGAGGGAGGGGAGAACCTTCCCTTTTTCATTAAAAGTATAAGACGCTTTGTCTTAGACGTCCCAGCATTTCTCAGATAATTGATTACGTACGGAATTAGTGAGCCTTTCATTGGGAATAACACCTGATAACATTACAGGCCTGTGAACGCTGAACACGGAAAGTTTACTTAGAAAAGGCGTTCAGCCCATATAACCAGTTATGCCGTAAAAAGTTGCAGATAACCCATGAATGATACTTCATTACTTACGCGTGGAGGTGACGCAAGTATTTTTTTTTCCCCCTTTACAATTTTCCCCGTTACTGTTCCGAAGAAATTGCACGAGGTTATGTTCATCTGCACTGGGTTCAGATTTTTCGCGGAAACTTAGTCTTCGAGCACTGCATTAAAGTGTTAGTTTTATTATTCTATTATTTATAGGTACAGTTTATAACACTTACGCAGGATATCTTTCTGGTGCTCTTAAAAGCTTGCTTCCAGTGTATTTCGTCTATTACAAGCAGGACTACTTTGAAAGTCTCATGCAGGTAATTTAATTTTACGTGCGTAGTTGCGCTCTTCGCCTTTGTAAGTTAATAACTAAATTTTAGAATGTGATTTAAAAACCGTGCAGAAAAATTATTGACATTTTGGGTTCGGTATCGATGCCCTGTTGTCATTGTCTATGAAAACAGAAATACTAAAAAACTGAGGCTAATCGTCGGTGGCACGGTTAGAAATGACAAATTTTTAGAACACACTTAGAATAACATTTGTTTATCTCAACAAACCAAACGTCTAATAGCAGATTCTGTTGACCGAGTGGAAGTGCTAATTCGAATATGTATCCAGTTATTNCCTTAAAAGCTTGCTTCCAGTGCATTTCGTCTATTACAAGCAGGACTACTTTGAAAGTCTCATGCAGGTAATTTAATTTTACGTGCGTAGTTGCTCTCTTCGCCTTTGTAAGTTAATAACTAAATTTTAGAATGTGATTTAAAAACCGTGCAGAAAAATTATTGACATTTTGGGTTCGGTATCGATGCCCTGTTGTCATTGTCTATGAAAACAGAAATACTTAAAAAACTGAGGCTAATCGTCGGTGGCACGGTTAGAAATGACAAATTTTTAGAACACACTTAGAATAACATTTGTTTATCTCAACAAACCAAACGTCTAATAGCAGATTCTGTTGACCGAGTGGAAGTGCTAATTCGAATATGTATCCAGTTATTTTGTTCTGTTGTACGAGGGTTAATCGGAAAGTAAGGTCCGATTTCTCATAAAATATAAACCATCACAAATTTTTTTAAAAAACCTTTTTTATTTAATTCCTTACACGTTTCTCTATTTTTCTACATAGTTTCCATATTTGTTTAAACATTTGTCATAACATTCTACAATCTTTTGTATGCCTAAGTCATAGACGTCTGCCACCTGTGAGGATAACCAGTCTGTAACTGCTTCTTTCACCTTTCAATTTCTCTAAAAATTGATTACCTTCCTTATGATATTTGTCCAAAAAATCAAGAGCACAAGCCATTCTTTTCATTTGGTGTTCCTCAGTAAGCAGCCNGATTTTTTCAAAAAAACCTTTTTTATTTAA
Source organism: Clitarchus hookeri (assembly GCA_002778355.1). Lineage (NCBI taxonomy): Eukaryota > Metazoa > Arthropoda > Insecta > Phasmatodea > Phasmatidae > Clitarchus > Clitarchus hookeri. The sequence goes on from NQII01003903.1 coordinate 122,751, forward strand.
TTCCTTATATGTTTCTCTATTTTTCTACATAGTTTCCATATTTGTCTAAACATTTGTCATAACATTCTACTCGCTTTTGTATGCCTAAGTGACAGACGTCTGCCACCTATGAGGATAACCAGTCTGTAACTGCTTCTTTCACCTTTCATAAAAATTGATCACCTTCCTTATGATATTTGTCCAAAAAATCAAGAGCACAAGCCATTCTTTTCATTTGGTGTTCCTCAGTAAGCAGCCTGGGAACCCAAAGTGCGCACAATTTGTGAAATTGCAGATTTTCAGAGACAATTTTGTGCAAAGTTGTTCTACCCACATTCGGAAATTCCAATGCTAAAGTTGAAATTGTGAATCGCCGGTCTTCACGAATCTTTTCGTCCACGGCTTTGACCAAATCTTCTGTGATCACTGATGGTCAGCCTGATCGCGGTTCATCATGGACATTTTCCCGTCCGTCCTTGAAAGCTCTCACCCACTTACGCACTTTGCTGTCATCCATCGCATTGGGGCCATACACTTGACTCATCTGTCGATGAACTTCCGCTGCTGAAACGTTCCTTACTGTCAAAAACCGAATCACTGACCTTATTTCACAGTCGGCGGGCTGTTTTAAACATTTTAAACTGACACTGTAAACAGCACACTCCAGCAATACCAATGCAAATGGCGTTGTTTGACGAGCAAGGCATGCCGGGAGTCGGTGCGCATGCGCGTTACAATGTTCGCGCGACATTCGATTAGCTACGGCGATTCGGACCTTACTTTCCGAATAACCCTCGTACTTGAAACACCGTTCTGTCAAGAGGTCGTGAATCATAAATAAATTCTAAACATGATAATCAAACGTCTGCAGGTGTTTTGAGGAATACATTTTGTAAAACCGAAAAATGACGACATGCACCAGAGTTTTTGCCAGCTATCTGAGTAAAAATGTTGTAAAGTGTTGTATTCCTTTAGCACAATATACTGCGTCACAACAAGGAGTACAGCATTTCGGTGCCAAAAATCGCATATTATAAATGCACCACTGTGGTATAACAATTGCTCACAAATTTGGCAAAAACGGTTTTGTAGGATTGATGTTTTTTATATAGGCATCCAAAAACCTGTATACTCAGACTATCGTGTTTATCGTCAATTTCTGTCCTGCGCTCCCTTAAAATCGTATTGCGTGCCAGCAGCTCTGCATTGGTTTGGTTTGGCGCATACATATTTTCTTGTGTGACTAAGATAAAACTATGTATCGTCGCACGTCGCTGTGGCGTAGCCGTNTTGCCAGCAGCTCTGTATTGGTCTGGTTTGGCGCATACATATTTTCTTGTGTGACTAAGATAAAACTATGTATCGTCGCACGTCGCTGTGGCGTAGCCGTTGAGGGGCGACGGATGTCGTCCGTGCGCAGTAGATCACTGCCTCTACTCTCCCCTCTAATCCCGGAGCCATTTTCTGGAGAGGCTGATTGAAAGTGCCGGAGAAATGCTTTTCCGGAGGGACGGATGCGATTGCTATCAAAATCAAAGACTTGCTAACTAGGGTCACCTGTAAAACTGGGGTCCTGGGAGTTTCTCCAACGAGAAAATTTTTTGACCTTTGTAGTTAAAATTGAACAGTAATTAAGATTATTTCATTACAAAATCACGTGTGCTCTTCCAAAACCCTAATATATGTTTTTTTTATTAACAGAATATGTATACAGTTACACAAATACATTCGACAAACTTTAACATTTTATTTAGCTAGCACGACATTTTAAATATAAAAATTTTAATTGCGTCTTTGGCGATTTTTCTCGTACAAGTTGATTTCCAGTCCTACANTTTCCGGAGGGACGGATGCGATTGCTATCAAAATCAAAGACTTGCTAACTAGGGTCACCTGTAAAACTGGGGTCCTGGGAGTTTCTCCAACGAGAAAATTTTTTGACCTTTGAAGTTAAAATTGAACAGTAATTAAGATTATTTCATTACAAAATCACGTGTGCTCTTCCAACACTAATATATGTTTTTTTATTAACAGAATATGTATACAGTTACACAAATACATTCGACAAACTTTAACATTTTATTTAGCTGTCACGACATTTTAAATATAAAAATTTTAATTGCGTCTTTGGCGATTTTTCTCGTACAAGTTGATTTCCAGTCCTACAATATCATACTGCGATAACT
>NQII01003903.1:125172-175283 GCA_002778355.1 Clitarchus hookeri
TTCGACGAAAGTAGCGCCAAATGTTTACTTTTCGTTTATGTATCCTTTCGCCATCAGCTGGTGCGTCAAGTAGAGGCTGTATTTTTTATCAACACGCTGTCAGCTAATCCACTTGCCATTGTATTGTAATGTGATACTAACTTTAAGGTATCTATAGACTAACATCTGTCTAAAAAATTCGTAGGCTATAAAAGTAAAAATATAAAACTTTGCAAAAAATTAAATATTTGTTAACTCTTTTTTAATTTATCCGAGCCAGTGAATTTGGGTTAACATTTGCGAGGCGGTAATTGTAGTTCTTATCACACTTTGGACGATACAGCTAATATGTTAGGAATTGAAAAAATAATAATTTTGGGAACTTGCTTGACAACGCACTTTCATTCGCCAACTCACCAACGACTTTGCAAAGCGGGCGGCAGAACCACATGGCGTGTAATGGACGTAGACGTAACGATTACCGACCATAAAAAAATTACTAGTAAACAAAATCGCTGTACACGGAAATACATGTTACTTTAAAAATTATACAGAGCTCGCGGAAAAATAAAACCTTCGGTATATGTTCGTAAATTTGTTATTTTACGCAATAAAGCTATATTTTTCTGGCTGGTTAGTGCTTCGGAAAAGAGAGACAGATGGCGCGCATGGCATGGCTGGTAGCGCATTCGTGAACCTAATGCTTTTCTCAACAGGTGGCAGCACGTTGGCGGCCTCCTGATCCCATCTTTTTGAAAGTAGGTTTTTCTCCTATTACTGGCTTAAAACGACATGAGTTTTAAATATATTTCTTCAAATTATTTTAAAAAATAATTCGACAATACCCTGCGATATTTGTATTTGTGTAGGCTTTTGGAATTAATATCAAGCGTGTGTGGAAAGCATGGATGGAGAGTGACGATACGACGTGAAAAGACCTCCCAAGGTTTGAAGTTGTTTCTCTTTAATGCGGATTGTTTTTATGTGCATTTCATTTTGAACATCTATACATTACTACTTAAGCACGAAGTTTAGTTCATAACACTAAAAACCGCTGTTTTATGACCACGTAAAATAAAATGTATTAATTAATATAAGAACTCTTTCTTATCCGCGTATTTTCTGCTTGTCTGATGTGCGTCTGCAGTGCCCTCAGAATAGCCAACGTAATATTAATTTTTCTTCGTTCGTGCATCAGCTGATACAGGATTTGGTAAATGGCACGTTGTTTGTTTCGTATACTTCAAGTTGCCACTCACTGACTGTCAAAATCTCGCCAACTCACATGAGACAGACAACAGCGTGACAGTGCCACGAGACCGTGTTCCCCGAGAACAGTTCCTTTAGGGCGAGTACTCGCTAGTCGCTAGTATTCATCTGCCCGCGTACAAAACGGCAACTGCATGCGAGGTGTGTGTCTCCTGTATGCGGGCTGTAGGTGGGATCTTTACCAGATCCTCCACAAACGGCATGCATACAGTTCGCGGACAGTTGTGTGTTTTTCTTTCTCCCGCCCACGATCGAAAACGCGGGTGGGTGTATGCTGGCGAGGAAAAGAAAGATATAAAAATGCGCGATGCGACTGACCTTGGCGTACCTGCCAACCACCAACCATACTCTTCACAGAGAATGCAGTTGCGTGGTAGCTCTTGTATCGCACATGTCCGTCAAGTCCCTGTCACACTGTCAAATTTTCGCCTTCAACTATATTTGACAATACAATTTGAAGACAAAATACGGTTATCAGATTTTTCCTTCCAGCAAATTTTATCAAATAATCTTGAATGTGTTTGAAAATGTGCCACACTGTCGAAGTTTTTTACTGAAAGAATGTAATTTGAATTATTAATTAAAAATTATTTTCATAGTGAAATATTGCTTTTGTTTTTCCATGCATTCTATTACAGGAAGAAATGCAAGGAATGTTGTAGTTTATTTTCTCTTCTTTACTAAATTCAAGTTTTAATTATCAGATATGTTTGCTGCACAGTTAAATTTCATGCCTCAGAGTTCGTAATATTGTGTGCAATATTCACTTAAGATAGCATTCACGCGTAGAGAACTCCTACGTAAATTAATTATCTTCATTACTTACTTCGTTTCCAGCAATTAGTTTTTTTTTTTATGTCCATTTTTGTCGAGCACTATTCTGATTGGCTGAGGCCGTCAACCATGGAATCAATTTCAGAACCGGCCCAATTTTCAAATGTTTGTTGGAAACTGAAGGCATCCAACTTTCTCAGACAAATATGGCGACGTTTATGACGTTTCGATGACGTCGTAACTGTCCAACTTTATTTGAGCAAACTTATTGGAAGCAGTTTGACTGGAAAATTTGACAGTGTGACAGCGACTTTATACAACAACGCGCCTCGGCCCCTGACTTTGGTTCCAGTGGCTGCCAGCTGGAGATACAAGAGAGTCTCCAATTGACTGGAAACGTCCAAAGAGTGCTTATTTCTTGGGACGCAACATATCAAGAACAAAGAATGGGATGGAAAGATTTGAGCGGCTCTTAACATCGAGGTCGTGAGAGCCGATGACGGTGAAGCGAGGTGAGCGTGGAGCAGCACTCGAATACAAGGGCTGAAGAAACGGGAGATCCCCTAGAAAACCCGCCGACCATCGGCATCCTCCGGCACAATTTCCTTGTGCGAAAGTCTGGGAGCGACCCCGCTGGGAATATTCGCCTTTCGCTCTAGCCGCTGCGTGCGCCACCGCAGCCCCTTCGTATTATATTGAATGCTATTTCCAGGAAGAAAACATGTTCAGCATCAAAAGTTAGAATTACTATTTTCCTGTTCTTAAAAAAAATATCAAAACAAACAAAACTATTTACGGTAGAGAAAACGAAACAAACTGGAATGTATTCTCTTAATTCTTTTCAGCATGCTGTGCGCGGTTAGTACGCATGTTTGTAGATACCATAATTTGATATATTAAGTTGTTATTTTTGAGGCACGAGTGCAAAATATCGTGGGCAGACGCGAATGTTTCTCGCTGTCTTTTGGGAGCCGCTTTGTAAAGCTAGACTGACCACACGAGAAACAGTATTTAGAGCTTTTGAAAATAAATATTCACTTCGTTAAATTAAGATAGTTTGCGATTTATTTAACGAATGAGTGTAGCTATTTGTTAATGTATCGGATATTGAAAGGCAATTATCATTGGAAATGTGCAAGAATGAAACGGATTTATTTGTACAGTTGGGGTTTGAGAGAGTTCACTTCCTGCGGGTTGGCTAGCCTGGCAGTGGTCAGTTTCTGAACCCCTGGATCACCAGATTGACGGGAGGCGTCGGTTTTGAGGAACTTCTGAGGCGATGCACGTGTAAAGACATTCGCCGGGGAGCCATTGCACGCCCTTAAAAGGTTCGGTATTAAATCTAATATTTTCATTTTCTCTTCGTGTAGAGAGTAACATACTCCTCAAGGGAGCGGTCTCTAACTTCGTAGAGTTGTTACGAATTCTACAATCCCGGAGATTTAACGCAACTAATTAGTTTATCTGAGTGTCACAGAAACAATAAAACAGTAGATCGCGAATTTTTGGCTGGATTACTGCGCCCGATAATTTTTTTTCGGGCACCCATCAGAATAAACTTTGGTAACTTTTTATTACATTTAAAAAAGTCGTAAGAATTCCTAATTGTTTTTCCTGAGTCGAGTAGGCGAGAAATTGAGGGGTGATGATTAAGAGAACTGCAACACACAATAAATTATCTCGCGGGAGGCTGCAATATACATAGCAAAATTAATTTTACGAATATGCGCAAATTTTAAAATTTCGAGAATAAAATATATATATTTTTTATTTTTGACAGTGAAATAAAAATATAATTTTTTCTGTGCAATATTAAATATACATCTTTAGGCATCTCATGGAATCTTTTTTGTGTCTTTCAAAATGTTCAGTTTTTTATTTTGGCGTGTCATCATGCAGAAGCTGTGTATTGTAAATAAATGTTTCTGTTGCTGGAAGTGCAATCACATATAGTGTGCAGAAATGAAAAAAAATTATTAAATGGGTGCGTGTACTTATGTACGCGCGTTAGAAGTTATATTTCTTTGGCGTGACTAAAATTAAATTTAATTACGTATGCAAATAATTTTGTAATTAGAAAAAACGATAAAATGACCGAAGAAAGACATTAAATACATATAATAAAGGTTCGATTAAAGAACATAATTAAACTACCGTCAACGCGCCAAAATAAGTACAACTTAATTAAATAATACTTTTAAAAAAAACGTCATATACTTAAAAACACTTTCAAAATTTTATTATACGATTTTGGTCACTAACAAATTTTTCACGGCACAATGTAAGTAAAATTAATTAATAAGATATATATTTATATATATTCACAATGAATTACTTATAAAAATGAAATGTTTTTCAATTTGCTTATTACATGATCTGATTTTCTGTCGGTTTTAAATATAACCACGTGCTATGTTGTGTACCTTGCGTTTGTATATAACTAGACGATACGCGCATGCGCGTTGGGTCATACCCGTGCCACGTTCACTGTCGAATTTCGCTACACTGTGCGCGCAACTTCCGTTGCGCACTAATTTTTTTACCCTCAACGCGCCAAAAGAAGTATAACTTCAAAAATACATAAAATTTAATTAAATGTATAACCATTGCATTTGAACTTGTATAAATTGCATTGTGACGGTATGGGTATATTCTCACGTTTTGAATCAAACCTTCGAAACCTCACCCATGTATGACGTGTTTGGTTCTTTCTTAAATATGCTAACTGTCACAGGAGTTTTATACTTTTGTTAACAATAAAATATCTTATTTTTGGTTAAATATAACTTTTACTTATATTTCATCTATAAATTATCATATTTTATTTATAGCTAATATGAACAATAAGAGAGAGAAAATACGTGTGTTGGTAATGCGCAGTAAGAAATAGTTCTCGTGCAAAATATTATTAAGGTGAGTGCGCACGAATGTGGTGCGTTATCCATTTAGTGTTATTTTCTAGACTGGTTAAGTTTTTCCTGCAAGAGACGGAGGAATATTTTGTAAGCATTACTTTATCAGAGCTTTAGTGTAGTTGGATGTAAACATGCATGAAATGTATTCTCGTGTCCGAAGACTTGGTAGCTCTTTAGTAGCTCCCGACCGCCTTGGTGCGGTACCTTCGTTCAGCGAGCAGAACGTCCTGTGCTATTCATCGCTTCTTTCCTTGCATAGGCTACACTGTGCAACATTTTCCAGCTAACTTCCCTAAACGATAAGGGACGTTTTATGTATAGTATTTGAAAGTTACCGTATCTTATTCTGAACATATAAAAATGCTAGTATACACAGTTGGGAACTACACTACGCATTTCATTATTTTTCCTGTTTGGATGGCGGAAGGCTTCAATGGATGTGAGTTTCCAATATGCGCGTATGTCGACGTGGCAGATCTGCATATTATTTCTTAGTGTGTAAAGACAAGACAACTTCGTTTGTTCTTCTGCGCATGTCCTCAACATTAACACAAAAATTCCGGGGGGAAAAAAAACTGTCAAATTCTTGTGTTTTAACAATGGCGTGCTGTTTGTTTACAGGCAGTTTTACCTTTAACAAACGCTTTAAATAACCATAACTTGAGTAAAAGCAGTATTTCCGTTGCAACTTATGAAAAGTAGGGTACCAGCGTATCACAGCTTTTATTTTAGTGAGCAATGCGCTGACCTTTGGCGAAGACACGTGATTTTGACAGTTCTGTGGGAATAAAAGCTGCTCAGTGTTAGAATACGGAGATGGTTTGAGCGCAACTGGAATAACACATGATCACACTGCGTTTTCCATTCCCCTTGCCTCGGCACCACGTAGTGATCATGTACTTGCCACTTTAAGAAATCGAAGGAGCTATGGCTAGCCGCACGATAAGTACAAAAATTTGATTTCTTCTACAGTATTATTTAATTGTATGAATGGCTGTAACGATATTTTTGGTGCACGGTCAATTTGAGCACATTTGAGAGTCTTGACATGTGTTGTCTTTGTGCCCGTATGATAGACAACCTTTCTTCCAGGGTCGCGGTTGGCGTAACGGGTATAGGGTTCGCCTCCCACCGAAACTAACTGGGTTCGATTACCGGAGGAGTCGCTCCCGGGTTTTCACACGTGGGAATCGTGCCGGATGATGCTGCTGGTCTGCTGATTTTCTCTGGGATATCCCGCTTCCCTCGCCCTTGCATTCCGGCGTTGCTCCATACTCACCTCGCTTCACCGTCATTGGCTCTCGAGACATCGGTGTTGAACCGTTCAAATCTCTCCACTCTATTCCTTTCTTTCGTAGTCGACCGCATCTAAAAAAAGCAGATTTGTTTCCAAGCTTCGAGACAACGCTCACTCTGAAGCCTAAACAAGTGTCTACGGCATAGATTAAAGATGAGGTAGACGTATTTTCGTCTTTTGCAAACGTTCCCAACGTTAACTCACGCATCACCTTCAGAACTGTCTTAATCACCAGGTCAGCAGTGTTGAGTGTGCTTGTTTACATTGCGTTTTGAACACACCCGCTCTTTTATATAAAGAAAATATTTTGACAGACTTGAGTATATTCTTGATAGTACTGTTCGTAAAAAAAAAGTATATTAATGGAGAGTGGTTACTGCGCTGTTCGCATGCGCATTCTACCCATACTCCATCTATGGTCTTCTTAGATTTCTATTACGATGTTCATAAAATAAAAATAATCTTATTTTAGTGCCCAAAAAATTCTGAACATGTTAAAATAATTTCTTTTAAATAGATTTTTGCTACCCTACTGTTTACAGGCATGTTACTATTTCCGCTAAACTACACACAGCATGTAATAAAATGGCGGATCGCAAGACTGGGGTTGCGTAGAGAAGTGAAAAACTGTGAAAAAATATACAGATCATTTTGGGCAATCTTTTGGTCGCAGTGGCTCCATGAATCTAGCGTATGGTCGTGTGCGGATCAATGCTACCACTAATCAAAGAAGCTGTTGAACCCAAATGTTTAAGCCACTTGCAGGTAAGTGTGTGGAGGTTTCTATGGCTGAGGCACTTTGAACATTTGGTATAAACCCCGTCTATGTGTTGTAAACCCCTATTGTAAACTACTTGTTTATCTCTTATGCGCGTACTGTAGAGCGGAGTGTATTAATGTGTACTGTAATCATATGATGCATCACATAAGTATGGACCTTTACAATGCATTATTTTCTGCCTTCATTACAGCACCACTATGTAGCTAGAACTGTGCCTCACACACGATCATATGCCAGATTCATAAGGCCGCTCAGACCAAACGGTTGGCCATAACAAACAAGAAGTTGTTGATATAATTAATGAGCCTACTTTCTTCAACATGGGTGCAATTCATTTTTTAATCATTTCTTAAAAGCTTAGTTAGGTAGGTAGGGCATGTAGTCTCGTTGAATTCAATGTTATTTGCGATGAAACCAGAAACATATGCAACGGTATTGAGACAATTTCAAATACCCTCTTGCCTTACCCGGGACTCGAACACAGAAAACCTCCTACCATAAGCTAGTGTGCAATCAACTGCATTGCGGAGGTCAGGTTCGAGTATCAACTTCAAATTTGTACAGTCTAATGTCTCGAATGATAGGATTTACAAATCTGAAATATTTACAAGGCCGTTATTTTAAAAAAAAATTACTCAACCACTTAAAACATATAAGTTTAAACGTCCTACCATAGCGCTACTTGGGAGAGGAATTTGGAAAAATCGGGTGATTGTTCCCTGAGATATGGCATAAAACACCATCTTTTTCATGTGACGGTCTTCATAAATGGAAGGCAAAAACGTTATGTATTAGCCTTTTCTATGACTGCTGACGCGCGCCACATATTGTTAGTATTCTGAAGCGCTGTTGTCACACCCCCGCCATCTTAAACCAGTATCCCCAATGTAGGGCTGTAGACACGTGCCGCGAGACACGAGCCATGAGGCCAGGCCAGCCTGGGGGTGGACAGGCAGTTGACACACGTGGAGGAAAAATGCCAAGTTAAGCTAGCAATTCGCCGACGAGGGAATTAAGACACGTTCAAAGGTGGGTGGCGGCTAGAATATCGCCGACGCACCCTGAATGAGATACATAGGAAGGTGGGCGTCACCTATAGTAGAGATACGCGAGAAAAGGGCTGACAGTGTTTGGAAGTATTGCCGCCCCCCGCCCCGAGTAAAATGCGTGAGAACATGGACGCATGCTGAAATAATGCAAAGGTAAGCTTAGAGTTTCGCCGACGCACCTCTAGTTATATTCGTGAGAATGGCTAGCAGTGTTTGACGGAATCGCCCCCCTCCCCCCGAGGAGACCTGTGGGAAAACGCTGATAGAGTTGAGCTGGAGGTTCGCCGAGGGGGAGTTAAGAGTCCTGACACGTGGAGGAGTTGACAGTTGAATCCCCATGCCGAGAGGTGGCAGTCGGGTGGGNAGTGAACCCCAGAACAGTCAGTCGTGGAGAGCCGTCATCGAGGCCGCTGTATCCATCACGCCAACGAGACGAAGCCGAGGGCCTGTGAAGGGCCGCCCAGCTAACCGAACTTCAACCTACCGCCGGAACAACCTCAACAGAAAGTGCGAGCGTCCGTCGCTCAAGGGACCTTCCCCGATGCCTAGTGTTCCCCCACGATGTCAGAGGCAGTTAGCACGAGTACATTAAGGCTATTAATCCGCCTTTAAGGCTCATAACTGACAGGGAACAGTCTCGCAGGGTCAGTTATGTGTTTGTTTCCGGTAAAATATAAACTTTTTTAAATATTAACTTAGAGTCCAAGTTATTGTTTACCCCTATTTAACATCCTAGGCACCCATAGTCTGTACCTGGTAAAGGTAGCTCGTACCCTACGAACCACTCTGTATACAACAGGTGGCGAGTAGCGCCAAAGCTAAAAAGATGTTATAGCTACCATCCTTAAACTAAATGTCTGCCACACTTAAAAAAAAAAAGTACCGTTATATGACCTACCACAGTACAACTCCGTCGCTAAATTTGGTAACAAAGGGTAGATTGTTTTAAGAGATATGACAAAAAACTTAGTTTATATTGTAGCGCTAACTTTCAAACTGGCAGAGATATTATCATCTGTATAGACAAACTCAATGGTTGTTATAGATACTGCCAGCATACAAAGTTAGGTTGAAATTTGTTTCGTTAATAAAATATACTTATCTAAAATATTTCTATACCCACTTATATAGCAGTTTACACCACCTGCTGCAATGCAAATTGTTTGCAAAATTTGGTAGGAATCTGGCAATTCTTTCCCAAGATATTACATAAAAACTTAGTTTTTACCTANCAAATTGTTTGCAAAATTTGGTAGGAATCTGGCAATTCTTTCCCAAGATATTACATAAAAACTTAGTTTTTACCTATGGCATATCCTACAAAATGGTGGACAGAAGATTCTCTATGTAGAAGCATTTGATAGTTGTAATATAAACTGCCAACATACAAAATTGAATTGGACTTGATTACATGGTTTCGACGATAAAGTATACAAAGGTAAGATGCCTATTTTTCCACCATTTTGAAAATAAGTGTCTGACATACGTAAAACATGTCATTTTACATAATCTGCCGCAGTACTATTTGTTTGCCAAATTTGGCCAGAATCGGTTAATTCTTTCCCAAGATATGACAAAAACTTTATTTTTCATATGGTGATATCTTACAAAATGGCGGAAAAAATATACTTTGTGTAGATACAGTGCATAAGTGTAATATCCTGAGATATTTCACCCTAAATATTACTATTGCCGCCATTTTGAAAATAAGTGCTCGGCGTGGTTGAAAACTATGAAAGTCACGTGTCCTTACTATGTACTATATATGTATCGAGTTTGGTAAAATCCGGTTTACGCATTCAAAATTTGAAAAAAAAAAAGGGGGGGGGGACACGAACATATATACACACTGACACACATACACACACCCGTACACACACAGACACAGAGACAGGAAAGTGATCTCATAGGTCTTTCTTTCCTTCGGAACGTAGGCTAAAAATTACTCGTACATTCTCTCGTCTCAGTTTTCACTTCTCTACGCAACCGCGTGTTGCAAACCACAATTATTTTACAATGTGTGTAAATTTATGGGTAGGGATTTTTTTTTTAAATGTTAGTTTTAGAAAAGCTCAGTTAATCACGACCCAGATAAGCCAGTGGCGATTCCTCACTTGTTTTCGTAATCGCGCGTACAGTCACCAGTACCTCCACGAAAAGAAATAACAATTTTTTTTTTCGTCCTTGCTTTATAAACAAACAAACATGCTCGATGGCTGCAGAGCAAAATATATTGGAATAATATCGAGAAACAGAGCCTCTGTTTTTCTCCGATCATCCGTCCGTTAGTGATTTTATAAATATTTCCGTTTTTTCTACAAAACGTTAACCAGCATTGCAAATATATTTTACCTTCTCCTAAATGAAAAATACTAGAAGTAAACACAGATTATGTGTACATATGATCACAGTTTTCCAACGGATTACCGTTATTAAAACTATTTTTTAGTTTATGTACTTACCAACAGCACACATGAAATTGAGCATCAACACTCCCCACGAACTATTATACCGCATATTTTGATACCGTTTTGTTAGGTACCGGTATTAAATTTTCATTTTCGAGCGTGTTTGGTTATGCAGTAACTTATATGATTAACATTTTGTAAATCTTAGGGCCAATTCCAACAGGCTGTTATGGGGGTTATTTTCTCCGTAGCTATTTTCTACCTACGTTCCAGATCGCTCGTTAGCTCTTTGCCCATCCTGATTGGCCTAAATGCGTTATACGAATTAAAACATTACGTTATAATTTCAATGTTACAGTTTTTAACGTTGGCGACAAATTACTATCTGACTGAACTGTTTCCATTGGTTAATTCTAACCCTTTTAAACGCATTTACATTCTAACTATGGAATGTAAATGCATTACCCAAACTAAAGAGAGCCATCGACAACCATTTCTTTCACTTTCCTTCACAACCCATAGCCGAGTGGAGAGACGAAATAACAATTTTTGTACGTAAGAAAATTGTATTGCTTGTAGAGCACCAAGTTATGTTCCTTGTTCATTTAAAGTTTACTAGGCCGAAAAAAATTAAGCTGTAAGTACGGAAATGGGAACGGGACTCCATACGGGATTTTGAAAAGTAATTGAGAGTCTAGTATTCATGTTAAATAATGGCTCAGGTAGGCAACATATAATTTACTCATGAGAATGTAAATAAGCTCCTTGTGAATAATTTATAAATATATATGTATGTGCAGTATATAATAATTAACCGAATTTGTGCCAAAACCTATTCATACATAAGAAAAAATTGTTGAAAATAAACAGGCATGAATCGGCCCTTCTAATAGCTGGTGACTTTCCGTTTCCAGAAGGAGGGGAAATATCCAACTGTCTGTAACAATGCTTGTTCATTTCAATATCATAATTCTCTCTCCCACTCTCCTTGCTGTGTTTTTTGCTTACATAAATATATTTTAAAATAAATGATGCAAATAGTTTACTGTAAGTTATAAATACTCCTATGTATTGCTGGTCTGCATTGCTTCTCTTGCCCAGTCCCGCTCGAGCGAGCGAAACAGTATGTCAATGGCAGAGGTGTAACCCGAGGAGTGCGCGGATATTTAAAAAGGAGTGCCTCTACCACGATAAGCCAATCCACTCAAGGATGGAAGGTGGCACGGGTCGCCGTGCTGCCTTCCGTCCTTTAGATGAATTGAATATCTGGGGTTATCGTTATAATAATGTTCTGGTCATCGCCCTAGCCTCTCCCTGCGTGACTCTGGATGCAGGGGAACCTTCTGGATGGGGCCAACGAGATTATTGAAGCCGCGATGGTCCTCCGAGCCGACAGCCTAGTGTTTGGCGGATTGTGCGTGGGCGGGTGTGCGAAGACAGCGAAGCGACGAACAAGTAAAGCGACGAGTGGCGACGAGAGTAACCAGCAGTAGTGAAGTCTGCGGACTGCGAGCATCGGTACAGTGAAGAGTGAGATTGACGGGCGGGACTATTGAACTGGGTGCGTGATTGACAGACATGTGTAATGATGGTAATAGACAGATTGAATAGGTGTAAATAATTTGTGTGAATAAAATGANCCGGTACAGTGGAGAGTGAGACTGACGGACGGGACTATTGAACTGGATGCGTGATTGACAGACATGTGTAATGATGGTAATAGACAGATTGAATAGGTGTAAATAATTTGTGTGAATAAAATGAATGTAACCAATGTAGAGAGAGTAAGTATTAAGGACTTTAATTAAAATTAAGGTAGACGTTAAATATTGCGCTCACTATGAACAAAAAGATTAGTAGTAGAGATAGGCAGTTTAATGTTGTAAACAATAACTGTGTTAATGTTTATAGAATTATAATAAAGTGAAAATAAAATTTAGTTATTTTATTTCTGTTAGGACCTCCATCCGCCACGAACTCGGATACGCCCGTGGCGTCTCGTAACAATACTTATTGCAATCTTAAGCAGTAACGTGCCACTGTCTACGTACCCAGGCCGGTTGACGCCCTTTGTCGGCTGAAATGTGTGGGGCGACTGCGCCCCTTACCACACTGTACCTTTGTACTTTGCGCCAATGGTTATCCTAGTTCTTTTATTACACCAGAACATATTTTAAAGTATAGAGATTAACTCTACAGTAATTTTCAAGTTATCACTGACAAATAAATTATCATATACCCTAAACAATTGTTATGAACGCTCATAATTTATAAAATTGTAAACGAAATCCCAAATGTTGGGCTACGGTGCTATAATAACCTTATACATTAGTGCCTTCGTTTGCGCGTATGTAATTTTTCTTCGTATATACACTCAATAACCTTGTAAGAACACGCCAACTATGGAATGTAAATGCATTGCCCAAACCAAAGAACTTTTGTTAAGTACTGTTACAAGCGTGGTGTATTGTTAAGCACATTAGAACGGTGTCAACACTGTTGTTTTGATTTTCTACTCATCTCGCCACTTTCTTGGACACAGCCTGCTAATTACAAACTCTACTAAGTACACAAGGATTGCCCTGTTTATTCTGGACACGTAAGAGAGTGGCGAATGGAAATGCAGCAAACCAACGAAACAACAGCTAACAGTTTTCTGAAGCGACTTGTAAGGGCGCCTACTGCTTCACAAACTTACGTAAAGACCGACCTTGCGATTGAGCACTGTAGTAGCCTTCAATACGAGACTGATGAGTTGACATGTCGAAGCAAGGCTGGGTGGGAGCGTTGGAGAGTTGAACATGATAGTATGTTTCACAATATACTCATGTTCCAACCACCTACAACAATAACTGTAAAAAATATTGTATTTTTCGACACCATTTCTCCAGTCCCTCTTGTACGTCTATCGTTGTGCGGGCTTCGCTGTTCGTGTTACTTTCACTGACAATACTTAGTTATAAAAGTGTTCAGTTCGCATGCGACCCGCCTGTACATGTTTCGTCCGAACTACCTGCACGACCGCAAAACTGCTGGGCCCCATAATAAAGAAAGAAGGGAATGGTAAGTAAGAAAGGGCTTATGTTTACGTATTTCCCGGATGTCTTGTGTTTGTCGAGCGCTACACAGATATGGGAAAACTACGCGGGTTCATCTGGTGACACTACGTACTTTCAAAATTAGATCTGATGTATTATTTTCACAATCGGGCTGCAGTTTTTTTTATCCATCCTGGAGGAATTGTTGCCAATAAGCAACCTGCATCAAACTAAGGACAGTATCTTGTGCAGCCCAGTCAACAAACTGTCTTCGTTCGCGCTGTGGTGGCAGCCAGCGAACGAGTGATAGCTCTACAGAGGACTGTTGTGAAATATATCTTACATGTCAGTGAACCCATGCCACGTGTATCACGTGCCTTAGTTTGTTCAGACTTCAAGGCCAGTATCAAAAACTCAGTGCAGAGTACACGCATGTGCATAGATATAAACACACGTTTATACCGAGCCCAGTTCACGCATGTTCATAGATATAAACACACTTTTATACCGAGCTCAGTTCGCTTTGTGGCGAAGAAGGTAGAGGGGAGGAATAAGGGAGAAAGGTGGAAGAGGGGTGGAAGAAGGAAGAAGGCGGAAGAAAGAAGAGGGGCGGAAGGGAAGGACACCTCTATTGGCGAGAGGAAGGAGGAAAATTACAAATGTTGAGGGTGAGTAAGAGTAAAGAAGAGGAAGAAGAGAAAGTGCGCGGAAGAGGAGCAAGTACGCAGTGTGGAGAGAGATGTGGGCGAGCAGGACGTCGCCCACGGCCGAGGTTGTCCGTGATTCCCTCGCGGCAGTGGGCGTGTGGATTTACCACTGCGCCGCGGGTGTCCGATTGCCCAGACACATGGACTGCCGAACCTCAACTGCGCGCGCCCTACAGCCAAAGTGCCACATGGCAAGGGTCTAGAACCTGTATCAACTAGTCGTACATACTGCAGTTAAGCGTTTAAAAACTAAATAAACGACATTACCTTCATATGCACAATTCTTTTTTCTACTTGTTAGAAGTACTTCGGGAGTTATTATTTTTTAATTGAGATATATTACAATAACGCCAGTCCACGAACCTACTGAACGTTGCCGTGTTGCGTGGCTGCCTACACTCGTGGCGCCAGTCATTCCTCGAACTTATTGCCTGTTGTAATACATTTATATGTGACCGAAAGGGTTCGAACTATCAACTAAACCTACAGGTATTTGAAGCATAGATTTTCCTAAAATTAATCCGCGAGTTTTTTTCGTGTCCCCTGGGATATAAATCGCAACTTTCGTACATTCCCATTGTTTAGTTGGCTTTCAGATGCCTTTTTATCGACATTCCCTAGCTCCACGTGCCCCTTGGCAAACATGTGACGTGTCTCCTGTTTCTTTGCGTAATTAATTTCCCGCCGTTGCATGTAATTTTTCCAGCGCCGCAGTTTCGCGATACCGCCACGGGCGCGCTGGTGTGTACGCTGTTCGCTTCATTATGCCACGGCTGTAATTATATGAGTCGTACGGCATGGAACTTGGAAATTTATTTAATTTAACGAATAAGTTAACTTTCAGACGTAGTACGTTATTTACGCAATTGCCCATTAATGACGGTTCAATTGGACTGCGCTATAATTTTCGGGGTATTAAAAATTAACGACACGTAAAAGAAAACTGCTAACATTCGAGACTAAACCTCTGCAGTTATTCCATTTATTGCCTTTTGAAGTCAGCTTAATGTCGGGTGGGCAGTAGAAGAACGAGGTACATACACTGTTAGAAATGTCTGTAGATTTACGGAAACTTTTACGGAGATGCGGAGTTAATTTACGGAAAGGCACTCCGTAATGACGAATAACGGAAATGAGCTCCGTAAATATAAAATACAAAAGCTCTTCCTTTCCTTATGGCTTCGATTTTGAGACACGAANTAATGACGAATAACGGAAATGAGCTCCGTAAATATAAAATACAAAAGCTCTTCCTTTCCTTATGGCTTCGATTTTGAGACACGAACAATGCCGATGATACCTGAAGCGTATAAAAGCCCATCTTCACAATACTACTTCGTGTAAAACAGTAGTTGATTCTTGTTCAGATTCCGATACAGGACAAAACCTTCTGTATACACAGTGAAACACGCACATAACGAAAATAAAACTATTTTTTTCGAAACATCGTGTTATATACCACAAATACAGCAAGCGCTCTAACACGACTTGAAACTAAGACAGGCGCGTTTGTCGCTTTCATGTAAAATCCGTATTTACGCAATACTTCGTGTAAATGTGTGGTATGAGTAGTTCCAGTTATTGATTGTTAACTTTTCGATTCGTTTTCAAATTCCACTACAGGACAAAATATTTAAACTCTTTTAATTTCTCTGTCATACACAGTGAAACACATTACGAAAATATATTTTTTTTCCTTACTCATCTTTGTAAACCTGAAATAAAAGAAAATCGCAAACACTCTAACATGACTAGAAACTAAGAGAGTACGTGAATGATGGATGATTCACAAATCCCATATTTACAACATTAGTTTTTGTGAAAGCGTGGTGTATGAGTGGATAGGTGAGTGGATAATGAGTTTGACTGTCAAAATTTTTTTTTCTAGTTCAAATCTCGCCACCGGACCAAATTTATATATTTTTTTAAATAATCATGTTCATACACAGTGAATCGCCCACATAACGGAAGTGAAACGTTTTTGTGTTACTCCTTTTTTAAACAGCAGATTAAAATAAAACTTGCAAGTCTGTGGTAACTTTCCGTGAATTTACGGAGATTTGTGTAAAATTTACGAATATAGCGTTATTGCAAAAAAAAAAAAAANTGTGGTAACTTTCCGTGAATTTACGGAGATTTGTGTAAAATTTACGAATATAGCGTTATTGCAAAAAAAAAAAAAACAAAGAGACCGTAATTTAACTCAGATGTTGGAATAATTTGTATTCGGTATTTTCCGTAATTTTACGGACATTTTGTCTAACAGTGTACCTACTATACTGACTTTAACTTCCATTTAAAAATGGCACATGTCCGTGGCTTATTCGGGATTATAACGACCTCGGTATGGAAGTATCAACCCCTTAAGAAGTCGCCGTGACCNGTGGTAACTTTCCGTGAATTTACGGAGATTTGTGTAAAATTTACGAATATAGCGTTATTGCAAAAAAAAAAAAAAAAAACAAAGAGACCGTAATTTAACTCAGATGTTGGAATAATTTGTATTCGGTATTTTCCGTAATTTTACGGACATTTTGTCTAACAGTGTACCTACTATACTGACTTTAACTTCCATTTAAAAATGTCACATGTCCGTGGCTTATTCGGGATTATAACGACCTCGGTATGGAAGTATCAACCCCTTAAGAAGTCGCCGTGACCNCACATGTCCGTGGCTTATTCGGGATTATAACGACCTCGGTATGGAAGTATCAACCCCTTAAGAAGTCGCCGTGACCTTGGGGCCGCAGAGATTACGGTACATGCAGCCGGGACATAGGCTGTTCGCTGTTAGTTGAGCACTTTTGGATGCCCTGCTTAATATCTACTTTCCCGTCATTTTGTATCCTTACGCCATCTGTAAAACTTACATGGACACGGGACTAACCACTTTATTCATGCGTCAGTCAAGTGAAAACGTGAACTTGTAAGAATCCTTAAACCGATTCGCACTCTTGCGTAAATAAAGAAGAAAACACTAAATAGATTTTTTTGTAAATGTAAAAATTACCATCGCAATGCAACGTCAAGACTTAGAACTATTTAACTTTAATTTGCTGCCAACGTTACTGGGAGCTTGCGTGCCAGTAGCTTTTATGCAAATAACAGGCAGTGATATTTTTCAAAGATTTATTCCGAAAGCGTTAATTTTTCATCGAGCAGCCTATAGGCGCTTGAAAAGCTGGATTGAGAGGCATGCGTCAGTGAAACGACGGAATATAAATAATACTACACAAGAAACTAGCCCATAAGGGACTTTCTGCGCGTTATTTCATTCATATTCATTGCTTATTATACAGTAATCAATTTCTCCTGCTTGTGGCGCCATTGTGCGACCAACCAAGTAAGACGTTAGCCGTTACTCCACCCCTTCCCTTCCCTTCCCTCCTTCTCACTGACACACCGGAGGAGCTCATATGTGTGATCCTATTATTATCTCTTCGTGGTTACTTCCAATATTTTCTACTTTCTGGCGACTCATCGAGTATCCTTCCGCCACCTTTGAACAAAACGGAAATCAGCGTGGAAGGAAACGAGGAAGAGAAGCCAACGCAGCTATTTGTGCTCTTAGACAGTCAAACAGCAATAAGTAGTCGTGAACCTAACAGTGGAAAGTAATGTGATGGTTGTGACGCCGTAAACTCCCTACACGGCGACACTGCAAGTTACCGTCACCGCTGCACGTGAGAAGCCTTGGGGCACATCGCCGCGAGCGTGGGTGCTCGCCAGCTTACCGGGCTTGTTCCCCCACCNCTGCAAGTTACCGTCACCGCTGCACGTGAGAAGCCTTGGGGCACATCGCCGCGAGCGTGGGTGCTCGCCAGCTTACCGGGCTTGTTCCCCCACCCCTCCCCCTCCACAAAGACTGAGAGCTAGGCTGGCGGGCCAACACGTCGCTACGAGCGAGTGGAGAGATACAGGCGGCTTTTAACATCGAGGCCTTGCAAGCTGACGAGGGCGAAGCGAGGCGAGTACGGAGCAGCGCCTGGATGATGAAAGGGGGGCGGGGGAAACTGGAGATCCCCGAGAAAACCCGCTGACAAGTGGCATCGTCCGGACGTCACTACGAACTGACCTATCAATGCAGTGGTAGCTTTTGGGAATGCATCTCTGTGCTTCGAGATCATCGGTGTGACTCGTGGAGCTATGGCGCCGATTCAATAAATATATACATTTTCATGAGGTTCTAGCGGATAACTATGAGTGACTAATAAGGGGAAAGATACCACTTTTAAAAAACGTAAAAAAGGGGGGGGGGTTCATGTNGGGGGGGGGGGGTTTATGTTAGATAATTTATATTTACAAAAGTTAAGTTTTAATGTAACTTATAAGGGGTTATTGTTGTATTGCTTGTAAATATCTTTATTATGCAGTGTCAAAGGGAATGCATAATTTTTTTGGAAATATTTACATGTCATGTTGGTCTGAGGATTTTATGGTACTATTCTTGTATAGAATTTTGTATGTTATGTGGTAAACGTGTTTTGCAAAATACAAAAATTTGAAAAACCTGTTATCATTTTCAAAAACGAATTTTTTTTTTTTTTTTTTTTTTTGCAATTGTGCCGCCTTTTGACGGTTGTGTTGAGTTCAATTATGTCCTATTTATCTGCGAATGGACGTAAAGATGGAGTTTCCACATGCTCAGGATTATATCCGTCTCAGTGTTTCCAACATAGCATCTCTCAAATTCGAAATACGGCACTTTAAAATACTTACTTTGCAATTCACGTAAGAATAAATAACCCTTAAATATTCCAACAAAGAATAATATTTTTACTAGTCATTACCAGCGTACCTCTTTTCTCTCTGTTTTATATTCATACTGACTAAGATAACTTTCAAACAAAATATAAGAGAAAGTTTCATTCAACTGAAAAAGAAGGCATTCCAATGTAAATTGAAGTAAAAAAACGCTTTTTACAATATTATTTATTTAGGAAACATTCAAGCATGCCATACATGTGATGCTTTTCCAAATGTTTTATTTCGAAAGTGTGAAGATACTGTGAACAAACTACAGCTCTGAAAACGCGTAGGAATTTATGGTTTCATTGTTTCTTGTATTCAATGATGAAACTCTACTTATTGAAAATTCAGATAAGCTTCTACATTGAGTCAGCTAAATACACTGGGTACAAAACCCCGGGACTTGAATTTTATGAAAATCGGTATTAATAACTGTTGAATCAGTCAGTGAAATGTACAGGAAGTTTTAAGTGATAACAGTGTATCAGTTTATAACGGTTTGCCTTCAAATATCTCATGGCTTCCAGTTTTGTGTACGTCAAATGAAATCATGCATATTCTAGCTAAAGTGATTCTTAAAGAACACGATTCGTTTTTGCTTGTCAGTACATTTTCCTCATAAAAAACCGTGAAGAAATGTGTCTGCCCCCATAAATTTTCCTGTGCAGGCCCAAGGATCACAAAATATGCGACAAAAAAAATGTCATTTCTCCATATTCACTTG
Source organism: Clitarchus hookeri (assembly GCA_002778355.1). NCBI lineage: Eukaryota > Metazoa > Arthropoda > Insecta > Phasmatodea > Phasmatidae > Clitarchus > Clitarchus hookeri. The sequence continues at coordinate 144,863 of NQII01003903.1, forward strand.
TGGGTTATCTGTTCAGTATCATAGTAACGTACAACGCATGGGCTATGTGGATAAAAAATAAAAGGACTCAAGTGTTTTTGTGTTTTAAAAAATAACGACTGCGCGATTTTTATAATTGTACCTTGCTAGCTTTCTGTCAATATAAATGACAGCGATTTTGATGTCTTTTCTCTTTCCTAAACCGATAAACACCGCTGTCACCATATACTTTTAATTTCGGTGCCTAGTCTGAATAAATGAAAATATGTTCGTTGTTAAACCAGTTATTTAGTTTTTCCTGATCGGTAGCAATCAGCGACTTGGAATAATCAAACCCTCTGCATATCAGTGAGTTACAGATCAACACGCTTAGCCGATTCGAAGAAGTAATAACACGGAATTCTACTACCTCCATTAGCTTATTTTTCATTGTCTGGATTCAGTTTTTGTAGCACATTTGGACTGTACTTTACTCTTTCTAAGAGAACGTGGTTTGTAAAAACGTGAATTATTTCGTTCCTCTGTTACTCTTTAATGTACACAAAACACAAATTATTAGGGTGAATGCCTAGCGGCCAGGCAATCTATTGTGCCGGTAGCTATCCGACACATGGATACAGCAAATTTCGTCTCTCCTTCCTTCAGTGGATATAATTCCCAAAAACTAATTCCCCTCCCCCTCCCGGCCGAGACAGATGTCAAAATAAACATATCCAGGTCGTATTTGATTCCATGCCAGGACGTTTAGGGGCTCTGCTTGCAGCACGTGGGGGCTTCACACCGTACTGAATTATTTGATTCAATGCCAGGACGTTTAGGGGCTCTGCTTGCAGCATGTGGGGGCTTCACACCGTACTGAATTCTCAGAGATCACGTACAGTTCTGTAATCCTGATAATTTGTGTATTGTCATGTACGTAATCTGTGGTATAAAAATCATTTCAATCACATGTTTACTTCTTGGCGTTGCATTTTCCACAAACGTAAGTGTATTTTATTTTTTCTCCTGTATTTAGTTAATGTATTCGTTTGATTATTGTAATTTAAATTCCTTAGTTTGGTAACGTTTTAAAGAATGGGATAGGTTTAATATTTTTTTATGTTGCGCAACATAAAACGTGTATAGAATTATAATTGCGAGTAGGTCTTCAAAATATTATTATGCTTGATTTAGGCGGGTTGGGAAGGGGGGGGGGTCTACTTTCTATAGCACACTGATATGAAGCAGTCGTTTCAAGGGTAAGGTGTAAGCACAGAGATAAATATATGTATGAGTCAACAGAATGCATACTTACAAAAGGCTAAATAAATACGTAGAAGAGTTTAATTTACAAAGTATTTATTCTTCACGCAGATTTTTAACTTAATAAAGGAGGTTTTCTTAACAAAGACGTTCCTCTTTACCATGTGTATTTAATCAACTTTGTTCCATTTCAAACTTTGTCAGACAAACCCGTCTCTCAGTGAGCACGCAGGCATCGCTTCGCTGATGTGTGGCCACTGCCTACATCTGCCGCACGGTTACTTAAAACCACTTTCGAGCAACTCCAAGTTCAATAAAAACACTCACTTCTATATCTACAATAATGTTGGCAGAAAACTCGGCAAATTAGTTTTCTTAATTAACTTGTATTTAAAAGCGTAATTAATTTTCGACGTCAGTGCCAGCTTAAAATTGGTTCCTCTTTGTACATCTTCTCTAAATAGTATAAAACAAAGTCGCTTATCGGCGTCTGTCTGTGTATTCGCTTAGTACGTCTAAACCACTTGATGAATTTTATTGCGGTTTTAAACATAATTTAAAGAATTTCTGGAGGAATGTTTTGGTCTATAATACATTTATATTTAATTTAAGGATAGTAGAGAAATGTCCAACCGTTTGTAATCAAGTCGTAAAAAACCCCCACTTTTGGGGCACTTACATGGCTAGCACTGACTAAACCATAAGAGATATATCAAATTAATGTGCTACAGAATTGCAACCCTCAAAAAGGTCTACAGAAAAGTCCACGTTAGAATATGTCTATCTTGTAAGGATGACCCACAGTAACCATTTGTGTCTTTCAAAGTATCGCTGTAAAAACTAAATTGTTGCCGGGCGAAGCCGGGCCGGTTCGCTTGTTGTTTATGAATAAGGTAGTCGGTTTTTCGCAAATACACAACGTGTTACTAAAAATCACTGACTTATTCCGGGAGGTGANTTTATGAATAAGGTAGTCGGTTTTTCGCAAATACACAACGTGTTACTAAAAATCACTGACTTATTCCGGGAGGTGATTCCTCACAAAATATTAGGAGGAAAATTTATACGACCTTTAGTCTAAGGCCTTTCCTTGAGCGTATACATGCCGTTAAAGTGAAGGTAAAACCCACAATTATTATAAATAAAACTTGCAGTATCTGAGCTTAATTTTAGAGTTTCGGTATAATGTGTTATGGAATATATCAACCCCATCTGTGAGAAAATAAGTGTTGGCACTCCATTTTTGCATGAAAAATTGTGACCCTCCAGAATATGTGAGGATTTATCTGCTGACGTAGGCAGTAAGGTTAATTTAGCAAAAAAAGTTACCTTGCGTGAATACGCTACAACCCCACGGTTTTCGATAAATCGACGTTTAATGTTCTCAACAGTGTTGTCTATGTCGCAGGCATAACACATTCACTATTTAGAACATTTCTCGAAAACCGCGGGGTGTAGCGTAATAACACAAGGCAACTTTTCTTTTTGCTAAATTTACTACACTGCTTACGTCAGCAGATAAATCCTCACGTATTGTGTAGGGTCGCCTTTTTTCGTGTACAAATTGATTTTGTCATAGACGGGGTTGATATCGGCAGACCGATCTACCATTAATTGCACATCCTTGTTTTATGACACATTATACCGAAACTGAGATTAATATCAGATACTGCATGTTTCATTTGCAATAAACGNGTGTAGGGTCGCCTTTTTTCGTGTACAAATTGATTTTGTCATAGACGGGGTTGATATCGGCAGACCGATCTACCATTAATTGCACATCCTTGTTTTATGACACATTATACCGAAACTGAGATTAATATCAGATACTGCATGTTTCATTTGCAATAAACGCCAGTTCTACCTCCACTTTTAAAGGCGTGTAANCTGAGATTAATATCAGATACTGCATGTTTCATTTGCAATAAACGCCAGTTCTACCTCCACTTTTAAAGGCGTGTAAACCCCTTAAGGAAAATCCGTAGGCCTCCTAATTTTTTTGTGAGATTTCACCTCCCGGAGTTTGTCGGTGATTTTTAATAAAACATGGTATTTCCGCGCATGCTAGACCGCCAATATCGTACGTGCACACCACCACATTTCCTTTGGTTACTGGCCCAATTTTTTGGGAGAAGAAATTTTCCTAATTGAATGGGCCAATCAGTAAAAGTTACTCAGAATCTGAACGTTTGTGATTCGCGGGAATACGCACAAGAAACGTGACTATTAGCTATTCTGTCATGAAATGTGAAAAGGACTGAAGTGTTTGGAGTACACCTGGTCAAGAAATGTTTTCGCGAAAAATAAGCGATCCTAAGTTTATGGGTTATTTAATATATAGCATAATAATTTGAAAGTATGCCTACTTGATATTTAATATATTATATACTAAAATAATATCATAAGAAAAAATATAAAAATAGTGCAATTTGTGTTTAGTGTTTAATATCTACTCAAAAGGTTAAGAATTTGTCTAACCCTAACATACTGATGTTTGTAAACACTCCACGCTATTACTTGCTAAACTCATGTATATTAAGTTGAGGTCGCAGAGAGAAAACGGGGTAGTGTGCGCATANACTCCACGCTATTACTTGCTAAACTCATGTATATTAAGTTGAGGTCGCAGAGAGAAAACGGGGTAGTGTGCGCATACCAGTAGCTGCGCAATGAACTGTCTCCGACTGGCAAGATTCATTTTTTCTTGTCACAAAAAATGTTAAAAGCACTTATCTTGTAATATGTTTGGCTCATTGTTTTCAAATGTGAACATACTTCTGACGTGTTGAAGTGGGCCTGGTAAGTATTCAAGTAAAACAAAATTCGGAAAATAAACAGAAGCATATTTCGACGTCACTGCTTGAAAACAGGATGTTGACTGTCGCGTGAGCATTCTGCAAACCAGTGTTGGGTACAAGTTTTACACGACCAAGAATACGCATATCACCAGAGGTACCAAGCAGCTTACTTACGAAACAACCACATTTCATCCCCTAGCTCCAATTTTACCTTTTTCTCGAGAATGCATAGTATGAGCTTGAACAAAAACAATAAAGGCAGTCTGGTTAAGAACACCTTATTGAACAGAAAAAAAAGTATTGAATAGATTAATACCTCGTACATCCATTTTATTAATACATGCAACTGAAAGGGTTGGTGAATTGTGGGTTCTACAAAAAAAAATACACGAACTCTAGCTTTGTTAGTTTCTCTACAACATAAAGAAATATACTACGGCACAAACGTTTGGGAGAATCGCTCAATGGAAATATTTTGTATGCAGCAACACTAATGTTTTTTTTTACACGCTTTACTCCGTGAACTGAGCTTAAGCAGAGCTCTCGGAAATGCTCAACTAAGGAGGCTTCTGAGCACATTTTTAAAGTAAAATCATTATATGCGTACATACGGGTCTCTCTCTCTCTCTCTCTCTCTGTTAATGCTCTAGGAAAATAAGTTTTGGTGCTTTTTTTCCTGTTAGATAAGTTTAAAAGGCAGTAATCAGTATAAATGGCTATTAAAAATACCTTTATGTTTAGAGTCTATCAGTTCTGCTTTGTTCATAGGATGGAGAAAGATGCAAAGCGTCGTCTGCAGTTCTATCTGTTGTCCTCTATAGCGCGTTACACCGTTCAATTGTTGTATATCTAATTCTCAAGGGAAATAGCTGCAGCCAGTGCTCTTCAAAGTCGTTGCAACGTCCTGGCGAGACCTTGTGGCGTTTAACCCTGCAATCATAATGTGCTATGCCTGGGACGGTGCACACGACGTAACTTTAATGGTCTGATCTGTACACAGCAGAAAATAACGTCCAATGAGAGGAGTTTCTCATGTTGGGGGGTACCATTCACTGATTAGGCTACTGTATTCTGCGTACATATATGTAGAAATTGTTTTTAAACTACATGTTGAAATTAAAACCACGGCATTTATGGGCTAATAAAATCAATAAATCCTAGTGGCAAAATGTTCGCAAAATGTATCCAGTGTTTTAAAATTGAAATTGAAGTCAGCAAAACAGCGCCGAGAGTCAGCAACTTAATGTTCCTGCGAGCACTACAAGTTGCATATCACGAAGGCGAACAGAACTGGCGCGCCATGCGGAGAGCGCCTCCACATAGGACATCAAAAACCCGAGGTGCGTGGGCGCCTCTACTCGTTGCTTGTTGGCACACGTGTGTCAAGATACACGAGCAATGACAAATTAGCAATTGAGTATTAAAGACTGCCAGAAGTGGCTGCATTATATTTCCAACAACCCACAAACAGTAGTATTGGCGAAATAAGGTACAGGAAGTCGCCCCACTATGCGTTAGTTCCGTTCACCTTTATGATATGCAACTTCTTGTACTCGCAGGAACATTAAGTTGCTGACTCTCGGCGCTGTTTTGCTAACATCAATTTCAATTTAAAAATACTACATGAATCTTCCGAACATTTTGCTACTGGGATTTCTTGTTTATAATAGCTCATAGATGCTGTGGTTTGAATTTCGACACGTAATTTAAAAACACATCGTGTGTGTATATATAAATTGTTATATAACAAGTTTGGAGTATACATACAGAATGCAAAAAAGTATAGAATATACATAAAAGAAAGCATAGCAATTAGAAGTACCCAACGATAACGATGCAAAACGTTAAATTCAAAGTATTTCTAACAAAAAACATTTTCCAATATGACAGAAACATAAACACGAAAGAACAACAAAAGTAACTTAAAGGTGTCTCTGACTAGGGAGGGTTTCTCCCCATTGCAGCTTAGTACCGTGTATGGCCTCCATGTGCACAGTACACTGTACAGGTCCCTAACACGCCGTGGCATGCTTGTAATCAATGTGTTGATGTCATCTTCCGGACAAAGCTCCCATTCCACCTGAGTAGCTCTTATGAGACCTGGAAGTGTTTCTAGAGGTTGTGGGCGATTGTAAACTGCTGGGTTCAACTTTCTCCAGGTATTTTCAATGCTTTAGTGCGCTCTTTTTTGATCACAGAATAACTACATAACTCCTACCACCCCAACTGCCTTATCTCACAATATTCCAAACTTTTGTTAGGTGTATATATGCATATATATATATATATATAAATAAAGTGATCTCATCACATACTATATACAGAAGTGAAATGGCATGTCGGTTCCTTTGACGTGAGCATGCCCAGTCATCCATTGCCTGTGCGAGGCTATGGGCCTCGCCTGGTGTCTGATTGGCTATTGTGTGCAGTGAAAGCATCCCTATTGGCCGAATAAGTTGGCAGGCGCTTATTGGCGAACGGCGTTCCTACATGCTGCTGACCACTGACTCCTCTTTACTGGCATGTGCAGCGGTAGTTCGCGGTCTACGCAGCTATTGCTTTTCAGTATTCATAAGCATCCTGTGGTTTCATAAACAACTGCTGCAAAAACACATTATTTGATTCCAATATATGACTTTAGATGACTTAAACAAATACAGTGGTGAAACAGTCGCCCATTTGCGAGCTCCAGAAGCACGCGCCAGCAAAGCGGCATAACTGACCAGTAATATGTCGGAACGCCGTTCGCCAATCAGCGGCTTGTAACCATTTGCCAGCCGGCAGCGTAGCCAGCAGGGAACCTGTCGCAAAACGCAGTAGCCAATCAGACACAAGACGCATTTCCAGAGCCTCGCGCAGCCAATTGGAGAATAGGTACCACCACGCTATTTCTCCTCTGTGTACTTATATTCTCTTTGGTTATACCGACAGTAGTGCAGTTCTGAAGAAAAAAAAATTTGCAATGCCTAAACATGTATGCTTATCTGTGAGTGAAAGTTTTTGTATATACCCCAAAAAATAAGTTTTGCTCCACCTTTGGGAAGGATGTTCTCTGGGACAGTCGGCGCATTACAAAAATATATTCCTCACGTGGGGCGTGGTATTATGTACAGACAGTTTGAATTTCATCCCATACATTCTCTTGGGCCGTGAGCAGCCCAGTAACTCAGCAATGCCGGTGGCAGAAAACTTTTTTTGCAGTGTGTGCGTCAGGAGTGTGTGTTGCGAGTTGCAGAAGTGTTCAGGGGCTATGTGTGGCGTGTTGCAGATGTCCGCAGGCGGGAGTACAGGCGAGTCGTGTGGCGACGTTGGCAGCCCAGCCCGAGACACGATCCGCTGGCTGAGGGCTTCGCGCGGGCGGCTACATCCAAGGATGGCCTGGTGAGTTCTAGCTCCCTGCCTTCCCTTCACATCTGAACATTGTGTAGTTTGTCCATGGTATATTTGCACTTAAAAAAAAAAAAACCCTGTAGTCTATTTGTAGTATATTCACACTTTTTTTTTTTATCAAACCTTTGAAAAATTACTCCTTGTTTGACGTGTTTGGTTGTCTACTACATGTTACGCATTACAAGCGTTTTATACTTCTGTTAAGGTAAAAGAATTTTATTTTTTTTGGAGAGGCCGCGGTGGTGTAGTGGTTAGTCTACTCTCCTCCTGCCTAGGTGAACCGGGTTCTATNTCAAGACCTTGATATTAACAGTCGCCTAAATTTTGAACTCCCCTCCACTCTTATTTTTAGTTAAATTGAGCTTTAATTACAGTTTATAACTTATATTTTATTTATAATTAATACGAATTAAAAGGGAGAAAAAATTGTGTTTTTGGTAACGTCTAGTAAGAAGTAGTTCTCATGCAAAATATTATTAAACTGAGTGCACACAATGCGGTACAGTGCAAATTGGTCAGAAGAAACTTTAAAAGAAGCGGTTTCCAGAGTAAAGGCAGGGGACATAGGTAAGAGTGTGGCCGAGAGGTATAACGGCATNAAACTTTAAAAGAAGCGGTTTCCAGAGTAAAGGCAGGGGACATAGGTAAGAGTGTGGCCGAGAGGTATAACGGCATTCCAGCGTGGACTACACGAAGAGGGAGGGGTCTTGGACCAGAAGGTACGTTAGGTACAGAAAATGACAAGAGACTTGTTCGTCACAACCAAAATATCTCAAAAGTTGGATTTTCTCCTGACAGGCAAACAGTTCTTGTGTTAGCTTACAAGTTTTCTGAAAACTAACCATAAGACAAGCTTAAGGTCTTTCTGTTGTTAGATGTCAAGGAGTGAATTGTGACGAGACATGCCATTTTATCGCAATCCTGCAGTCAGTGTTAGAAGAACATAATCTGATGGACAAACAAGGTCACATTTTTAATGTGGATGATTCTGGCTTCCCTCTCATTGACAAACCATAAAAAATGTTAACAAGCAAAGGCTCTAGAAGTGTCCATACCTTGACACCTAATGAAAGAGGCGGAAACATCATTTTGATAGGATGTTTCAATGCAGAAGGACAATACACACCTCCCTTCTTTATAATGAAAGGTGTAAACAAAATAACAGGAGTTCTGTGATGGACTACCTGCTGGTTCAGACGTGTACATGAATCCAACATCCTCTNGGTGTAAACAAAATAACAGGAGTTCTGTGATGGACTACCTGCTGGTTCAGACGTGTACATGAATCCAACATCCTCTTAAGTGCTGAATTGTTTCTGCGGTGGTTTGTAGAAAATTTTGTGCCAAGAAAATCAACAGGAAAAACGTTACTCATTCTTGATGGACACTATTCTCATGTAAGTGCCCTAGATTTTTTTGGAAATTGCTGAGAAGGAAGATTTTATAGTTTGTTTGCCCAGCCATACAACTCAATCACTTCAACCATTGGATCTCTCGTTTTTTTGGGCCTTTGAAGGCAAGCTACGATAAAGAGGCCACCATGTGGATGCGATAACACCCAAGTCGGAACATAACCAGATAACAAACAAGACAGCTCAATGGTAATGCACGGAAGAAAGCTCCCACTGTAGGAAATGATGTTTAAGGATTTGAGGCTTCTATAATATTCCCATTTAATCCTGATGCAGATCCTGACCACTTTTATTCCATATCGGATGCATTCCGTACTTGTGTAACCACTAGTTTTTTTCATGTTGCTTCTCTGAACACTGACATACCTGATTGACGTACTAAGCACGCATTAGCTCAAGTAGGCCTAGTCAGTCACCAGGGTCCTCTGATATTCCAAGCGAAATCTCCTCTCAAAGTACAAACCNAGGCCTAGTCAGTCACCAGGGTCCTCTGATATTCCAAGCGAAATCTCCTCTCAAAGTACAAACCAGAGTAAAACAGCTCCTACTCTCTCTATACATAATGAAACCCCAACAAAATATCTCCATGACGTAAACCCACTCCCACAACTGCCTCCTCATCAGAAACGAAGATTCAAACAATTTGCACATATTCTTACCTCAAGAGATAATTTAGAGAGACAGAAAGAGAAAAAGAGGAGCAAGCCCATACCAGCATCTCTTGAAACTAAACAACCTATGGCTTNGGTGTAAACAAAATAACAGGAGTTCTGTGATGGACTACCTGCTGGTTCAGACGTGTACATGAATCCAACATCCTCATAAGTGCTGAATTGTTTCTGCGGTGGTTTGTAGAAAATTTTGTGCCAAGAAAATCAACAGGAAAAACGTTACTCATTCTTGATGGACACTATTCTCATGTAAGTGCCCTAGATTTTTTTGGAAAATTGCTGAGAAGGAAGATGTTATAGTTTGTTTGCCCAGCCATACAACTCAATCACTTCAACCATTGGATCTCTCGTTTTTTGGGCCTTTGAAGGCAAGCTACAATAAAGAGGCCACCATGTGGATGCGATAACACCCAAGTCGGAACATAACCAGATGACAAACAAGACCACTCAATGGTAATGCACGGAAGAAAGCTCCCACTGTAGGCAATGCTGTTTAAGGATTTGAGGCTACTATAATATTCCCATTTAATCCTGATGCAGATCCTGACCACTTTTATTCCATATCGGATGCATCCCGTACTTCTGTAACCACTGGATGTTTTCATGTTGCTTCTCTGAACACTGACATACCTGATTGACGTACTAAACACGTATTAGCTCAAGTAGGCCTAGTCAGTCACCAGGGTCCTCTGATATTCCAAGCGAAATCTCCTCTCAAAGTACAAACCAGAGTAAAACATCTTCTACTCCCTCTACACATAATGAAACCCCAACAAAATATCTCCATGACGTAAACCCACTCCCACAACTACCTCCTCATCAGAAACGAAAAGTCAAACAATTTGCACGTATTCTTACCACAAGAGAAAATTTAGAGAGACAGAAAGAGAAAAAGAGGAGCAAGCCCATACCAGCATCTCTTGAAACTAAACAACCTATGGCTTCTTCTAAAGGAGTGAAGAGGAAGAAAACATCTCTTAAAGAAGATCACAAGAAGAATGCACGTGTTTCTATGACCCGAACTGGCCTTTAAAGTGACGACAATATTTGTTGAGAAAGTTGGGAGAACTACTAAAAAAACTACTTCCAAGGTGGACTGTATTCAGTGCAGCATGTGTGTAAAGTGGCTTCTTGAAGCATGTACTTTGTACGGCTCATTATGTAATGAATGTGGAAGGGAATAGAAGAGTACCCTTCATTATCAACAAAAAAAAAATATAAAGTGCGGCATCTATCCTCATTGATGCGGCATCTCTCCTATAGGCAAAATTATTTTGGGAAGAAACGAGCCTTAAAAACTGTGCATTTATTAGGATACATGTTGTTAAACCAATATATATTATTATTTTTTCTGAAAAAGCACAAAATGCAGTGTATTGTAACATTGTGTGTGTCAAATTATTATTCAATAAATTTTTTGTAGAGAATATTTTCAAAATATGCGGCATCTCTCCTGGAATTACCCAATGTGGTGCTTCTGCAAACGTTTTGAAAGAACTGCTCTTTTGGATAGCGTAACGCCTACAGAAGTATTGCAAGCACAAGTAAATAATAATATGATATAATGCAGAAAATGATACTTCCTAATTTCAGTTCTCTTCAGTTCTGCATTCATGTAGTCTTTGATTTAATATTTCACAACGCAGAATGACGTCGGTAGTTCCCTTCCCCCGCCTCCAAAAAAATTAGTCGAATAATTTTTCTATTTTACTCTACCGGCGGGTACGCTTTGTCGCAGTTACTACGGCTTGCTGCGCGTAATCACATCAGTGATGCAGCACACGCTTTTTGAACCTTATAAATGAATATTTATTAATACGTGATTTTTATGTTTAATGGGCTTAATTAATATTATGTTTCATATGATGTATTTTTATTGGCAAGAGGTATTTATTTGTTTTGAAAAAGGGTACTTAATATTTATATTATTTTTTCAAATGTATTTTTTATTTGGCCGTATAATTATATGTCATTCAGTTTTTTGATTGCGTATTTGTACTTACAAGGGTCATACGATTCTATGTTTTTGATCGTTGGGGCAGGTTTTAAGTGGCAGTATGGATATTTTTTTTTAGTTATGCCCCTCGTGATTGATAATATTTGAAGAACATTCTTAATTTCAGTTTTTCAGATGAGAAAGAAAAACATTTTTTCTTCAATAAGCCAACCCAGGTGAGCTGCACATTAGGTGCTTATATTAGATTTAGATAATGGAAAAGCCGAGTTCGCACCCTGAATTAGCAGATCGAGACGGAGACGCGAGCGAGGTATCTTACATAAGAAGCAGGCTTGTACAGTAGGGCGTGTCAAATTTTTTGACTTCCTTTTTCAAAAAATGAGGTGGGTCAAAAAGTTGTATTTTGGTTAGCGATTCACAAATATATTTACATGAAATGGCAATTACATTGGTTTGCTTGGTAAATAGGTACTTCAATTTCGTGATATTTTCACGTTTCATGTAAAATTCGCAACAAACTGTCTTCTCTCAACAAGTGCCTTCTTATCATTATTTCTATTTGTACTTCTGCTCTAAGGTTAAGAATATACTTATATTATACTATGACATCTGTAAAAATATTTAATGCCACTCGTAAAAGTGTTTAAACTAGCAATACTCATTTGTAGCTGAGTGTCTTTTTTTTAAATNCAGCTGAGTGTATTTTTTTAAATTTTTATTAATATCATACAAATAGCGACATATTCTTTTTTTTTCTTTTTCCTGGCACAAATAGTTTTNTAGCTGAGTGTCTTTTTTTTAAATTTTTATTAATATCATACAAATAGCGACATATTCTTTTTTTTTCTTTTTCCTGGCACAAATAGTTTTTTCCAATTTCAAAATCTGAAAATTCGGAACCATGGCTAGTAAAAGGAATACAAGATTGGCAACTTCCACTCACATGAATAACTTCATTGGAACTGGTCGAGAAATGCTGCCTTCCGAACTCCCAACTCTGCATGATGTTCTAAGATATGGGCTTCTGCTAAGAGAACAGAGTGTAGAGAATGTCACAAATTACCCAGCAGCCACTCTTGCAAAGGATATTNCACTCTTGCAAAGGATATTTATCTAGAAGTGCTTGAACAGTGGGAGAGAGCAAACAGTTGTTATGTGGTGCCAATTTTAAATTCAAGAGTCACAGGTTTGAAGAACATAGAAGAAAACTGGGAAAAGGCCAAAAACATATCTTGGCAGAGGAAATCTGGAAGTGAAAGAGGCTTTCATAGCAACGTTAGACAAGCTCTTTGACATCCTCAATTGCAAGTGTGAGATTAAGCTATGTACAGAATTTGAGGGTCCATGTCCAGGTGGTGCCGACTGTAAACATGAAGTGCACATCTCCTGCTCTTGTTCTAAGGATATGAAGATCCCTGTCAAAGAACTAGTGTTTATTAATAGTCAAAGAGAGAAGGTTGGATCTGTTGGACAGCACCAAATTGGATTACCAGATCTACCTGAGCACAGAAGACAAATTAAAAAGCAGAAGAGGCAAGCAGATTAATTAAGAAGAATTTATGAATATAAGCTGAAAAGGAAGAAAGAATTAACATTATAACCAGATGAAGTTATTTTATCCAACGAAGATGAAGAGCCAACTGATGTTACAGATGGAGAATCTGAAGATCCTTTGCAGATTCCATGTGATGATTCTGATGTACCTTCTACTTCAAGTTCAAGTCAATATAATACATTACAATTGCGCAATGTTGCATTGCAAAATATTAGGTATGGTGTCTGTCTACGTGCTACAGCTGCCATTACAACAGCTACATTTTTGGATGCTGGATTAATTACTGAAGGAGACAGGAGTCTCATCGTTGATCACAAAAAAGTAAAAAGGGCACAATAAAAAGTAATGAAAGCACTTGATGAAGAATTTCATGCTCGATGCAGGACAGGCCATATTGAATGTATCTTCTTTGATGGACGCCAAGATTTCAGTAAAGTTCTGTTACAGGCAGATAACTCAAGTCATCAGTTTTCAAGTATTGTGAAAGAAGAGCATTACACTGTTTGCAGTGAGCCAGGTGGAAGGTATCTTTGCCATTTTACTCCAGAGAAAGACTTAACGAAAAGGAAACCTGCTGAAGTTATTGCTAACCATCTTGTGGATTTTTTTTAAAGAAAAACAGCATTGATAAAAGTTTGCAGGCTATTGGTGGTGACTCAACGAATGTTAACACTGGTTGGGAAGGAGGGGTCATGCATTGGGTTGAGGCAAAGCTGAATCGTAAACTCATCTGGTTGGTTTGTGCTCTTCATACTAATGAGCTACCTTTGCGGCACTTGATCACCGAGTTGGATGGAAAAACTTTGTCTAACAACAAGTGGAGTGGTAAGATTGGCAACATGTTTGATGCTGCAACAGAACTTGAAATCAATCCCTCATTTGTCAGAATATCCTTTCCAGAGCCTTTGGTTCCATTGAGTGACACTGTTCTCAAAGATCTCTCTACAGATCAGTCTTATGGTTACAGGATAACTCAGGCCATAAGGACAGGTGTACTTCCAATTGATCTGGCATTACTATACATTGGTCCTGTAAGCCACTCTCGGTGGTTAACAACTGCGAATAGGATTTGTTGCATATGGGTTTCAAAACATGGCCTTAAAGGCAAAAACTTGAAGACGTTACAACTGCCTGTGGAATACATTGTTGGCGTTTACTATCCTAGCTGGTTTACAATTAAATTGAAATTATCTTGGGTGGAAGGACTTCGCCACATTCTTTATCAATTGAAGCTCCTAAAATCTCAGAAGAAGGCAGTAGCAGATATTGTTTTGCCAACAATCCAACGTTCATCGTGGTTCGCATTTAGTGAAATGGTGCTTCAGACACTTTTATGCTCGGAAGACCAAGAAGAAAGGAAAGCAGGGGTCCAGAAGATAACTGAATTAAGGAAGCAAGATGATGATACACCAGGAGACCTATCTGTTCGGCCTAGGAAAACACCTGCAGTAAATCCAAAAGCAACTTCCCTTTTGGAACTGATAGACTGGTCAGAAAAAGTATATGAACATTCACTTACTTGTAAACTCAAAATATCAGAAATAAGAAAGTTCCAAAGTGGCCATATCATGGACAGTCCATAGAGAGGTGTGTAAAACAAGTAACAGAGGCTTCTGGCAAAGTGTATACTGATGAGAAATGANCACTCTAAGAAATTATTCGAAAATGTATCACATCAGTGTATATGTACAGTGAGAAAGTGCGAATGGTAAATTATTATCCCCTACATCCATGATAGCATTCGTACATTTGCTCATGAATGAGTCAAATGCGTAGGAAAGTTCCCAACTTTGTATAGTAGCAATGCTAAACATGCCTGTATCTGCAGCCTTATATGTGATATAATTTCCATACAATGTATAGGTTAAAAACTGCCATTACAGTTTAGGAAGTTTACAAGAAAAATGTTTTTTTACAATATACATGTGTAGACGTCACCCAGGGCTCCTGTGCATCCGGAGAGATGCCTCGTCGTCCTACATGACCATCGAGAACGTCAAGACCTTGGCGATTCGGCTTTTCGACAACCGAATCCAGATAACACATTTCCAAATTAAGTTAGCGCCCAACACTGTTAGTACAAATTTTCGAACGTTTCTCTCTCCGTCAAGTTGTTTTCCACACGCAGTTGACTTAATCCAACATTTACTACGGGAAATCCTGAACTGAGTTTCAAGCCTATCGCTAGCTATTTACACAAGNCAGTTGACTTAATCCAACATTTACTACGGGAAATCCTGAACTGAGTTTCAAGCCTATCGCTAGCTATTTACACAAGCTTTATTTGAAGTAATTATTTTTGAAGATTTTTGAAATATTTGGCGTTATTTGAACGTTTTTTCATGCTTATTCTAAACTCTTACGAGGGCGCTAGTGTTGGAAAGGCCACCATCCAAAGTAAAACACTTCAATTAAATTGTTAATGTTTTTCAGAGCCACAGATTAGTTACAAAATTTTAATGAATGTCATTTGGTTGAAGTAAATCTGAGCAGTAATTAAATTTCCAGATTTCGGAAACATATCCGCTTACTGTCGCCATTCAAGCAGCCAGTAGCACTTTTCTCGTAGTGTTGCTAGTGTATGTGTGCTTGTTCTGCAATACTGCAGTGCTCCTGAGCGTACAAATTGTACATATTACTTCCTATTGGTAGAATCACAAGTGTGTGTGTCGTCTCCTGTATACAGTTTGGACGGGGCCGGACAAGCTAACTCGCCACACTGCTCTTTGTGACACTACAGTAAGTTTGAGTTCAAGTTTTCATACTGTTTTTTAAGTTACCAAGGTTGTAAAATGGACAATTCTTCTGAGTTCTGACTCATGCCCAGTTTGGACTATCGTGACTGCGCAACCAGTGTTGGGACTCTACCCTTTGAACACGTTGCACGTGCTGCTGCCACCGCTGCGCCACACCCACGCCATAAGAAGGTGCATCGTTGTGGTGACATACCATAAGGAGTGAGAGCAGCGAGTACACGTAATAACAACTAAATTTGTTGTACATTGCGGGAGCGTACCTTGCTTTCCTATTAGCTTCACGTCACGTTTCACGACGTCACGTTACACTGATTTTACTCTTAACTCTCATATTCGCCACCTACCAAATACAAAAAAACAGGGCACGAACGAAGATCGCCTTGTTTCACATTTGACCTGAATCTCTTAAATTTTTCCCTGCCCTTACAAGCACATATACAGAATCTCCCAAGAGGAAAGGTCAATACTCTTGGAGGTGAAATAACAAGACATGTGCGCCCTATCGCAAACGGTGTTTGAATTGGAGCTCCTTTAACGATAACCTTTTACATTTACGAATATGCAGAAGTTTGTAACATATTTTCAAAAATCCCTCTGTTCATCCATGCATTATGATCTTCTGTCGTGAGATAATGTTGTTTTGTTTTTCTGAGTTAATCTGCACCTTCCTTTACTTGGGAAACAGCGCCCATGATACGAGCTAGCATTTCATCTAATGTAACCACCTTTTTTTTACATTTCACTCTCCATCGAACCCCATCAACCAAAGTCTAACGGGGTCAGGTCTGGAGATTGTGATGGCCTGTTAATGGGATCTCCACGGTCAATCCATAGATGCGGGTGGTCGAACCGTTGCTTCACAAAATTGGTAGAATATGGAGAAACACAGTCGTTTTAAAAGTACATGTCTATCCACGTGGCCAATGAACTGTCCTCTAGTTGTTTCCGTGATGCACATCGCAAGAATCGCAAATAGCTGTGTCCTGTAATTCAACGTTCTAAAATAACAGCACCGATCAACATGTCATCATTCATATCACACCACACATGGGTGGAGAAACGAACTTCTCTTGCGACCACCGATGACATTTTGTGTGTTGTTGACCCCTATCTCCGGTAAATATGGCTTCATCAGTAATACCAATGTTGGAAGCACTTTACTGTTGGCAATTAACATATTACAGAATTCGAGGCAATTGGCACTGTCCTCTATGTAAAGATATTGCACGGGGTGTGTGGGTGATAAGTATACAGACATGGGAACTTCGCAAGTTGAAGCGTGTTGGATGGACTTTAAAGCACTTGTACTTTGTTTTTACTTAAATTATTGGCCCACTCGTTTCCTGACACGGCCACGCCCTGCATAACTGTGAACCAATACACATGTAGAAAGAAACTGAGCTAATCACGTAGAGCGTAGTATACAGCATGAAGTGCTCATAATTTAGGCACCAGCCAATCAACAAATGACAGCGCTTGGGATGTATACAGAACAGTCGCGTTTAGCGTAGCCGCCAAACGAACTCACGAAATTTCTGTGTCTCTGGTGGTAAGGGTAGAAGCCCCCACCCAGTAGTGTTCGCCATAAACACTGAGACGTGGAGAAAGTCTACGCGTTTTAGTTGTAGGATTACGTTGAACTAAGGTTTATTCTACACAGGTTGGGAAGGTAAACGCTTTTAGTTTGGCAACTAAGAATTACTGCCGCCAGTGTGCACGGGTGTCGCATGTGTACCGGATTTTTTCGTCTTGTAAGTAAGTAAAAGGGATAATAGCAATTTTTATAAAATAAATACAATTATGTAAAATCTTCCGATTTGTATTGTGTTTGAACCAATGTAAAGAATGAACTTTGCTTTTCGCACTAGAGTATATTTGATTTCGCTAAAAATTGGCCTACACAATTACTTTATTTACATACGAAAACTGAATCGGAAAAAAAGTTGTGGAAATGGCTAGAAATATTATTATTTTTTTGGACTTTCCTACGCAGTGTCATTACGCGAAGGGAGAAAATGACGAAGTTCCTTTTCGTGACAGCTATATTTATTTCGCACTTAAATTGGTAACGTTTTTCCATTAAAAATAAGCTTGTTTATGAACGCTCAATGCCAAATCAGTTGTATTTTTGTTTTTTGCTTTTGTAAACACCATTGTAGGGTGTGAATAATACATAAGAAATAAAGTCCGTACTTGAAATTTTGGCCAGGGCATGCATACATCACAATTCGAGCCAAACATTGACTTTTACACACAAATAAAGATAATTTCTCTATTTTCCAACAGCTTGAAAGTAACCTTTCTGGAACACCAGCGCACTTTGCGGCGGAAATTTTCCTAATGCCAAACTCTCCCATAAGAAATCTCGTTTTGTTCCCAACCGGAGTAGAATAAACCTTAGCGAACCAAGTCAAGAATGTGTTCGTCTCCCTGCAAATTTTGTGGACGTCCTTGTTCTGATGCCAGATGAGCGCTGGGGAACTGATCACTTTCATGTGATGTATTGTGCACTCTGGAAAACTCTCGACGATCTGGACCTCGGCTTGTAGGGAAGCGTCAGTGGCATTCTTCAATAGCAGCGGACGCATTGCCGTCGCAGAAGCCTCACACTTACAGCATATCTGGATAGTTTACGCGCAATTAAATAGGTGGCATTTTTAGCAAACAAGTGTACATTCAGAACAATTGTAACACTTCTGCTTGTTGCAGCACACAACCGAAAACTGACAATCAAACCGCGCAGCGCGATGGGAGGGGCGGGTTGCAATGCGCCCCGCATGGTTGGAGGCACTTTCGATAATAACTGAGAAACAGCAATTAACATACATGCTTATAAGGTTTCTGAAATACTGTTCGTTGTGGTGCCACACAGCAAAACGGTTTGTAGTTAAAAAAAAAAAAGACGGGTTTGTAAATCTTCGCGAGTCTTTCTGTACCAGATGTAGGGAGGACTGAACTTCTTGCAGGTAAACTTTGTAGGGTAGCATATTTCATTATTATTACTGGGCATTCCTGTTTACAATAGCGTTTCGAATAAAATCAGGGGCGTGTCTAGAATGTTAGGTTTTGCCTGAGGTAAACAGTCTTCAATATGAATATCGATATTAGTTGTTCAGCTAAGACTCTCCATTTACAAGCTAAAAATGAAGGGCAGAGGGATTGAAATACCTATTAGTATTGATGACACAGGTTTTTGATGTCTGTATAAATACATGTCATTGTAATGATAGTGTTAATATAAGTCACTTTAAAACTGTCATTTCAAGGAGGCGGGCTGCAGCTCTGTCCCCCTTCACGCAGTACTCCTGTCTTTAATGGATGTAATTGCTTACCGGTAACACTACTTTTTGTAGATATGGATTTTGCTGCGCGTGAATAACTTTCTCATTCTTCCTATTTATATAGGCTTTTCACGTTTACTTTAACACTTTCTAAAGCAATGCTGAGGATCTACTTTTCCTTCTCATTTTGTATCCCTCCGCCACGTGTAAAATTAACTTTGCAGTAAAATGAACCTTAACATTTTATTCATTCGTCGTTCAAGTGAAACTGTTGAACTGTCAGAAATGTACGTGTTTTACTAAAATATGAATTTGTACTCTAGTGGGTACGGTTCAATAAATAATACATTTAGTGGCGATAAATTGAAATAGTACGTTTGGATACAACGTCAAGTCTTGGAACTATTTTTATTATTCGTTGCCAATGTAACTGGCAGCCTGCGCGCAGACGTGTACTTAACAATGAATGTGCATATAGACATTAATGTGTNTGGCAGCCTGCGCGCAGACGTGTACTTAACAATGAATGTGCATATAGACATTAATGTGTTTTTTTTTTTTCTTTCAAAAAGTTGATTTTGAAAGTACTTACTTTAACGTGAACCGCCTTTAGTGTTCGCATGAGGTACACTTGGCTACAGTCACTGCCCAATCCCTGTCAGCCCGCTGTTCCCACGTAGTCTTATCACTTCTAATTGTNTAACATACATGCTTATAAGGTTTCTGAAATACTGTTCGTTGTGGTGCCACACAGCAAAACGGTTTGTAGTTAAAACAAAAAAGACGGATTTGTAAATCTTCGCGCGTCTTTCTGTACCAGATGTAGGGAGGACCGAACTTCTTGCAGGTCAACTTTTTAGGGTAGCATATTTCATTATTATTACTGGGCATTCCTGTTTACAATAGCGTTTCGAATAAAATCAGGGGCGTGTCTAGAATGTTAGGTTTTGCCTGAGGTAAACAGTCTTCAATATGAATATCGATATTAGTTGTTCAGCTAAGACTCTCCATTTACAAGCTAAAAATGAAGGGCAGAGGGATTGAAATACCTATTAGTATTGATGACACAGGTTTTTGATGTCTGTATAAATACATGTCATTGTAATGATAGTGTTAATATAAGTCACTTTAAAACTGTCATTTCAAGGAGGCGGGCTGCAGCTCTGTCCCCCTTCACGCAGTACTCCTGTCTTTAATGGATGTAATTGCTTACCGGTAACACTACTTTTTGTAGATATGGATTTTGCTNTTCACGCAGTACTCCTGTCTTTAATGGATGTAATTGCTTACCGGTAACACTACTTTTTGTAGATATGGATTTTGCAGCGCGTGAATAACTTTCTCATTCTTCCTATTTATATAGGCTTTTCACGTTTACTTTAGCACTTTCTAAAGCAATGCTGAGGATCTACTTTTCCTTCTCATTTTGTATCCCTCCGCTTCTTGTAAAATTAACTTTGCAGTAAAATGAACCTTAACATTTTATTCATTCGTCGTTCAAGTGAAACTGTTGAACTGTCAGAAATGTACGTGTTTTACTAAAATATGAATTTGTACTCTAGTGGGTACGGTTCAATAAATAATAAATTTAGTGGCGATAAATTGAAATAGTACGTTTGGATACAACGTCAAGTCTTGGAACTATTTTTATTATTCGTTGCCAATGTAACTGGCAGCCTGCGCGCAGACGTGTACTTAACAATGAATGTGCATATAGACATTAATGTGTTTTTTTTTTTTCTTTCAAAAAGTTGATTTTGAAAGTACTTACTTTAACGTGAACCGCCTTTAGTGTTCGCATGAGGTACACTTGGCTACAGTCACTGCCCAATCCCTGTCAGCCCGCTGTTCCCACGTAGTCTTATCACTTCTAATTGTTAAGAAATTCTGGAGTAGGCTGTTTATCCGTTATCGAGGCGACGGCGGAACAAGTCTCGAGTGTGTGGGTCGGAGCGCAGATGTTTTGCGTACTCGCGGGTTGTTAAATTAAAGCATGGGCGGACAGCGAGGGGCGAATGAAAGTTCTCCCCTTCACCCTCCTCTAACGATGCGTATATCTGCTTGCCGGTGGGGGGTGCTGCCCGCCCCTAGTCAATTTGCGCGATCTCTCTCCTCACCCCTTGATACTTTTTGACCTCCACGCTATTCACCGTGCATCTCGCAACATTCCCTTGCGCTCCTTTACGTTATGTATTTTTTTAACGTCGTAGTTTTTGTAATGCGTCTCGTCTGCGTACAAACACTCAGGCATCGCATAAAGGCGTGCTGTTAGGAGATACCAACAGAAGAAAATATATGTATGTACGTGTATCCTTTTCTCTCGCGCGGCTTTCGGAGGGAGCGGTTCGCATTTCATTACCCAGACTGTGGAATAATTGGCTCCCGTTGTGCATGCTTTCGTGTTACTCGTCTCGTCATTTTCTTTGTGTGTGGCTTACCCGTCGCAATTCGTTTCCAACTGCGCGCTCTGCTCGCTCCGTACATCGCACGTGTATTTGTATTTTTCTCTTGCTGCATTTTTTACCGCGTGCACTCACTTAGCTGGGGAAGTTGATAAAATTCCTTTTTTTTTCCCTTGATCTCGTAATTTGCTTTTGCTGCGAGTCATGCAAAATCAACATGCGTGTAGGTTTTCTCTTCAGGTTTTTTGTGGCAGGTACGGATGTTATGAAAAATATAAGCTATAGCGATATTTGTGTTATAAATATTGTTATTTACTTAGTCGCCTCTGTCCCTCTGACAGTCACGTACGAGTGAAATATTTGCAGATACCGCTGTTGCCTTTGCATGTCAGAATACTGTCCGTTATCTTGGCTCGATTAATTCACTCATGTAAAAAAAATAACGGCTGATGTAATTTAGTGCATTCACATCGACATGAAGAGCAGTGCATTTACACCGACACGAAGAGCGATGAAGTGTGCAAGTTAAGTTCAACGGTTTAGTTCGTAATACATTTTTGCTCACCCTGACTTAGAAGTCCATCTGGCAGTAATATTCTACACGAATTTCTTCACAACCGATGCCACACCACCGACATGAGGTAATGTGGTTAAGAATGAGTATGACGTGTCGTCGCCTTGGACAGCGACACGTGTGGTATAATGAGCTCACATGCTGAGAACAATACTGCGGTGCAGTTCTTGTGGTACAGAATATAATTTGTGCACCAAAGCCACCCGAAGTTACTGGATGGTCATGGAAGAACTGGACGCCTCGAAATACGACTCCTGAGTATTTCCAAATAAAGTTGATATTGGGTGTCCTGACTGGCCAACCCAAATGAGCGATGTTTTCTTTTTCCACATAGTCACCCATCAATGCAATCCGATCTGGACGGGTTTTGCCGTCCATAAATAGTAAATGTACAACCATTGTATCCGTGAAAAGCTTGGGGTGCTGTTGCAGGATACCTCTATTAGCCCAGGCTATTGCAGAGTCATGATTTAACTAATGAAATAGTGTACGTAAGCCCAGCGTGATGCAGTCTCAGATTAAGATGCCGTCAGTTCTATAAAGGTCCTTTTCAATGATGTTCGCTGGACTTTACCTACTTTCCGGTTCTCGCGTTACTACAGAGACTGATTATAGACTCTTCAAATAAACAGGACATAGCCCCAAAGTACCTTGTATCGAGTCGATGTTCTCTACACAATGCAAATATGGCAGGTTTCTCGGCAGCTGTAGGTACTATGTTTGAGGCAACACTTCGGGCATACAGTCCTACTTGAAGAAAGCTTTGTTATAAAGCATACCTAGAAATACCCTTCTCTGGGGCTGATCTTATGTCTGCTGTGCTCAAACTTCATTGTATAGCAGTAAGGGCCAAAAATGACGATCTTCTCGTGGCGTTGTAAACCTTGAACTTTAACTTCTGGACGATCGACTGACATTTTCACCCTGTCGTAGCCTCCATTAGACACTGGAAATGATATACAGTGGGATACGTCGTAATTGAGAAACCATCATCTCAGTTTGGCCCGCCTCCAGTTTCCCTTCTTAATATTGCCTCTCTGAGTTATTGAGGTCGAACTCATGGCAATTGCACGTACAAAACACGCATACTACCCTCTCTGATCTATTCAGCTTATTGCAGAGATGCATAATGTCTGCCTGTGATATTTTTACAGTGTTGTATTGCGACCCCCATAGACACCATATGTGCATACAGATCGGTATGAATGATGTATTTTACCTTTGCATTGAATATTGTCCTTATTTTTTGCCTAGTGTGTATCGCATCATGTTGCTTGGAAAAGAGGCCATGTAATAATGGTGAACACGAGCACTACAGAATTCATCGCTCTGCGATTGAAGTGGTCTTGGGAAGTGCGAGAGAGCAAACCCTTAGAAACTTGTATGTCGAAATTTAGTTATTATTCCAAAAATTCAAATATTGGGTTGCATTGCACGTTGCATGTCTATTCATGGAGGCTAAACAACCTCGTGGTTATAGCGGTCTCCGAAATACTTGCTTCCAACTCGATGTTGAGGAATTCAAAGTCTTCTCTGGGGTTCTGCTCGAGCAATCGCCACCTCGGTCTCTGTAACACGTCACCGATCACGGCCACTCAAGACCTCAAAATATGTAATATTTTCGAGGTGAAGCCTAGACATTTGCTATGACATTTTTTTATTCGTTCGATTAAACTACGTTTGCAGAACTCGGCAATGCTTAGCAATATTTTTCAAGATTTTCTTCGACTCGCTGTTCATACAGAGGTTTCACAGACCAGTGACTTCTCCTAGAGTCCAGTGACTTGATCTTGCCCAGCATCCCGTGTTCGAAGTTCTTCTTAGTTAACACTTTAAACTCTGCTCTTGTTTACTGACATTCAAGATGAGTTAAGAATAAGTGCGTAGGCTTTATCCAGCACTACAGAAGCGCCAGTTTGTGTTGCCATTCCAACCCTTCTATTAGATCCACACTACTCGGAACACTACACTGTACTCTACAACATTCATTATTGGCTGGTTATCGGCCAATGGTGTGCCCAAGTGATTTTTCCCCAATAATTTTTTTGTGTTGTTTAAAAGTGTNGAAGCGCCAGTTTGTGTTGCCATTCCAACCCTTCTATTAGATCCACACTACTCGGAACACTACACTGTACTCTACATTATTCATTATTGGCTGATTATCGGCCAATGGTGTGCCCAAGTGATTTTTCCCCAATAACTTTTTCTGTTGTTTAAAAGTATTTATGAATAATCGTGTGCTTTTGATTCGTTAAAAATAAAAAAAAAAGTTTAGGAAAACAGTTATTGCTGGGCTGTAGTGTTCTTACAAGATCTTGTTAAACACTAGCTAAAAACTAAACTTGCCTATAAAACCCACACAGCTGAACCTGTTGGTAGGAAGGCACCTTAGTGACTTAGGTCATGACAGTCGCCTGTACAAAGATTCCGCGAAGGCGTTCTCAGTATTGATATATTGATTCTCATTCTGCCAGCTGACATTTTAACGCTGTGCCGTGTTTCACGAAATGCTCAATAACAATAAACGAGCTCACGAATCAAGAGTTATTAATAGGTCATCATGTTATTCAAAGGGCAGTTCGAAAATTTAAGGTTTACTTTTTTTTCAAGATCAATTTTTAGAGTGGAATTTTTAATAAATAGGGAAAAATTTTATTTTTATAATACGAAAAAGAATAGTGATTTTTGTTTCCGTTCTTCTTGATTTGCCATGAGTAGGCTTATAAATATTCAGTTAATAAAAAGTGCAATAATCTGCAGATTAATTAAAGTGGTCCGTTGTCAAACTGGTTGAATCGCCTAAGTATCGTAAACGGACGAATGTTTCTGGCTTGTTACCGGATGAGTAGTGTAAATGGTTTCAGACCAGTCAGGAAAAGCATCCAACTGAAAACCAGCGAATTTGCCATAACTTGTTGCCTTATCTGTCATTCCACTGGATGTGACGGGTTTTAGGGTTATGTCTGTTTGAAACAGTTCCCAATGCCAGCCAGCTGTTTCCCTCACGGAAGAAAAGCGCATGTTAGAGACGGCGTTTGCTGCACAGAGCGAGTGTCGATACTCTTGAGAGGCTTGCCATGACGCCCCGACCTGCCTGACTGCTGAAACCAATAGGAAGGCTGTTTATGCTGTTGAAAACTTAATCATTAGAACTTTGACAATTTTCTACCTTCTAATCTCAAACCTTTTTCTTTCAAACTCGATGTTATAGTACTTAAAGCTTAAGTTTGAAAGTAGGAAAATTAAAAACTTGACATAGCCATAGTCTTAAGCGAACACGGCGAATCATTAAACATTGGACACATTGTTATAAGACGCTCAAGGAGCGTATTCAAGTTCGTGAGGGATGGAGGTCTTGATAAAATAGAATAACTAAATTTTATTTGTAATTTATTCACACAGCTATCATTTACAACATTAAAATATTTATCTACACTGTTACTTTTGTTATACTCAGTGGGCGCAATATTAAATGTCTATCTCAATTCTAATAAAAGGCCTCAGTATCTCTATATTGGTTGTAGTCGCTTAATTCACTCTCATCATTTACACAGCCTCAGTCTGTCTGTTGGAATCATTCCATATGTCTGCCGCTCACACATCCAGTTCGACAGTCCCGCCCGTCAGTCACACTCTTCACTGTATCGATGCTCGCAGTCCGCAGACTTCGCTACCGCTGGTCACTCTCGCCGCCACTTGACGCTCTGCTGACTCGTCGCTTCGTTTCCTTCGCGCACCTGTCGCTTGATGTCACGCAATCCTCCAGACTCTCGCTCGAACTCTCTCAACTGTCGGTTCGGAGGCCCGTCGCAGCTTGAATAGCATCGATAAGCCCGATCTGAAATGTTCCCCCACACACCGAGTCTTACTGAGATAGACAAGGCCAATGTACCAGAACATACTTTCAGACAACCACATGAACTCAATCCGCTGAAGGTCAGGAGCGCGCGAGTTGCGGTGGGCTTATCGCGGCGGCATGCGACGGAATCCCTTTGCAAATAGCCGCCCGCTTCTCAGATTACGCTCGCCTGACATTCCAACATGTAGCAATATGTTTCTATTTTTATTGCAAGCAACGGACTAAGATTTAATTATATCGTTTTGCTGCTAAATATTAAAGAGAAAATATTTCTGAGATACCACATACTTACATTTTGACTTCAAACAACGCACTTTAAGATGTGTCTGTACTAGCCAGACTTAAGCTGCACGATCGTTTTTGTGTACAGTATGTTCTTGTGAGCCTTCTGATTAATTGTAAAACCTTTTCCTGACTGTTCAAGTTTTTTAATTTGTGTAAAGTGTACATCGTATTCACACAGTTAACATTTTTTGTAAATTTTATAAACAATTATTAGGAAACTGGTTGACTGAACCATTTTTGTAACACTACAAGTTAAATGTTGTGTGTTTACAACACAGGGAGAAGGCAGGGGGAGATCTGTATATGAAATATGCGGAATTAATTACCTATTTTCCATGTTTCTTAAACTTAAAGTTACCGTACTTTTTATTAAAATATGGAGTTAGCTTTATATACTGCATTCATGGTTACTTCCAACTTTTCTGAAGCCCTTCTGGTGTTCTACTTTCAGGCTGTTTCGCAGCTTCATACAAACAAGACCTAGTCTAGTCAAGAAAATAACACCAAAGGGCAACGCACCGTATTTGTGCGCACACGTTTTAATAATATTTTGCATGAGAACTATTTCTTACTAGACATAACCAGCACATATACTTTCTTACTGTTGTTTTTAATATTAATTATAAAGTAAATATTGTAATTTATATATATTATATTATTAAAATTCCATTTTAGGCAAAAACAAAATACTTTTATGTTAACTACAGAACTACAAAACACTTTTGATACATGAGATTTTTTAGGAAAGAAGTAAACATGTCATAGATGGGGTGATATTCAAAACGTTTTATTAAAAAAGTGTGAAGATAATGCGAATAGACTATACTCGTATATCCATATTACAGAGTGTAGTAAAGTAAGCTCGGATACACTGATAGTTTAACAAACAAATATGTTGGCGTCTAGTTTGCAAAAAGTTATATATCGTGTGTGTGTGTGTGTGTGTGTGAGGTGCGGCTGTGGGAGGGCGTGGACGTGTGCGCGGAGCAGCTGCGCGCCATCAACTGGACGGACTACAAGAAGCTGACCCGTGGCCTTGCCTCGCTGCTCTTCAGCTCCATGGAGCTGGCCACCAAGTCTGTGACGGGGCAGCGCTGGGCGCGCGCCGGCGCGCAGTCCGAGCGCCCCACCAAGCCGGCGCTCGACCGCGACAAGGTCGACGCCATCATCAGTGAGTCTCCACCCGCGTCCTACCAGCACCTACCCGGGGATACTGTAGCCGCTGTTGGTGAAGCGAGGTGAGGTGTGGAGCAGTGCCGGAATGGAAGGGTGGAGGAAGCGGGAGATGCTCGAGAAAACCCCGCCGAACAGCGGCGAAAATCCGGCCGGGGATTGAACCCGGTTCGCCTTGTTGGGAGGCGAGCAGTCTAACCGCTCGGCCACGTCTCGTATGTGTCCTATTATAACGTAATTTACCACCAACAGATAAATAATTTAATATGTTTCAAACTTCAAACCATTTTAACTTATTTCCTCGATAAACGTTATTACAGAACAACAGTATAGCATGCAACCACTGTGGCCCAAATACAATTTCCATAAAAAATAAATCTAACCAAAACTTGGCTTTCAAAATAATTTGAAGTACCACAAAAAAAAAGTTATAATGTTGTATAGTATATTTTCAAATCCTCCTACATATTATATGCACTCACTCCATGGGTGCTGATAATCCTGGAATAAATAAGCAGAAAATATTTTATATACAATCATATAATAAGTCGCCATTTTTAAGCTACAAAGTTAAACTGCAATACAGCACTCTCAAGAATTTCAAACTAGACGATCTTGCAAAAAAATATAGTCTATCCATTTCTTCCTCACATTTCCTTTTACCAAATAATATTGCACAAGGGGTAATTCAACACCAAGGCGAACTTTGTTCGATTCCCGNATTTCTTCCTCACATTTCCTTTTACCAAATAATATTGCACAAGGGGTAATTCAACACCAAGGCGAACTTTGTTCGATTCCCGGCGGGCTCGCTGCCGGATCATATCGTGACGGACGATGCCGCTGGTCGGTGGTTCTTCTCGGGGATCTCACGTTCGGGGGGAACGTGAGAACNAATATTGCACAAGGGGTAATTCAACACCAAGGCGAACTTTGTTCGATTCCCGGCGGGCTCGCTGCCGGATCATATCGTGACGGACGATGCCGCTGGTCGGTGGTTCTTCTCGGGGATCTCACGTTCCCCCCGCCCTTGTATTCCGGTGCCACTCCATTCCTCGCCTCGCCTCACTCCCGTCTGCCCTCATGTCCTCTACTTTGGTACACTTATCTGTTAAATCGTGTGGTAATTTCCTATTTATTATTTAGTTTACAGAATGTCCGCCGACTGTGCGCGTGGGCTTCAAATGTTCAGTTGCACTTAAAGTCGCATAGAAAGTGACTTTAACCCCTTTAATATATACATTAATTTTTAGTTTCCGATGTTACAAAGGAAGACATTTTAGGTGTGGACAATACTTGTGAGTTTCTTATAGCAACTGACTTTTCGAACCTATACAAAGGATTTCAGTATATCCACGACACAATAAGCGACCAATTATATAAGGTGTTCACGATAAACTGAGGATTTTTGAAAACCCTGCTTAAGGTATACTCACATGCACGTTCTGTATTCATCCACCATATTGTAACGACCCTCTTGTTATCTACTTAATGATGTTCAGAGATTATACTGAGGAACTCTTGGGAATAGGAGAGTAAACCCAATAAACACCCAAATATGTTATGTCTGGCTTTACCTCGAGTCTTTCAGCACACAAGCAATTTGAATTAGCTCAATACAATATATGTTAAGCAGCTACAGAATTTAATTATTTGATGCAGTCTAAGCTAGAAATGTTAATAGCCTCTAGCCACTGCGCCCCTTCTCACACTCTCGACGGGTTACTTACTACCGCTGATTAGCTAGTCACCTCGCGAAGTCGATTGGCGGTCGACGGCTCTCGCAGATCGCCACCGCCTCCTTCGCCAGCTCCGGGGGTCGTTGGCGGCGGCAGACGGAAGACACGAGACCCGCTACGTGCGTGCCTTTGATCCAGACTGCTGGCCTGGATCCCTCCACCTCTGCTTGTTCGCTATTGCACCGTGCCTCTGACAACACGGCTTGGCTGCTCGGCTCTAGGGCATCCCGCGGTCTCCGTGTTAGGACGCCGCGCCGTGACAATACGTCAAGTTGGCATTGTCACGGGCCTCATCACTGTGTTCATGCGTNATTAAAAAAAAAAAAAAAAAAAAAAAAAAACATTTTACAAATTTGTTGATTCTTACAAACTGTATGCATTAAAAATACAGAAAGCAAAATAAATCAAAATGTGTATCTGCTTGATGTTGCTGACAGCAGTTGTTTATGAGACTACAGAACGTGGTCTCAACAACGAATTAGGTATTTCATACTTGAGGACTTCCTATATTGGACACTGTTTTATGCTGTATACTGTGCAAATAATTAAAGTCACTTCCAATGCACATCAGAGACTGCGATGAAAGGATTGATAATGCACGTAAAATTAATTGGTATAGTGTGTTTTTTTTGTGTACAGGCACTAATCTTCACGGACTGACACTAATTAAGGTGGGTAAGAACTAATAGTGGTGGGTACATATTAACATTAATGGGCTAATATTTATGAAAAGGTAATAATAATGAAGGACAGACACTTACAAAGGTGGAGATACACTAATATCAATGGACAGACAATGACATTGTTAAACGAACTTTAGTGCCTATACAAGGCAGACACTAATAATGATCTCTATTTTATCAGGGATTTCTCCGTAGCTGTACACACTAATTAGTGGCTTCTTTGTGATGAAGAGTCTGNAACCCCGTCCAAAACCGCGCCATTACACAATTTATTCATAATTGTGCGACGTAAAGTCTCAAATTCGCTTTAATTATTATTTATTTGAGTGAACCGAAGCTAATCAGTAAGTAATTGATGGGGGATGTTCGTTTTTAAGGAACTGTGCAAGCTGTGGCTTGGAATGTAAATTGGAAACCATTAGAGAGGAAAAAAAACTGTTCCTAGGCAAGCCGCCGGTTTAGCAGGCACAGTGACGTCAACAAACGACTAAACACAGGAGAGCTATGATAGGGACGGGCGTCTGTGATTATAGTAAGCTTCAAATCACTGGGATACCAACTCGGTATTCATGAAGTGCGCCAGAGCGTAGGTTGGGTGCCAACCATCTGAGGTGTTGCTTCCTTGTCGTATAAGTGCAGTTGCTAAGCTAGCGCGGCCTCGGAGG
>NQII01003903.1:182787-192791 GCA_002778355.1 Clitarchus hookeri
TTTAACTATAACATGCCATCCCATATTTGATTGATGCAAGGATGTGATACTAAAACCTACTCATAAGTTTTACAGTATTACAGAATTCCATGCAAGAGAACACTGTTCAGGAATTCGTAGTTTAATCGCAAGTAGTTTATCATATTGTAAAATAGAATAATTTCAAATTACGTATTGCTTGGGACTCCTGACTCCTTTAACAATTGCTGTAGATGATAACACATTATTCTTTGTAATTTTACATAAATAATCATATTTCAGCATGTTGACCTGGAGTTATGATTAAGCAATAACTCATTACAACTGTGGTGGCCATTTTTGTGGGTTTTTCGGCTGAATGGACAACCAAGTGCGAAAAACCAATTAAGTTTAGTCAGTCGCTATCGAACTCTCGACCCGACTGCGAGTTGAGAACCAAAAATATTTATGTCCTTGAGGAAGCGAATAATGTATTTGAGGTTGATTCATGATTGTCTGGGTGGTTCATTTTTGTGTCACATCTTTTTGTTGGGTGCTGTCTTTTTATATATATTTAAATCGTACATCCGGGTTGGACGTTGAGATTTATTACTGATAATTATTATTACTACTGCAAGTACAAACAAACTTAAATTGCTCAGGGAGAAATGCAGGCCCCTGTGTATCATAATTTATATCCTGAGATCTGTACGTTCACGCTTCCACCATGGAAAGGGGGAAAGTGTAAAATGTGAGTGTTACCCATAGTAAATGACGACTGGGACTTATCTGTCACAAATCTGTTACTAACCACGAGGATTCTCATGAAGCCTTTCATAATGTAAATATGTAACAACATACTCGAGTGGCAGGTAATACAGGAAAACCTTTTAACGAACTTTGGTTGGATGTCAAGCCAGCACTCTTTGTTAAGCGTGTGTGTGTGTGTGTGTGTGTGTGTGTGTGTGTAGATGTGTTTGAGTTTATAGACACCCATGGGTAAAAAAGTTAATTACCAAGATTGGTGGAAGTGAAATAAAATTGCACATGTTTAACGTTACATGACTTTATTCTAATGGTCACAATATCAGATCACATAGACGACAGAGCTGGCAGTGCAGGCATACTGCTGGTTCCATGTCAGGAGAATGTAGCACTCCCCCGGACCTGGATACAAGCGCCAATTCTGTTCGTTAGAGAGTTTCACGGCCTTTGTATACTTTCATAAGTCCTGCGGTAAGTCGGCCACAGCTGTTGTAACACGCCCTCAATATCCCGCAGAGCGACATCGGGATGGAGTTGACTCGGAGTTGTTCCCACTGATGTTCTGTGGGGAGCAGATCGGAGTAATTGTTGGCCACGAGAGTACCTCAACATGGAGCAGGACTTCCATACACATGTGTGTCGTTTGTGGATGAGCATTGTTTTGTGAAAATACTACTAGTGTGCTGTTTGGAAACATGATGTCTCTAACATACCACTGTGCTGTCAGGATCCCCCGAATCACTACCAGGGTGACGCGAGGACATTCGCGATGGCTCATCGTACTATGATGCCAGGACTAATGCCGATGTATATCTCCACAACATTAGCACGATATGTGCTCTCCCCTTGGCATCGCCATACTCCCACGCGATGGTCATCCCTAATGTAGAACCGAGATTCACCACTGAACATTGTGCGATGCCACTAGCCATAACTCCGTACCTCCTGGTTACGGTTCCACTCCAGACGCTGCCGCTTCTGCTCTGGTGTTAAGGGCAGCCAATACATGGGATGGTGAACCTATAGTTCGACCGATGCCAGACCCTAGACATGATGTGTGATTCCAAGAGCTGTTGTAGAGTGTCCAATAACTATGTCCTGATGGCAAGCGCCGATGTCATGGGGTTGCATAATGCTGGGTGCACAAAACGGCAATCCTCCATTGTTGGGGCATATCTTGGTCGACCAGAACCTCCAATGTGTGTGTGGGTGCTCTCGCTTAACCAGTGGTTCCACCATCGGTCCACTGTGGCATCGGAATGCCCCACATGTATGACAGGTGAATGATGCGACGACCTGGCGTCATGCAGACTCACAGTGCGAGTGTGGTCCCTATCGAACTCCGCAAAGTAGTGCAATGCTATGTAATGCTCTACGAGGCGTACTCTGCATTCGGTGACCTTTCCTTACTTTTTGGAGAACCACTAAATCACTTTCGTAGCCATACTATACTTTACAGTTCATTGCATCTCTAACGATTTACACAACCAGCGATGGTATGCATGTGTGCCAAATTACATCCAACTCGGACTGTTTTGTTATATGTATAGTATAATGTGTGCAAGGCATTTTCAACAGGCAAGGTTGCTAAGGCATCACACCCTCGGACTGTATTGTTGAAGGTTCGAAGAGTAGGTAAGAATTCTATGTGTACGCCATTCTCACATGTAAACATAGGCTAGTCAAGCCGCCTTCTGATAAACCTTGGGACATAAAGCTGGAGCGTCCAAATGCTCGATGTTTTATTTTCCTGCAAAATTACTAAAACTTTCGTCAGGGCAGCCAGACTTGTTTGGAGTTGGTGATGCATGCAGCACTTTGGCATCAACAGACCAGGCTGTTCCATAGTCGTGACGCACCACATCTTGAATTAACTTAAATTTGTTTCCTGATGTGTATATCGTGTGTTAAGGTGGTGGTGCATGGCTGGAGAGGACTTGTAGGCCACATAAGCCTGCAAGAAGGAAAAATGTATGCACAATCTTGGTGGCATTGAAGCTGAAGGGGTTTAGAGAGCCACGACCGTGATCGAAGTAGTGATTACCTCTGCAAATGCAACCATATCAGAATCGTCGACAGAGAGCAATGCAACCACTCAACACTTACATGCATTATAAAAAAAAACTTCGGTGTTGTTTATCAGTAAAGTTTTAAAGAGACTGTAAGAGAGTGGGTTTAAGCATTCTTTTCTTTTTATTCTGAGCCTCTGTTGGTAAGAAGGTAGTGTTAGGAAAGTAGTANACTTCGGTGTTGTTTATCAGTAAAGTTTTAAAGAGACTGGAAGAGAGTGGGTTTAAGCATTCTTTTCTTTTTATTCTGAGCCTCTGTTGGTAAGAAGGTAGTGTTAGGAAAGTAGTAGGAGGAAAGGGACGCCAAGACCATGTCACCACTGCCCAATGCGTCGTCGAGTATCGCGAATGTCAAAGGGGTCTCGCATACAGCGAGTGGACGCAGTCTCGAGGGAAACTGACCAGATGGTGCGCGCGATGAAGGGTTTATCCGAGCCTGCCTCCCTCCGTCCATACGAAGTTCCCGCCCGCCGTTTATTCAATTACAGGGCCCTTGTTCGCCACCCCCTCCTCCTCGGCTCAAGCACCCATTCTGTGAGGATGCCATTGGCCGGAATGCAGGGCTTGTGGTCCCATCAATTCCTCAGGCGATGGCCCCCGGCTGTCCATTCCAGACTGCGTGCCTGTAAAATACCGCCGGGAACTCCCCGCTCCCCCCACCACCACAGCCACCCCCAGCGCGGCCTAGTTATGCCGCTTTTGAGACTTGATGGTATCTTCGAAGGTCGTGAAAGTTAAGACGTCCTGTTCGTGTGGCGAGGAGGCTTATCGCTGATGGCTCGCCTCCAGCCCACGACCTAGAGTTGGTATATATATTTTACGCGGACAGCAATGGCTCGCTCGTGTCAGGAATTTCAGCAGGTATTATTTTTTTCATTCGGCAGAGTACCCACCTGNGAGTTGGTATATATATTTTACGCGGACAGCAATGGCTCGCTCGTGTCAGGAATTTCAGCAGGTATTATTTTTTTCATTCGGCAGAGTACCCACCTGTAAAACGTATACGATGTAGATATTTAGTGGGGTCGAAAATAATCACTTGTTTTTCACATAATATATTTTTAGCAATTAATTAAATCAACAAATTTTGTTTTATTAAGATATAAAAATCGTTNCTTGTTTTTCACATAATATATTTTTAGCAATTAATTAAATCAACAAATTTTGTTTTATTAAGATATAAAAATCGTTTGGTTTTTAAAATAATTTTTTATATTTCTGCTAAAATTGTGCATTCCGTTTTGCGGAATCCTGCATAACATTCTCCTGCCGTTACTAAATTCAGTTAATTTACTTTAAATCTATACATATTTTCTTAAAAAAAAATTTTTTTTACTCTAGTTAAAAAATATACCCTACAAATCCATGGCGAAATCTCGTGTAGTAAATGATTTAAGTATCAAGCTCTGTATCTATTACTCAATGTATCATACACTCGCTATAGTTTGCGTTGTTTCCCATTAGTGTGTCCATGTCGAATAAACAGTTAGATCTGACGTCGCATAGCTCGCTCGTGATTGGCAGGATGCAGGAATCGGAACTGAATTGTAATTCCTCGGCCATCTTCTATGACGCCACATACACAGTCATCGTCTTGGATGATGTCACATGCCCGGTCACCATATTAGGTGATCTCATGGTGGTCATCCTGGTTGCCCTTGTCCGTGCTCTCTCTTTCTCTATATATTGGTTTCCATGGAAGAAACACGGAATTGACACCATAGTAAAAATTACTGGAATAAATTCCATATAAATAAATAGTGTATGTGTAACGCACAAGATATGCCACAAGAAAAGTTTACGGCTAATATAGAAGGTATAGTGGTATCTCGGCTCAAAAGTTCGAATACCGACCCGAAATTCCTAATATTTTCTGTTTGTGTACGTACTCATATACACCTGATATTATATGTATGCACCTAATATAAATAATATGTAAGCAATTTTCAAAGATGAGGTATGGTGTAGGGACCTGAGTTAAAAACCCGAAATCATAAAAAAAATATATATATATTCTCTTAGAATTAAAAAACTGATGTTTTTACCCAGTGATGGAATAATATTTTAGGAACGCATAATGAATATATAAAAGAGGATATTCATATAAGTGCCAGTATCTGCGTGCTTCTAATTATCTACGCCCGTGCTCGTACGAACAAGGTACATGTGTTTTATCACTGTGTTACAATGTTTTTACTTTAAACGTGTATGTTAGACGGTCCTTTTTTCAACATAAGCGAGGCACTTTGCTACAGCAGTATCAATGATTCGTCAACTATGTGGATGGTTCATCATGTGTTCCGCGGAGTGATTCGAGAGGGCGAGTCCAATCAAGAAATGACCGGCTCGCGACAAGTTTCACGAATTGCTTCGCGAAGGGGAGACGAATCTCTGGGCATCGATGTCGGTGAGTGTACCATTAGCTCTAGCCCGACCATAAGGTGTGACATCGTCGGTCGTGGGCATACTTACAAGCACGCGGCATGGTGGCGTGTTCTCCAGCATCCGGTCATCTGGCTCCAGATATTACCTNTCGTGGGCATACTTACAAGCATGCGGCATGGTGGCGTGTTCTCCAGCATCCGGTCATCTGGCTCCAGATATTACCTCGCAATAGTTTGTCAAACAGCATCGTTCATGTGCCATGTGATAGAAGCATAACTATGAAGACCTCCAATGTTCAGCNCGCAATAGTTTGTCAAACAGCATCGTTCATGTGCCATGTGATAGAAGCATAACTATGAAGACCTCCAATGTTCAGCGTTCTTTGTATTCGACAAAGACTAAGCCAAGGGCATCTGAATATTTTTGGAGTTATGAACTTTTCTGAGATAATGAATTCTTTCTAAAGTTCTATTGAAATAACTGTCTGGATATGTGGCCCAGGTGCATGCATATACAGAGCTGTGAAGCGTGCCGATACCGTAGTTGATGTTCGGATCCTAAGACATCAACATAGATTTATAAGGACTCTCTTTCCTTCCATTGAAGATTAATAACGTGTACGAAAGCATGCCTCTGACTGTGACGAATATAGAGCTAAAACCGGTAACTTCTTCGGCAGATTGTCGATGTTGCTGATACTGTGCCACGGTTTATGCCTTCACCTACACAGCCCGTCGACATTAGGAGAGTTGATGTTAGAAGAAAACAGCTCGCGTGATATTGAGTTGTGGTAACTATTCTAGGCAGTTCGGTCAAAGTGATAACGTGAATAAACACATAAAGGTATGTAAGTATAGTGTTCCTTCTCCTATCGAGAAATNCAGTTCGGTCAAAGTGATAACGTGAATAAACACATAAAGGTATGTAAGTATAGTGTTCCTTCTCCTATCGAGAAATAACATGTTATTACGTCGGTACCTTCGTCTACTATAGTGTACTATAGTTCGAAACTGTAGTGAATGTACAATAAATTGAACAATAGGCATAGAATTTGATGCTTTGAATAATTAACTACACAAAATTTCGCCATATATTTGAAAGTTGATTTTTTTTTAACTCAGGAAGGAAAGTGTTCTTCAAGATCCGCAAAACACTTTGCACAATTTCAGCAATAATTAAAATAAATAAATATCAAAGGATTTTTAAATTTTAATAAATAAAATAAATATATATTAATTAATTGGTAAAAACATATTATTTGAAAAACGAGAGCTTATTTTTTATTCTGCCATTTCCTACATGTGTTTTCTCCAAGACTAAAAAAAACACATATTTTTGCTTTTTAGTGACATTAATTTTCTAAATGAATATATTGATTTAATAAATTTAATAAGCATTGTTAACAAACGTTCTACATTGTATATGTTTTACATGTAGGTTCTTTGCCGGACGAAAAAAATTATTTTAAACCTGTAAAAAATGAGATTTTCGTTTTGACATGCCCTTACAAGTAATATGGCCGCCGGCTCCCAGAAACAGACATATTTGCTTGAAGGGTCAGTGAGCGTAACCACTGTGCTCTTTCGGGTACGTCCGGCAATCCCGAGTAGAGCCGAAGTAGGGGCCCGAAGTCCGCCGAAGAAGCGATCCTCAGCAAGCGAATCTCAACCAGAGCCACAGGCACATAGCTAACATTGAAAATACATTGTCCCGGTTTACCCATGTATAAACTACTCCCGTGATTCGAATGTGCTTTAATGACCTTGGCTTGATTCCGTTGAAAACCAAATGTGATTTCATAATGTATGTTTATATCGTATCACACTAAAACAAGTATGTAGTCATTTATTATCATACTATTAGCAATATATTTTCTGTGAGCTCTAATAAACAAATATATTCAGTACTACATTAATTAGTACTAAAATATATTAGTATATAACTTACTCGTCTCATCTTTGCGTTCTTCTGTAGGCTGAACACATTCTCTAGTGTCTGCCGTGGGTACACCTAAAGTATTTCTCCACAGCCGTGATCCACTCGCATTGTGTTAGTTGTAGCTATTATGCCGATTCTCGCCCCAAAGCTGCAAGACAAAAACCAACCTGTTTCAATTCAGTAGGTGCCAATTTAAACATCACTGTTTAAATGACACTAAACTACGCATGAAGATTATCTGAAGCTATAATTTCCGAAATATATATAATTAGTAACATACTTATTTAAATATGTATACAACCAAAATTAATTAACTATAGTGTCTTCCAGTTCGTACATCAAAATTTCAACACATTCAGAGCCAGTGTACTCAATTGTGTACATTACGCATGTGTAGGTACATTTTTGTATGTACTGCATACTGTGAAACTCAATAACCAATGATCTTACCTGTGGGTAAATGAATCGCAAACCGTCTCACTAATCTAGGTCATAATTGGCTCATATAACTGTAGCCTAACATATAGACTACAGATAATTGGCTGTGACAACGAAACATGTGTTGTGTCGATTTAAGTACAGCGCGCATCAAACAATTTTTTTTTGTTTCCAACACCTGAAACCGTAAATTAAAGTGGGTCCGAAAGGGTTAACAAGGCGTAGAGCTAATTATCGTAATATGCTTTCGGCATTTATGAAATTACCCCAGCCGTCAGTAAACTTATTTTTCACTGGCTCGTATCTATTGTGTTTCGAAAGAAATGAGAGATTTTGATGGGCGTTTAAGAAGGAATCGATAAGCGAGGCCCGACTTGTAACGCGGACCGCTGGGGCGTGATTTAAAGACTCGCAGATTGCAGCTGTCGAGGAGGGCCTAGGGAGGCTGGAGTTACCCGAGCCAAAACTTTCATAATGCCGTCCTCCTCAGACTGGAGACCCGGGAATCCAGCTTGCGGATCCGTTCCTTCCGCTTCATTTGCTGCATTGTGGTGCACAGATGGGGGGCGACGAGAACGGCTTGTGATTGGGCGCGAGGGGGGGTTATAAACGAGAGGACGATCGAACCCCGGCATTAAGTTGTCCCGACCGGGTGTACAACCCCGGACAAAAGTTCGCGGGCTCTCCAGAAGTCGCACTCGCGCAGCGCCAGGCCACAGAATGCCTACGAGCGCTACCTAGCGGCGAAAGGAAGGTTTTACACGTTAAATGGTCGTAGGCGTGTCTCGGCTACATTTCACGATATCGCTTTCGAACAAAAAACGCTTCGTGCCCTTTGAAAAGAAGAGAAACGCTACAAGCGAGAAAGTAGGGAAACATGAATAAGGGTTGTGTTTTTGTTGAATCTGTAAATATTAATTTACCCGAAATTTTCAAGCTACAAAAAAAAAAACAACAACAACTTCACGTGTCAATAAGAGTGGGGCAAAGACGCACAAAGAGTTTTTCGTTTGAAAGTGATGCCGGGAAAGTTGGCCAAGACATACCTAAAAATATTTAACACTTAAAATCCTATCCTTTCACTCGGCCGGTTCCGCTCTAGGCAGACGCGCTGGTTCCCGAGAAAATTATTGTTTTATATTTGCGTGAAATACGGTCCAACATTTACGAAGACCTGCTGAAGTTCTACCTTCAGGCTATTCCTCCGCCTCACGCAAACAAAGCTTAATTAAGCATAGAAAAATACATCAAAGGGACACCGCGCTGAATTCTTGCGCACTCAGTGTTATATCATTTTACATAAGAAATATTTCTTACCGGACATAACCAACACGCCTTTTTGGTCCCTGTATTTATTCNCCCGAGAAAATTATTGTTTTATATTTGCGTGAAATACGGTCCAACATTTACGAAGACCTGCTGAAGTTCTACCTTAAGGCTATTCCTCCGCCTCATGCAAACAAAGCTTAATTAAGCATAGAAAAATACATCAAAGGGACACCGCGCTGAATTCTTGCGCACTCTGTGTTATATCATTTTACATAAGAAATATTTCTTACCGGACATAACCAACACGCCTTTTTGGTCCCTGTATTTATTCNGTGTTATATCATTTTACATAAGAAATATTTCTTACCGGACATAACCAACACGCCTTTTTGGTCCCTGTATTTATTCATAATAATTATAAATTGAATATTATATGTCATAGTCAGAATACAATTAAAAATTAAATTTAACTTAAAACAAGGTACATTCATATTAACACAATTATTAAACGCTTGTAATGCGTGACATTTTTAGGAAACAAACAAGCACGTTATACATGGGGCGATTTGTCAGTGGTTACAATCAAAAA
The DNA here is from genome assembly GCA_002778355.1 of Clitarchus hookeri. Lineage (NCBI taxonomy): Eukaryota > Metazoa > Arthropoda > Insecta > Phasmatodea > Phasmatidae > Clitarchus > Clitarchus hookeri. The sequence continues at coordinate 192,199 of NQII01003903.1, forward strand.
GTGTGAAGAAACCGCGAATAGACAACACCTTAAGAATACAGAGGCGCAACAGCCACTTATACAGCGAACTGCAGCCGCACACGCCAACAAAGTGGCGTCACGTTGGAACGTCTTTTTCACTACTGAGCACCTGGCAACCTACTCGCCAGCCTGCAGCCCAGCCAATAGGGAACAAGAAGAGTCGTCCTTACGGGTGTGCGTCAGGGCGCCCGCACAAAGTATCGCGCCCGGAAAGAAAAGTGTATTTTTTATTTAATAAAACAATATTTTAATATCAAGCATTCGTTTGGTTGCGAGTTACTATACATTTCACGACAGAATTTATATATTTAAAAATGGTTTTTTTTATTAAATGTAAAACTTTCTGTCAGTGAAATGTTAGGCGCGCGACGCGGGCACTCGACGGCACGGAAGGAAAGGACCTCGCAAAAGTTACTGCACCTGACCTCGCTTTCGCTAGGGACGCCGCTGGTAGCAAACACTGAAGAAAATATTTAGTAGCGGCCACAAAAGGTTTTTGACATTTAAAAAATGTTGTGTTCTCCACAAAATATTTGCGAGAGTGAATATCAACAAAACATTTTGTGAACGTC
>NQII01003903.1:202950-217739 GCA_002778355.1 Clitarchus hookeri
ATTTATCATTGGCGTGGCTCGCGTGGCGTAGCGGCTGCCACTCTTGACTTGCGTGCCCTTACAGGGGTGCACGTCGTCGACGAAGCCAGTGTATAGCCGGGCAGGGGTGCTAGTGTGTAGCTAGTGAAAGCTGTTCACGATGAAGTCAGTGCTTTCGAAATCGACCCTTGAAAAATGTGATTGTCTCTGTATTTTAATGGGCACACTGACTTGACATGCGCCCGGTAAAGTTTGTAACGACGGAGATAAAGTAGTTCCATGTCTCAACGTTGAATTAAAAGTGTTCGGTAAACATTTGCCAACACTAAGACGATTATTTTTCTTTCTGAATGTTTTAATGGATGTACGTGTACGGATTAGAAAGTGTGTAAAATATTTAATTTTACAATAATTTTACAATTTCATTTGAGCGACGCATGAATAAAGTGATCAGGTCCACGGTAATGTTGATTTTACATATGGCGGAAGGGTACACAATGTGCTTACAAGTAGGTCTTGAGGGCTTTCAAAAGTGCTAATTTTACCGTGAAAAACCTACACCGGATATTCTATACCGGTATAGTCCATTCACGGTTACTTCCAACTTTCCTGAACCCTTGCTAAGGTTATACTTTCAGGATATTCCTCCGCCTCAGGCAAACAAAGCTTACCCAAGTCTAGAAAATTAGAACAAACGCACCACGCACCGCATTCGTGCGCACTCACTTTAATAACATTTTGCATAAGAATTATTTCTTACTAGGCATTACCAGTACATGTATTTTCTCTCTGGTTTTATTCATATTACATATATATTATATATATATTATATATATACATATTCTTATTTATGGATCCTAGAAAATTATTCTTCATCTCCTTACTCAGATTTAAATTTGGCAATGAAAGTACTGGTATAAGAATTGTTAGTTGGAGAAAATCCGTTCGTCGTTTTTTAAAATGATGCCCATTCTCAGGCGTCTCTATGTTCGAACCGCTTCTACCAGATACGCTATTATTTCACAGTTTGTTTAGGTAACTTGGCGAATTTAACAATGATTGGCATTATTTTCCGTTACATATCAGGCTGGAACAACAAGGTCTTCAGTGACCGTTATCTAAGGCGGCACACTCGCGTGGAGCGGAGGCCAGATCAGGCATGGTTTGAGCTCTACCTCTGGCGTAACTAAACATTTTAGAGCACCAAGTCTGTCGGCAAGTGGTTAAGAACCTACTACAACAGGCAGGTCTCATCATCAGTCTTTCCGGTATAAAACTGTGCAACATAAAACTCGAACGTTTACATCTTTAGACTAAATCGACTCCTTAGAGGATCCTGAACCAGTGGGAAACACAGTGTTCAGGCGGCAGAATTCAGTATGTTCAAGTCAAACATGTAAATAGTTTCTGATGAAATTACGCCAGTGAACAAATAACTAATTCTAAGAGTGTTGAGACTGTTAATCACATCTAATGTGAGTCGGGTGGTTATCTACATACACAAAATGTTAATTTAGTGATGCGCCAGTTTTGCTCTAGACGTGGATGCACATGATTCTAACCTGCTGTAACACACTCTCTTTGAGATATAAGAATGAATTATTAACACGTAATTTGTATGTTTAACACGCTCAATATTATTTTTTTCTCATAATTTATATTTTTGGGGCAGGATTTATTTATTTGTTTTGAAACAGAGTCCATGATATTAATTTTGCTAACAATATTTTTTATTTTGGCCGCATATTTATATGTATTTCTATTTTACATTGTGTACGCGTACTTACAAGGCCATATGACTCTATGCATTTTTGAACGTTGGGGCAGTTTTAAGTGGCAGTACAGTTGAATTGAAATTGTAACCCTCGTGAATGGCGAGTGTTTAAAGAACATTCTGAAGTTAAGTTTTCTACAAAGAAGACGGACATCTTGTTACTCGACGTCAGGCAGCCAGCAGGTGTTAATTTTATCAGGGAAGTCCGAGTTCGCACCCTGAAATTAGGCTGTCTACCAGAGACGAAGACGCGAGGTGTTTAAAGCAATAGGTAGGCCTTTATTAGCCCCCTCCTCGTAGCTTTCAGAGAGGTTAGCTGGAACTCGTGAGACGTCCGTTAAGGTGCCATTGAACTGTATGCTAGCACCGTAAGTCGTGTGCTTACATATAGGGAAGACGTCACCCAGGACTGCTGCACATCTGGAGAGAGGCCCCGTTGGCGTACATGATCATCGGGCACTTCAAGATCATCGAAATTCTACGTTTGACCACTAATTCTAGCTAAGAAATTACAAATGAAGTTTTTCACTTAACACCGTTAATACGACCTTCTAGAACATATTTCACGCCGCCATGTTGTTTTTCGTACGTGCACGACTTGACATTTACTACGGCAAATCTGAACTGATTCCTTGCTCTGCCGCTAGCTGATTGCAAACGTTGTATTTAAAGTAATCACTTTTAAAGTAACATTAAAGAATTTTGGTGTGATTTCTGAACATTTACAAGTATTTTAATTCTTAACCATCACGAGGGCACTAGTGTTTCAAACACTACACGAGGCAGAAATATTCCAATTACTTGGTTAATATTTTCGGAGCCACAGATAATCTGGTAATTTGTATTGCCATCTGGATGAATTATTTTGTTTTTCTGGGAAAAGTCAAGCTCAATTAAACCTCCAGACATTTTTTTCAAACACAGTCGCCTATTGTTGTCATTTCGTAGTAGTAGCAAGTTTTTCTCCTAGTGTTCCTGTTTGCGTATGTGTTTGCTCTCTCCGCAGATATTTTTGATACCAGGCTGCTGTGTTGCTGGATGTACAAATGGTACACGTTACTTCAGATTTGTAATATTAAGTGTACAGTCTGGGCGGGGCCGGGCAAAATTAACTCGTAAGACTGACTTCAAGCGTCACTTAGGTGGATCTAATTTCCAGTTCTCACACTTTCTTGTATTATCAAGAAGATATAAGGGCAATAATTCTGATTTCCAATAAGCACACCAATTTAGTACTCAGATTGAACGATCGTGACTGCGCAGCTAGTGTTGGCACTCTACCCAGAAAATTCGTCACAAGTACTACAGCTGTCGCGACGTCATACTCGTATACACATAGGTGTACAGAACCCCTTTCTCCTTCAGTTTATTATTATTATGTTGCATTACGTTTATTGTCTCACGTTGTTGCACGCTGTTGTGTGCAGAGTGAGTACGGGTCAATCGTCTCGTCGCTTTACGTTCCGTTGGAATTTTTCATTTCACATTTGGTTTACTTTTCGCGTGGATTCTTCCAGGAAATGTTAAATAATTGTGCACCAGTCACTAAAATAAGGTGAAAATGTTCGACGACCAAGCGAGCTTTCCCGGTTATAATGGCGGAAGCGGGCGGTGCCTTTTCGCTGACGAGACATCTAAGTGCAGAGTATATGTCAGTGTGCGTGTAACACGCTGCATATTCGCTTTCGGCGTAGTTTGCCTGTTTATGTGAGGAGCTACTTGCGTAAATTACTCAAGTTATTCGTAATTCTGACGTAATAATTTCGATTAGTGCCGATGGTGACACCCTTCCCGTCACATATTATGCCTGTCCCGCCTTTTTTTTTTTTTTTTTTTTTTNCACTCGCTCATACGCCTGAACCAAAGAACAAAGTAATTTGTGGTGGACATTATTGGGGCACCTCTTTACGGAGCAAATGAGTAATCTCAACAACAAATGGTATCTCTCTCACTCAAGGGACTTAATGGGTGTGGGTTTTCCTGCTGTGTACAGTTCATAGCAATGGTTTTTAAACCGTGGTCGGTTTGATATCTGGCCGTCGATATAGCTATTTCCCATAGGTGGACCGTAAAATTCTCTAAACATGGGTGTATTTAATTTGAATACTTACAAATGTCTTAATTATGGAACTTGGTATTTTCTGTTAAATGCCGCGTTCCACGGTGTGCGCATTGCCACGTTCCTTTGGTTGATTATTTGTAATTTTATACAAAAATTACACGGTTACTGAACACTTCTCTGAAGCCCTGCTAAAGTTCTGCTTCCTTTATATTCTTCCGCCCCGCGTGAACGTAGCTTAACCAAGTCTAGAAAATTACACCAAAAGGACAACGCACTGCATTTGTGCGCACTCATTGTAATAGTATTTTGCGTAAAAACGATTTCTTACTAGGAATTGCCATCATAGCTATTTTCTCACTGTTTTTTTTCATATTAATTATAAATTAAATGTGGTAATATGAATATTATTTCAATTTGACCAAAAAAAGGTACGTTTATGTTAACACAAATATAAAACGCTTGTGATAGATGGCATGTTTAGGGAACAAACCAAACATGCCATGCACGGGGTGATTGTTCATACGTTTAATGCATAAATTATAAAGAAACCGCCAATAGACTACATCAATATTTTATCATAATAATGCATTTAATTTCAATATTAAATCATTACTTAATTTTGGTACTTTAATGGAAAAAGTGCCGAGGTAGGTTGTCCGCGTCAGGTTGGCAGTCGTCTTCAATTTGTAGTCCGAGTTCAAGTAAATTTTGAGAACCACTGGTTTGTACAATAAACCTGCCACACGCGCAACATACAGGACAGCAAGGCGACAGATTAAGCATACAGAAGGGAAACTGTTTGTGGTTTGAGTCCCGGCCACGCTCTCTGATAAAACCGCCTGAACGACATAGCGCCAGGTTACCCGCCAATCGACGTCTAAGAGTTAATCTGCCAGACGATTAACTAAAGAGTATGAAACTGCGTGCGTTCAACCTGACAGACTCGATCAGACACATTGAACAGTCAATGCGAAGAGACAGACAATAAACAGAAGAGTAAGCTGACATAAAAAGCACAGGCATGCGATGTCGATTCTGATTATGAGTATCATACAGTACTTAAAAAAACCGCTTATACCTCGAACTCCAATCGCACACGCCAGAAAAATGGCGTCACAATGAGAGAAAGGTTTGTTTGAACCAATGAAATATTTGTTAGTAGCCTGTATGGCCAAACAAATGAGTAGTTCATCTAACAACATTTTTTGTTGAATAAAGCATATCTGAAACGCAACAAAACAGATATTGTTCACCTAACAAAATATACAATTTAACTATTCAAACCATTTATTTGCGCAAAAAAAAAAAGCCGCCTGACAAGCAAATATTTATTTGAATCAACTTTAAACACTTGTTTGGCCATATACAGACAAATGTATTGTCTCAAACAAACGTTTCTCTCGGTGCAATCCAGCGATATGTTGGAACGCCAGCGCCTGGTACCCTACTCCACAGATGGCAGCCCAACCAATAGGGATGCTGCCACAGCATGCTGTGGCCAATCAGACTCAAGGAAAGTTCCCAGAGCCTCGCGCAGCCTATAGGAAAATGGGTACGTCCACTTCAAAGAAACTGTCACGCCATTTCGTTTCTTTTAGCTTATCTACGCTGTTTTTTTATACTCCTTGGTATGACAGAGAGAGAGAGAGTGAGAGAGAGAGAGAGAGTGAGTGAAGAGATTTGGGCGGCTCTTAACAGTTAGGTCTTGATAGTCGATGAGGGTGATTGAAGTGAGTATGGAGCAGCGCCAGAATGAAACGGTGGTGGAAACGGGAGATCCCCGAGAAAACCCGCTGGCCAGCGGCATCGTCTGGCACGATTCCCACATGTGAAAATCCGGGAGTGACCCGGCCGGGGATTTAACCCTTTTTAGCCGAGGTGGGAGGCGAGCAGGCTAACCGCTCAGCCACCGTGGCCCTGGTATGACTGAGAGCATAAAAGACATAAACCAACCGCTGTTAAAAGTATATCGAGCCACAGCACCTTTAACTAAGGGAAGTCGGAAAATATTTTTGTAAAAAATCACCACCTTTCTTGTTATGCAAGAGACGGCTCGGGCTAAACACTTATCGTTTATCCCACGGGTAATGGCGTCGTCGGATATCGGCTGCTGCAAAAGCTGGTAGCTGACCCCATCGACTTCTGTTCGCGGAGGGAAGAGAGTTGCGATGGAGCTGTAGAACCCCTGGGAATAGCCCGATGCGCCCTCGTTCTCGAGACGATAAGTGTGCGGAATGCCGCCGTAAAGAATCTGATACCTTAGAGGGAGTGTTGCTCGAGACGATCGACCCACGTCGAAACGGCCAGGACAACTCAAACCCTCGTGCGGGGTTGTTGCCGAGATGCTGGCAAGGTCTCGCCGTAATCTCAATATACGCTAACAGGATGAAGCGACTTAAGCGGATTGCGTTGCTAAGAAAGAAACGGAAGTCTTTCTGGCGTTACTCACGTGTGCTTAGTGATTAAAGGCACGGCCTGCCGGTTGGCAGCTGCGAAATTTAAATAAGAAATCCCATGTTAAGAAAATTTATCTTCAGCGCGTTAATTTTAGAGATAAACGTTTCAAAGATAATTTATTCTTATCGAATTTTTTTCGGAGAATATCCCTACGAGCGTATATTTTCAATATAGATGGGCAGTATGTACTTTTTTGTAATACATACATTTTAGAAATTCCTTGCCAACAGGTTGTACATGTTATGGAAACTTCTCCACTGTAGCGAACTTCTCCTGAAAAATTCGCGAAGAATACATTTTGTTTGAAACGCCTATCTTTAAATTTAACGCACTGACACGAAATTTCCTTAACATGGGATTTCCTAATTAAATTTCGCAGCTGCCAGTCGGTAGGCAGTGCCCTTAATGAACCTCAAGAATTGTCATATGGGTCTTACTGTAAGCAATTGCGTCTATTCTAATTCAAAATAAACTATGGGATATTTTAATGTAAATATTTGTTTCAGGGCAGCAAAATATAAAGTCGATATGTTGTTGCCAATTTATAAATATGGTTATTGAAATATAAATGTGGTTGCTGAAAATGGTCGAATTCAGCAAAATCCGCCATACGTAGACCCCTGTTTATAGGCTGTTTACGCTAAAGTGAACATTTTTGAGGACCTAGTTACTTTTTCCTTTCAGCCATCTTTTTATCCTTTAGCCACCTTTTAAAATGAATATTGTCATGTAAGTAACAAACACAGTGCGTATATTCCACCGCACTCGGAAGTTAACGTCTAAGGTCAAAATAAAATATATTTACTGACTCTCATTCAAAATGATAGGGCTTTCAAAAGTGCTCTCTTTACCGTGAATGGCCTATACGATTTATTCTTCTGCAAAACAGTGTTTTAAAGTATAGCGACAATGCTGTAACTTTTCTGAACTGATTGTTGTATTAAAACGCCTATTGCCACCGCTTAAAACTCTGAGGTAACAGAACACAACGCGAAACTTGTTTATTAGGCTGGGCCGTTTTTGTATGGGAAAAAAACTGTTTGATTTCTTTTGGGCTTATCTCGAAAAAGGTGCCTAATAATGTATTTTGATTGTATATAAAATATGGTTCCGATAGGATTTCGTCTTCTGCCTCAGGATAGGACTTGAAAAAATGGAATTTAGAAAAAAAAAACGTGATTTACAATAAGTTATTACAGCGAGATAAAAGGCAGGATAATAAGTATTTATCAAAAAAACACAAATTTAATAGCTATATTTATGTATTACTCGTATAAATTAAACAAAATGATATTTAAAGATATAAAAATAGCTTTAGTTAGCACGAAAATCTTGTTTACTTTCAAACTTTGGCATAGCTCTTCGAGACTCAATTTGGGCTTTTATATAGCCTTCTCTAGCGATTTTTGTGCTTAGCTTGGCTGAAGACTCGGTAACAGTCTTAACTGCTCTTTCAACTGCTTGTGAGTGGCAAGGCAGACGTAGAACAGGCAAGTCACCTTCTCCTTTTTGTGCGACAAGCTTTTTGATGTCTTCATTGGATATCAGTTTTAATATAGGTGGTTCCGTGATATTATTCTGCCAGCCAATAAGTTCGATGTAGGACGATGCATAGAGGTTCAGAGAAGGAATTTGGAACAGTCGTAGTCCATTTTCTTGGTTGCTTCGATCTTTCAAAATGCGACGTGCCCCCAGTTCACGGATGTGCTGATGTCAATCGGTCAACATTGCCAACAATATATTTTCAGGGTGGGTGAAGTAACTATTTCTTTTAATTACCCGATCGACCATTACTTTCAGTTCTCTAGGTAAGTATCTAGTGGCAGCTATGAGTTGGTACAGGTGTCGGGTTCCATCTTTACAGGATGGATGTGTTTTGATTGCGAACCAAGTTGGAGCGTAAGCTTTGACGACGTACGTTGCAAGAACAATCAGGTTTTGAGAAGGAGATTCCATTGAAACATATAACCGCATAATTCTGTTAGCGTGAGTTAACCATCTGGCGTGGGACATTTTTCCTGGCGATTTGTTTGCTAAATGAGAAGGAAATTCACTTGTTCTTACCGCTAATACAATTCTGTACAGGTATTTTTGGTCAGCGCTCATATCTTCTGCAGACACATTGGGTAACACTGCGTGAATGGGTTGAAATTTTACAATAGGCCTCTTCTCACAGTTTTCTAGATATTTGCCGATGGGCCCTGAAAGTGTTTGGGGTCCCGAAGTTTTTCCGTCTATGTGCAGGAACAAGTGACGAAAATGCAGTTCGTCCATGTGAAGAAGGCAGACGATCCACTGTAACGGTCTATTTAATCGTTTTTCGAGCAGACGAATGATGCCTATACATTTGTCCGTCTTTTTTGGATACAATCAATGTTTTATCTTTTCTTCCGTCAAAGTATAAAGCTGGTACTTCAAAGATTTTGGCTCGCTTCACGGCACATTTCCTTGAGAGGTCACGTTTTCGGCGAATCCGATTTTTATCAATAACTTCTGCACTGGAAGTATGTAGCACTGCTGAGGCAATGGCTGACGCTGCTCTATCTGAGACACCATATCTGTCACAAGTCTTTGAAAGCAAATCATAGTCTACTACGATTTCAGAGGAGAGCTTTTTGATAAGAGGTGCCGTTGTTTCAACTTGCTTCAGTGACTCGAATTTATCGTCTTTATCCGTTGTACTCGTAGTGCTTTCTGATTCAGACGAAACATAAATATTGGGCTCTTGTGTGTTTTTTTTTTGAGGCTGTAACTTTGAATTTGGCTGGCGTAATTTACTTTTCAATGCTTTCGTTAGTTTTTCTGTTGTAACAGTATCAATGGCGCCAATAAACATTTCCCTTGTCGATCGCTGGTCAATTAGGAAGCTGTGCTCTCGTGCAGGAACGCAGGAACTTTCTTCTCTTTAGGACAAGTACATTCAGAGATATCCGTACATTTGCAAAATGAAATATCAAACAAAATTCTACTAGTGCAGTGAAACTCTTCTAATTTCTCTATGGGAATTTTCGGATGGGATTTTAGGAGATTTTTGCATTTGAAGTGATATGACTTCAACATCACTTTTATTCCTTTAGGTTGAATAGTTGGAATATAAGCTTTACCCCATATTTCCGTAATCTTTGCAACGACAGTGGTTTCTATTTCCTTGTAGGTAGGTTCTTTCTTTATGTCTTGGTCAAATTTTATTTTGCGACGGTTCCACTCATAGAATTTCATTACATATTCGTATGTAGGCATCATATTGCCTTTTAATTCACACGTATCACCAAATAAAGGATATTTCCACTTTTCACGAGTACGATCCATCTGAAAACGCGCGAAATAGCACAACACAACTGTTCTCTCATGAAGTCACAGCGCTACTAAAATGGCCACGAGGTGTGTTACGACGCGCTGATTTTACCTCCCTCCCTTCACCCTTCAAAACTATACGCGTGAGGGGGGCTACCTAACAACATTTTATCTGTTATGTAGACTATTACACCATTGTAATTTGATTTAAAAAAATACTTTTAATTTGATTTTTGGTACATGATTTCCTTACGGCAGGTTGCCCTAAAAACTACCAAACTCGAAACTTTGACTACAATCCTGAGGCAGAAGTACTTATCGGAATGGAATAATATTTTTCACACGTTAATTTGATGCCATTTTGCATACTTTCCGCAATAAGCCCCCGGAAAAGTCGAAAAAAGTAAAAACGGCCCAGCCTATTGTTTATGCTATATTCCATCTCCATCGCAATGCTTTCTTATGGCCGGCTGTGATTCTGAGGCATTTAATATTATTTGCTAGGAATTTCTCTGAAGGCTTACCTTCATATTTTCTGCAGGAATTCTTGGTTTTCGTTTCTATTTCGGATTCAGAGTAATTACTGACAATATGCGATTATAGAAAATTTTCATTTTACACGTTATTTAATGTTTTTGTGTTTAATTTGCATTATGTGTTATCTGCTAGTTGCAAAAAGTCAGGAACATATTTATATTTTATCAATAAGTGTCTGCCTTTTTTGCAAACAGGAAATAACACACGACAAAAATTATATACAAAAGTATTAAACAACTAGTAAATTGCAATTTTTTTGTAATCAAACATTTCCAATAATATCTCTAAAACTGAAATTGTGACATGAAAACTAAGAATTTCTGTATAATAGGTGGAGCCAAGCCACTCACTCCCGTTGCCGTGAGTGAATGAAGATATTTGAGCAGCTCTTAACAGCGAGGTATTGAGAGCCGATGAGGGTGATTGATGTGAAAATGGAGCGGCGTCGTAATGAAGGGGCGGGGAAACGGGAGATCACCGAGAAAACCCGCTGATCAGCGGCATTGTCTGGCACGATTCCCACATGCGAAAATCCGGGTGTGACCCGACCGGATATTGAACTCGGGTTGCCTTGGTGGGAGGCGAGCAGGCAAACCGCTCAGTCACTGCTACCCCGTTGACGTGAGGAAACTTTATTAAACATATCTAAGACGCTTTATCACAGCTTCTAAAACCACGCGTACATGGTACATGTGTGTATGTATGTATAAAATTATACATACAAATCTTTGCATTTTTATTTGGATCTGAATGATATGGCATATCCAGTTTTCATGTCAAAAGCTTAATTTCGATATTCCTTTAATTTTTTTATTTGGAAGCATTTTAGCACTCAATAAAAACTTTGTCTCCCTTTCTCTCTCTTTTTCTCGCTCTCTCTCTCCCGCTCTTTCTCTCTCTCTCTCTCTCTCTCTCTCTGTCCCTTACTGACTTCGCTGGATTGTCCGAGAATCGCTGTTATTACGAAGGTGTTACTGAATGAGGAGCTGAATTTGCGTGTCTGATGCGGGAGAAACACGGTGCGAACCAGAGAGAGAGAGAGAGAGAGAGAGAGAGAGAGAGAGATATGGCAGACCAACAGCTACAGTAGAGCGGGTGTTATTGAACGTGGCATCGGCAAGGGTTGTCTGAGCTTTTCGCGGACCGCCGCCAAGCCCAGGGAAACACACATTTCCTGCAAATGACGAATCCTCGCCCGGTAGAAAGTTTGCAACATCGAACCTGTAACCAGCCGCCCGTCCAAGCCAGTCTTTATGCCACAATAAACCGAACCACATTCACATTGTTAGGCTATTCACGGTAAAGTGAGCACCTTTGAAAGTCCTCTGATTTGGAGTAATACTAAATAAATTTATTTTATTTTAGCATTAGATGTTAACTTCAGAGTGCGGTGGAATACACATACTGTGTTTATTACTTACATGGCAATATTTATTTTTAAAAAATGTTGGTTAAAGGATAAAAAAATGGCCGAAAGAAAAAAGTAACTAGGGCCTCAGAAGTGCTAATTTTACTGTGAACTGCATGAAACTCTTTTGTCATGCGTGAGGAAGGGAAGGTGTATTTTAAAAACAATAAAAAGGAATGTTTCTGGAGCGTAAACTGTTACAAATGAGGGGCCCGCTAACCACTCCGCGAATGTCAAACATGATGCCGCACAGTTGTCGCGCCAATTAGGCGACCGCCTAAAAATTACATGTACACAGTTGCAATGATAAACAAACACCCTACACAACACAAGCACAGTGGCCGACTACAAGCCGTTTCTCATGTTTTTTATTATGTTCGCAAGGAACGTTTCATTGGGACATGGGTGGGTACGGCAGTTTATAACAATTAATATATGTAGTCCAATATGTTCCTTTCATTTATCCCACCACAACCCCGCAGATATGTCTATAAATATGACCGTTTTCATTTGTTTTTCGAGTTTTACTTTGGGAACTTCGTCGTATGTCCGATCCGTGGTGGGTTTTTGCGCAAAGACATGAATGTTATTTTGTATAGCTCCGTTGCGAAAGGCAAGTTTTTTGTTCGTAAGATAAGTGTAGGATTATGTTGCATTTAGTGTTTCTGTATTTTAAAACAAAAGGTACAATCAGTACAAATTACACTGTAACAGTTACAGTTTGTCTGCCAAGTTATTACATCACTTAGGTGCCGTCGTCAAGGCTCGACTTCAGCTGTTGTTCAGAAATTCGTCGTTTTCGTATCATAATTTCAGTTTCAGAGGTATTATCGAAAATGTTTGATTATAGAACATTTTAAATTTACTAGTTGTTTAATATTTTTATATCTAATTTTCATTGTGTGTTGTTTTCTGCTTGCAATAAGGCAGGAACGTATTGAAAAAATATAAATATGTTGTTTACTTTTTAAAACAAGCACATAAAACACAATGAAATATTACTCACAAAAATATTAAACAACTCATAAAATGTAAATTTTCTATAATCGTACATCGTCAGTAATTACTATGAATCCGATATTATGACGCAAAAACAAAAAAATTCTCCAAAAGAGGTGAAACCGAGCCAATGTTACTTATACCCTGGTTGGGAAGATCAATGTTAAAAGTTTGGCAACCAAAAAGCACCAGATTTTCTCTACTTTCTACGTTAAAAAACAGGATAATTGTAGTAATCATAAATCAAATATAAAATAACTTCGTAACTAACTAAAATATTTATCTTTTATTATTCATGTAGCTTAAAATTTTAATTAAAAGTTACCTTTCGGAACATTGCGCACCTAGCGGCGGAAAGTTTCCCTAGGCCAAATTCTCCCATAAGAAACCACGTCTTGTTCCTAAACTGAGCAGAATAAACCTCAGCCGAGCCTATGTACGCACGCCGTGAAAGCCAGCAGTGAGGGATACTCACATGCAACTCGCTTCACGTCACGACCAGCCTGCGCAGTAGAGTGCGAGTTTTCTCTGCCGGACGGTTCCACCTCTTGTTTTATTTCCACCACGGTCCGACTTTTGTTCGCATAACCTTCGAGTTGTTTGTTCGGAAACATTCCTAAGTCCGACGGATACGTTTCCAATAACTCCTGACTCTTCCCGACATATATTTTTTTTTTCCTTGCCCCTCCCCTCATACCCCCCTCTCGTCCAGGTCTGCCTTTGTCTCCTGTATGCAAGTAATATGAAACGCGTAAAGAATATAGTTTCAACCCTCAAGACATGACATGCTGCAGTATTGTTCTACGTGTATTGTTTGCCTACGTCAAAGGTGCGGTTGCAGCTCCAACAGAATATAACGGAGCAGAGTGTATTTCAAACAAACTAACAAAATACCTCTTTATTAAGGACGGCTACGATTACTGGAATAAAAAATGTTCTGGTCCCTGCAGACGCTTTCGTACAAATACGTCCTGTGAAAGAATTTATTTACAGTTATTTTGTTCTGACGTCAAAACTCTCATTTTACCAATAAGGAAAATACACACTAGTTTTATAATCCGAATCACACACAAAAAAATTCCAAATGATCTGTTCTAACAAAACATTTCGCAGTAAACACGAAATTATTTTTTAGTGATACTAGTAATTTTTTCGACGTATGTTTACCGTTTCCGCGGTTCGCAGATGTGTCTCACACGAGAATGCAGGTTGAGTGAAATGTTTTCCTCCGTTAAACGCCTGAAACGATTTGGCAATCCGCGCAGAAGCATGTCCGTTTCGCGTTAAGCAGGTCACGAGTTCAATCTAGTCTTCTAGTATCTGTGATATCTTCCGCCTTGTTTTTCCTTACTTGCGTCTACGACGTGTCAGTTCTTTCTGGCACATATAGAAATGTAATTTTACGCGTCAGTAACGAACAAACTTTTTGTTTGGAACTGTGCTAATATCATATGCCTGGACCAATAAATATGTGTTTGATGGTGCTGGCAACAGCTGTTTATGATATAATGGAATGTAATCTAAATAACGAATGATGTCTCCCAATATGTGAAGGACTTCCCTTATTGTATACTGTTTTCTGCTTTGTACGGGGTACACAATTTAATACACTTCCTGTGTAAATTCTAACATATAGACCGCCATGCTTTAAATGGTTAACAGTTCCTTTCAGGAAGCACCGCTCACGACTAGAGATGAGCTTAACTGATATGTTCAAGTATCTGTGACTACTGTGACTGTAAAAAAAAAATATGTGCGATTTTTAACTGCAATATTGTCACTGCTATTTAAAGAAAAACGCAAATACACCGCATGTCTTTAAAGAACACTGGCACTATTGATTGGAAAACATCAGTATCATAGTGTGAATTTACAATAAATGCGCCTTGACATTATAATATTATTCCGATTATTTGTTGTTCCTGCGTCATTAAATTTCTATTGTTTATGTGGTATTGTTTCCTCAGTGACTGAGAAATAAGAAACACAATATTAAGCTCATCAAATGGTTTTATATACGATTTAGGTTTCCTTGGTCGAATTTCGTTAGATACAAAAAAAAGATATACTAAAGATTAAAAATTAATTATTTAAAGTGACTAGTGGTTTATTCGTATATCCGTACATTACCTGAATCTAAATTTTCTTCTGGGTATTTAAAATAATTAAATAACGCATAATCTGCTTTCAAAACTGCTACCACAAAATAATTGTAATATTGAGAGATAGGGATGGAAAGAGGACAATTTGTGATGAGTAGCAATTGAGAATTTTGGGAA
>NQII01003904.1:7831-32382 GCA_002778355.1 Clitarchus hookeri
ATTTGCATCAGAACTATTTCTTACTAGGCGTTACCAACACACACATGTTTTCACTGTTTTTATTCATATTAACTATAAATAAAACATTCTAATTTATAAATAAAATATATGCAAAAGTTCAATTTTATGTTAGTATAGAAGACTTGTGATAGAAGGACGTATTTAAGAAACAACCAAACACGTCATATGTGTGGTAAGTTTTCAAAGGTTTGAATCAAATGTGTGAAGAAACCGTGAATAGACTTAACCACACTGTTAGTTTGGCTGCCAGAAGCGAACGAACAACCAAGCAATACAATAGAAAAAAAAGCGTAGCTATAATCATCGTAAGCGCACTGTTGTATACCTGTTGACAAAAAGACCCGGCTAACCTTCGACCCGCATGTAACGACGCAGCTCGGCTATTGATATTCGCCGGGAAATTATTGGTAATTGCTAGCGCGGGGTCAGCTCGCAAGTTTGTATCTGATTGTGGTGGCGCGCTGCAACGAGCTCAATTTGTGGGCCCTTGCCAGCGCCATCCATCACAATTACGCGCCACCCTATAGCAATCCACGCCGCGTGTTTGCAACACCGAGCGACTGCACACCAGCACCTAACTTCTGCCGAGGCCAACCTCGCAGCTGCAAGGCACGTTGAACGTCCATTTAAGCTGTTCGCGGTCGACTGAACACTTCTGAAATGCCAGCTTAAGATCTAGTTGCATGCACATTGCTAGGACCGCCGGTTTTCTGCCGAAATATTTACGCCGAGGCTAGACTTCAATATCCCATCTGCACATTTGACTATACGATATAAAATCTGTGTATTTGTACAAGGAATTCTTTGGCAACTTGTTGCCAAATATTTATTTTGTAACGCTACAAATAATTTCTCTAAATCTTAGCGGGGAATGTGTGAAACAAATATTGAGTTCTAACTAGCAAGTGATGTAGACGACGAGTTTAATATATTTATATTGGGAGGGGGGTTTAGGGGCTCCGGGTCAAGGGCTGGGAGCTGTGGATTTGTGAATTCGTCAGCCATCTTGGATTATGTCATCACCGCCATCTTGGATTTCGCCATATTGGATATACTTGGCCTTAACCATTTAAGTCCTCCATCTTGTTTTTAAGTCTGCAATTTAGTTTTTCAGTGCGACATTTGTTTTGCCATCTGCCATTTTGTTTATGCTGTCCGCCATCTTGTTTTCACTTGTCTTTTGTTTACATAGGCTGTTGCACAGACATGATGCTCGATACACTTTTGAATATAAATTTAAAAAGTTTGAATAAAAATTTTAATGCATGGCTTTTATTTATTAAAAATATTAGTACTTAGCATCGTATTCAAAAGTTTCTTGGAAATATTCGCCATCGCAGGACACATAGGACGGCTTCAATAGTTTTCAAATATTACGAATATGCATGACTTTATAAAAATAATTCCTTACAAAAAACAATGTTTTTAAGAATAGCTATATAATTTATGACTGGTAGGAAAAGTACGCCTCTTTTCTTTTGAAAAAACAGATGCGTGTTACATATGGAAAACTTAATGTATACGTATTACTATTCAATTCAACAATGTAATTATTTCTATAAGTTTTTAAAATGTTACGAAATAAAATTAAATATATAAATATGCATTATTATACCCTATCGAATCGGCGATGAAGGATAGCCACTCAACCTTTAAATTGCGTAACTTTGGAAAAAAAAAAATAAGTTTTAGTTGTGTGTCGGCCGACCAACATGATAAAAAATATTAAGTTCAACAAATATGGCGGTCTACAGAAGACGAAAAACAAATTACTGTCGCAAACAATACGGCTGCCCACAGAAGACGCAACAAAATTTACATTTGATTATTATAGTTCAAAAACATACACATATTACGATGACATATTTATTTTACATCATTAAATCTATAAGTTTCTACCTGCCTCGGTAGCCGAATGATCTAAGGCGTCGTTCTTAAATTCTGAAAATTAAATGAAAATAGCAGCGCTCCTAGCGGCAAACTCCAGAACCAGTATGACGTTCGATTAGTTGTGTGTGCGCGGTATTTTCGTTTTACACATAAGATACAGAAGCGCGAGCGCTCGCGTGTGATCGCTGTGCATGTGCGTCGCAGCGCACTTGCCTCTGTATGTGTGCATATAACTTTTATGTAGACACGCGACCTGCCCAAATTTTTTATGTATGGAAATTTTATTTTCTGATTGTTAGAGAGACAGAATTTTTCNTGTAGACACGCGACCTGCCCAAATTTTTTATGTATGGAAATTTTATTTTCTGATTGTTAGAGAGACAGAATTTTTCCGCACAATTAATTTTCGCACATATAAAAAGCGCGCGTGGTGCCTGCAGTTTTTACCTATGTGCATATTCCACAGTAAACATCCTCTTTTTTTTTCGCGATGGCAAGTTTATTATCTAGCGAATGCATAGACAGTTGCGAGTATTTACCTTAATTATTATTTCCTCTCCTAACCATGCAATAGCGATTTTTTTTATATATGTCAGGACCTGTCTGAATGTCCGGGACGGTAATAACTATACAAGTATTCGACATTAAACATCCTCCTTCCCGAGATGTTGCAGTAGTTTTGAGGTCAAGACGCTCGACTGCCGCCCCAAGGAGTGCTGGAACTAGGCTTGGGTAANCCGAGATGTTGCAGTAGTTTTGAGGTCAAGACGCTCGACTGCCGCCCCAAGGAGTGCTGGAACTAGGCTTGGGTAACTCCGGACACACCTATATCTTTGGATATATATCTGAGCAGGATATAGCATAACTCCTTCCTTTTACATAAATTACTATATCCTATATCCAAGTAACTCCGCCCCGACTAATACAGCAACCATTTTACCATTAAACCAGCGTTTGAGAAACTGAGGGTGAAAGTATGAAGGGAAATCAAATATTTATGTACCTCTAACGTTAGTACATTCCTAACCTACGTACGACTAAATATTCCTGACAAATGTAATTTTCCTAAAGTTTTCTTAATAGGTAAGTACTATCACACCGTCACAACTTTTACGGTCTTACTGCAACTTACATAAATATCNCTAAAGTTTTCTTAATAGGTAAGTACTATCACACCGTCACAACTTTTACGGTCTTACTGCAACTTACATAAATATTTACGTGCGAAATACGTAATCTCGCCTTTGCTTTAGCGCTGTCGGTTAAAAGTTATCAATTTATGCTTATTATTTGGNTACGTGCGAAATACGTAATCTCGCCTTTGCTTTAGCGCTGTCGGTTAAAAGTTATCAATTTATGCTTATTATTTGGCACTTACTACAAAATTGATATACCTACTTAAGGATTAAAGTTCAATAATGGTTACACGACACATCAATCGTCATAGTTATTATCATACACGGATCGAGATCTCTGTACCTACTGTATTCTGTCATTTCTTTTCTCTAGTTCCACGGATTTATTTGAGAGTTGGAGTTACCTGTTTACGTGATATTATATTAGATACACATTCCTTTTACACACTCGCTCCTTGGAATGAGTCAGATCCCCGGATATAATAAGCGGATATGGATATACAAATCGGATATATATCATACCTTGGAATGATATATTACATATCCAATGTTTTACCGGAGTTATTTAGCTCTAGCCTAGCTTGAATGATCCAGGACACCGCCTGCATTTTTTGAGTTCACAATAAAAAACATTCCCAGCGCTCCTGGTGGTCACCGTTTAAACTCACCTCCCCGATGNCTGCATTTTTTGAGTTCACAATAAAAAACATTCCCAGCGCTCCTGGTGGTCACCGTTTAAACTCACCTCCCCGATGCTGGCGCACCTCTGCAGGCGACGAGTGAACCAATCAACAGACCAAAATGGCCGCATAGATACCAGTGNTCCCCGATGCTGGCGCACCTCTGCAGGCGACGAGTGAACCAATCAACAGACCAAAATGGCCGCATAGATACCAGTTCTCCTAGCTGCGAACGTTACGATCTCCTACACTCTGGTGGCGGGCACGTGAATTAAAGATGGTCGTCTACAGCAGACGATGACGATGAGGGAACGTCCAAGATGAAGGATGTGAAAAGCAAGCGAGAAAAAATAAAGTAGGTCGGAAGGAATATGAGAAAACCCCCAATGCATAGAATGGANTCCCCGATGCTGGCGCACCTCTGCAGGCGACGAGTGAACCAATCAACAGACCAAAATGGCCGCATAGATACCAGTGCTCCTAGCTGCGAACGTTACGATCTCCTACACTCTGGTGGCGGGCACGTGAATTAAAGATGGTCGTCTACAGCAGACGATGGCGATGAGGGAACGTCCAAGATGGAGGATGTGAAAAGCAAGCGAGAAAAAATAAAGTAGGTCGGAAGGAATATGAGAAAACCCCCAATGCATAGAATGGACGAGAAAAAGGATGGAAGTGGGGAAGAGAGTGGCAGGAAGGAATTCCAGAGAGTGAAAACAAGGAAGAGGAATGCGAGAGCATGAAGAGATTGGAAGGAATGATAGAGCATGGCGGAAAGAGGGAAATTCTTAGAAGAAAAAGGGAAATCCGAGATGGCTGCCATTGGCGAGGAATGATAGAGCAGGAGGTTTCGGCATGACATCAACCAAGATGGCCGCCGTGGTGCCGCGGCACCACAGCCTGCAGCCTGCGCCGGTGAACATACTGTTTATAACTACTGCTATGGGCCTCATCACGTTATTCATGCATCGGTCAAGTGAAACTAGAATTATGAGAAAAGTATATATCTTACAATTAGATGCATGAAATAAGAAAGCTAGGGAAATAATTTAATGTATCACTCATATTTACCTAATACTTTTAATTTGATGTTAATACATGGAACTTCTTTCCCGCCACTGTTACCAACTTTACTGAGCGAGTGCCACTCAGTGCACCCGTTAAAATACATATATGCAAGTAGGAGAAGTTACTTTTTTCTAAAGTTGATTTCAAAAGTGCTCACTTTATCGCGAACAGCCTTTAGTCGAACTGAAGCAGTAACGTCGCTATTGTGCCAGTTGAATTTTAGGAGCCCATAAGACTACTGCTTAATGCTTACTGCCTAAGTTTTTTTTTTATTGTGTAAATCTCGTAAGTTTGGGAAATGAGTGACCGAAAAGCAAGTAGAAAATAGGACAAATGACCTGAGAGGAGGAGGNACCTGAGAGCAGGAGGTTTGACGTCACCTCAACGAGCGGAGAAAATGTCAGTGTGTCTGAGTTGTCTGTGCGAGGGCGGGGCGTTACATTCCACTTGCTACCCTTCGCCTCCTGCAGTCGCTAGACTTCCCCTCGAATGCTAGCTCCCTGGTACTCCAGGGTTGAGTGAGAAGAAGGTAGCAGGGGGAGGGGGGGTTTACGACGACATCCGCTGGCTCTGCGAAATGATTTCCATTGGCACAGAGAAGTGGCCGGGAACTTTTTAAGGCGCAGTAAAAACAGTCTCTCGCGAGGCGAATCGCTAGAATTCGCACCCAACGACTCCCTCCGTCTCGTGCAGGTCATGTGATGAAGCGAACACTGCCAGGTATTGAACTTCTGGGGCTCTTCTGCCACTGGAGCCGCGGTGGCTGAGCGGTTAGACTGCTCGCCTCCCACTAAGGCGAGCCGGGTTCAACCCTCGGCCGGGCCACCCCCGGATTTCCGCAAGTGGGAATCGTGCCATACGATGCCGCTGGTCGGAGGGTTTTCTCGGGGATCTCCCGTTTCCCCAGCCCTTGCATTACGGCGCTGCTCCATTCTCACCTCATTTCACTCTCATTGGCTCTCAAGACTTCGTTGTTAAGAGCCGCCAAAATTTCTCAGCTGAACAACTCAACTCTTCTGCCGCTAAAGCGCCTATGCCACGATGGAAGATTCCTTGGGCGATTTCACGGAAGTCTGCATAGCCGCTTGTATGGATGGTTCTGTGGAAGATTTGGCCGACTGCTGGCCGTTTTCATGGACGTTTTCGTAACTGGATATGTGCAATGTTCGATGAAAGGTTTCCTACAAGGTTGAAATTTTAGTCAGATGCTGGGTGGTTGAGATATTTTGTTTATTTTATCTTGAGAAAGAGTGTAGACCCAACACGAATAAACAGTAAATAAAAAACCACGAAAATGTCTACTAATTCTACTGTGTGAAAATTATGGTAAATATTCGTGTTTATTGAACATAAAAGTTCCAGTTACAACAACAAAACTCTGAGCTTAAATACACAATGCTGAAGTTGTGGGTGAAGACTATTCCTGAACCATAGTTGCGGATTCATAAAAAATGCACTCGTCGTAACTTGTGTGGCAAACAATTATCTTTGAATAGGTTATTCCAAGGAACCCTCCATATTTCTTGTTCAAATTCCGCTACAGGACAAAACCTTCTGTATACACAGTGAAACATGCACATAACGAAAATACTGCTATTTTTTCGTTACCTCGTTTCATAAACTGCAAATAAAACAAAATAACAAGCGCTCTAACGCGACTTGACTCTAAGAGAAACGCGTCCGTCACCTTCAATTAAAATCCAAAATTAATAAATACGTTGTGTAGAGATGCGGTAGGTGAGTGGTTCGGGTTAATGAGTGTTAATGTTTCGATCCGTGTTCAAATCCCACTATAGGACAAAATATTTAATCGCTTTTAATTTCTGTTAAACACAGTGAAAGACATTACGAAAATAACACTATTTTTCTTACCCCTGTTTGTAAACCAGAAATAAAAAACAAACTCGCAAACACTCTCATAACATGACAAGAAATTGAGCGTGGTGCGTGCATCATTCTATATTAATTCTATATTTACATCAGTATTTGATGTAAAAGCGTGGCAAGTGAGTGGATGTTTTGAAATACGATATATTTCTTTCGAGTTCAAATCCCGCCAGACAACATTTTTAAACCTTTTTATAACCATTTTTATACACCGCGAAACATCCGTATAACGAAAGTAAAACTTTTTTTGTTAACCCCTTTTATTAAGAGCAGAATTTGAAAAAACAAACTTGGAAGTTTATGGACACGTTCCATGAATTCTCGGAGATTTCTGTGAAATTTACGGAGAGAACGTTATTGAAAAAACCGAAGAGTCCGTAATTAAACTCAGATGTCTGGATAATTTGTAACCGTTACTTTCCGTAATTTTACGGGCATTTTTTTCTAACGGTGTGTTAACTTAAGTCCTAAAGTCGATAGTTTCCGACTACAGGCCTTCCAACATTGTTCCACACGACGTGTTGGTAATAGTCGATATTTTACGAGGTGCGCCTGTTAACGTGATCACCTGGAATGGTATGAGTGTTATTACCTGTCCCACTGCACTGTTGACAGCTGACTCACGCGTTTAGAACCCCGGATCTCAATCCACTGTTACCTGTGGTTCAATCTCAAGGCCATTGTTTATGCAACTCCAGATCTGGACATTAAGCAATGCTTCGCCAAAGAATCTAAAAAGGTTGCCAGCAGATGCGAGCAGATGGTACAATTCCTGGAGTATTTGAACGTGTCAGGCAAGCAATTACGCGGCGTATTCAGGAGTTCATTCAGGCACAAGGTGGTCATTTTAGGCACTTCTTGTAGAGTGACGTGTCACTGCTGGTACACGAACATGGCTACAGCTACTCGAACTGGGATGTGTCGGGATGACTATTATAAATACATCCAGTATAACATAGGAAGGTCTGTAAGTCGGAAACTATCGAATTTAGGGCATATGATCGTACGGATATTATGTGTTTTAATTAATATCCATGTTTCCGACATAGTCGACGAAAATTGTTGGTTGCGTGGGTTTGTAAATCAGTTAGTTTTAGTTTTTTTCTTAAGTTTCCGGCTCAACGTCCACAGCATCTTGTTTAGTTTTTATTTATGTTACTAATTATTACTCTCAGGCCAGGAAACAGAATGGTGGCGGAATATATATGGTTTTAATTAAAACGTACTGTGAATACAGATTTCAGTTTTATTTAAAGTCCTGGAAACCCTACTTAGCATTCCTATATTAAATTTTATAGCAACTGTAAAAATATATTAATTTCCTCGCCGAGGTCGCCTGCAAGGCCCACGATATGCTAATATGACAAGGAAGCGGGAGAGGTGACAGCTTGCGCCCAGCCTCCAAAACGACGACGCCTAAGGAGCTCGCATGCCAGAAGCTATTTTCGCGTTTGAATCTCGGAAGCGAGAGAGCGACAAGGGCGAGATCGTTGTTTCGCGCAAGGCTCTGAACTGACGCGCAGTGTTCTCGTTGTGATGCGTGCACCTAGCAGACTTTAAGCGGTGACCCTATAATATTATACATGGAACAGTAGCGTAGTTTCTCTCGTGTCCGCCTAGCATTTTACAAGATACAGCAGTCAGGGAAAAGCAGTTTGTAGCGATGCAGGAGAACTCCATAATCATACAGCATGCGCGATGTCTTGAAAGTACCACTCCGTGGTTCTCTGGGGATTTTTTTTTCTTTTCGTAGGTAAAAATATTGAGGACAAATTAAATACTTTCGTTAAAAAAAACAATATATACGCTTTTCAGACATACTGCAATGCAGTTCCGAACGCCAGATAGGCATCGGTTCGGTCTCCAGGCTGTTCGGATTCTGTTATAATCATGGAGGTCTCATTAACACTTTTGTACGTAACCGTGTCACGTGGAACTTTCAACTTTTTGCCTTCATAAAACGGAAATTACTTGTACAACGCGTATTAGCTACTAAAACATATACGAGAGTACTTCATACCCACGCATATAACATACTGCTGGTACGGTTTCCGACAAAGTATGCGAGTAGGCCTACCCCCACGTGACATAGTGCAAGAACTGCCTTGTTGAANACTAGATCAAAACACACATGCAACTGTAAGCCAACGACTCTAACTGGGGTCGCTAGATATTGCACTGAAAAATTTTGACATTCCTCTATGCGTTCGTTACATTAGAATCTAGTAGTTATTCAGAAACTCATTAAAGTTTTTTTACGTAACCCTTTCCTTTTAATTTGTGACTGTCCGCTTCTGTTGTCAACTTTTCAACTTGAATTTTTTTTTGTTTTTGTTTAGTCTGATTCTTCCTATCTATAAGAGAAACAGCACATTTTTAAGGTGACGGTAACGTCNTTTTTTTTGTTTTTGTTTAGTCTGATTCTTCCTATCTATAAGAGAAACAGCACATTTTTAAGGTGACGGTAACGTCAAAGTTTTCGTAAGGTATTCGCGGTAAACTGCTATTATTATACTCATATGCATTACAATAAACATATAGAAAATAAATCGTTAGAGTATTTACCGATAATTACCTAGCACTTGACTACTTTCCATCCGTCGTTACCAAGTTTACTGGGCGCACGCTAGTCAGTGTTACCGTTAAAAATATATGCAGGTAGAGGCAATGACATTTTTGGAATGTGCTTTGATTTAAAAAAAACTCAGTTAATCATGAACAGCCTATAATTCATCCAGACCCAGTGTACACAATTATTTACTTGATGCACACAGGAAGGCTATGATATTCCCTGTCAGTATAACTCATTCGCAAACCGTGTTACAGTTCTAGGATATAAACTNGCACACAGGAAGGCTATGATATTCCCTGTCAGTATAACTCATTCGCAAACCGTGTTACAGTTCTAGGATATAAACTGTTCTTATTTTTACAGCCGAACACACAGCCTACAGCTCATTGGTTTAGTAACGAGTGGAGAGATTTGGGCGGCTCCTAACATCCGAGGTGTTGAGAGCCAATGAGGGTGAAGCGAGGTGAGTATGGAGCAGCGCCGGAATGCAAGGGCGGAGGAAACGGGACATCTCCAAGAAAACCCGCCGACCAGCGGCATCGTCACGCACGAATTANGCACACAGGAAGGCTATGATATTCCCTGTCAGTATAACTCATTCGCAAACCGTGTTACAGTTCTAGGATATAAACGGTTCTTATTTTTACAGCCGAACACACAGCCTACAGCTCATTGGTTTAATAACGAGTGGAGAGATTTGGGCGGCTCCTAACATCCGAGGTGTTGAGAGCCAATGAGGGTGAAGCGAGGTGAGTATGGAGCAGCACCGGAATGCAAGGGCGGAGGAAACGGGACATCTCCAAGAAAACCCGCCGACCAGCGGCATCGTCACGCACGAATTANCCGGAATGCAAGGGCGGAGGAAACGGGACATCTCCAAGAAAACCCGCCGACCAGCGGCATCGTCACGCACGAATTACCACTTGTAAAAATCCGGGAGCGACCACGTCGGGAAGCGAACCCGGTTCGCTTAGGTGGGAGGCGAGTAGTCGGACCACTTCACCAACGCGGCCTCCTTATGATAACGAAAGAATTGCCACGTCAGGTAAGTGTACAGCACGCAAGAAATAATTTGCAGCACCTGAAGCATAAATTAAACCGGGTTTGAAAAGGATTAATTAAAAAGTGGTTTACGGACTGTCTAGATTATGACGAGATAACTGTTTCGGCAAAACGGGTAAAAATACAGACAAAACGACTGACTTACTAATGCTAAAAAATCTGACAAATATGTCAAGGTTTGGTAAAGTATGTGATTCGTAAATGAGGATGCGTTATCAACTAATAAGACGTCGCGCTGCCATACTTTTGGCGGCAGCTGTACCCACGGGATGAGCTGCGCCAAGGCCAATGCACTCAATGTTTATTTTCACGGACGGGGCTCATGCGGCCTACTTAAAAAAAAATAGCTGACGGCGGCCGCGTGCATGCAGCACTGCGAGTTGGTGAAGTCATGCACTGAATATAGTCGCTGCAAGTATTTCGCAAGTACAGGCGGAACCAACAGCTACATTTTCTCTTTTCGTGAAGGACGTTCTTATAAAGCTTCTCTGTGCTACTTGTTCCGTAATGACATACCTCGATGTCAACAAGAAGTTGGGCCCTATGCAGCTACCTAGCGAACTGCGCTCGAAGTTCGAATCAGTGACATCAATAAGTGAAATAACATTCACTGAATGCCAGTTGATAAAGCTACTGCTGACCTGAGAATCAAGTNATCAGTGACATCAATAAGTGAAATAACATTCACTGAATGCCAGTTGATAAAGCTACTGCTGACCTGAGAATCAAGCGAATTAACAGCGAAGAAGTGACTTATGGCAGTGGAATTCTTGACATTCAGTGGGAAACACAAATAAATCACTGAAATTCAGTCACTGTATTAATTAGTTATCTGACACCAATCATGGGTTGCTCAATTCTCACTGTTTTCAACGATTTGGCTCAGTTCTCACTGTTTCAAGCTTAGAGCGTCGGTGACGATACTGTTTTCATGTATAGTCCACTAATAGTTACTCCTACTTTTCTGTAGCACTTATTAAGTTCTATGCACTCTTCCAGGCTATTCCTTTGCCTCGTGCAAACAAATCTCGAATTTCACTAAAGGAACAACGCGCCGTATTTGTGTGCACTCTATTTAATAATATTTGCATGACAACTTTTCCTTACTAGGCATTACCAACACACCTATCTTCTCAGTTTGTATTCATACAAATTATAAATAAAATATTATAATTGATNATCAGTGACATCAATAAGTGAAATAACATTCACTGAATGCCAGTTGATAAAGCTACTGCTGACCTGAGAATCAAGTGAATTAACAGCGAAGAAGTGACTTATGGCAGTGGAATTCTTGACATTCAGTGGGAAACACAAATAAATCACTGAAATTCAGTCACTGTATTAATTAGTTATCTGACACCAATCATGGGTTTCAACGATTTGGCTCAGTTCTCACTGTTTCAAGCTTAGAGCGTCGGTGACGATACTGTTTTCATGTATAATCCACTAATAGTTACTCCTACTTTTCTGTAGCACTTATTAAGTTCTCACTTATTAAGTTCTATGCACTCTTCCATGCTATTCCTTTGCCTCGTGCAAACAAATCTTGAATTTCACTAAAGGAACAACGCACCGTATTTGTGCGCACTCTATTTAATAATATTTGCATGACAACTTTTTCTTACTAGGCATTACCAACACACCTATCTTCTCAGTTTGTATTCATACAAATTATAAATAAAATATTATAATTGATGTATCAATTAAATAAAAGTCAGTTTTAACGAAAAGTAAATAATTTTATTTTAACACAATGACAAAACACTTGTGATGTTTAATATATTTAGGAAACAAAAAAAAAACTTCGGTTTGATATAAAAAGTGTGAAGATATTGAGGAAGGCCATATAAAGAAACTAAGCATCAANAAATTAAAAAAAAAAAAAAAGGAAATTTGTATCCTTATTGTGTCTATAAAATTAAACAACACCCGCAATTTCAGCAATCTTGCCTCGTCGGACCGAATGAAGGCTTAACCTAAGAGCAAAAGTAAACTTTAAAATTCGGGTTTTACGTTAAGAGATAATGCATGGGGATGTCAAAGAGGACGGACCTCTTGAGTACGGTGGGCTCCGAACCGCGTGTTAGATGCAGAATGTTGGACTCGAATCATCATAGGTACGGTCTCTTCGCCGTATGGGCGTAAAGCGGTATAGTTCACTCACCAAGGACCTTCCTGAAGACGAATATCGCCGGTAGCAACCAAAATAGTTGCCGTCGAGATGACGCCGACGTTGTCAGTGCCGGGACAGACACATGTATGTAATCTATTCGCGGTTTCTTCGCATTTCTTTAAACAAACCTTCGAAAAATCACCCTATACATGACGTGTTTGGTTGTTTCCTGAATATGTCGCACATTACAACATTTTATACATGTGATAGTATAAAAGTACCTAATTTTTGGTTAAATTGAACTTATACTTATATTCTTTCTATAAATTATAATATAAAATTTTTTATTAAAAAATAAAACAGGAAGAAAATAGGTGTGTTGGTAACGCCTAGTAATAAATAGTTCTTATGCAGAATAATATTACAATAAGTGGGCATGAATCCGGTGCGTTGTCCCTTAGGTGTAATTTTCTGTACGTGGTTAAGCTAGGTTTATATGAAGCGGAGGAATACCCTGGAAGTAGAACTTTAGCAGGGCTTCAGAAAAGTTGGAAGTAACCGTGAAGGGATAGGCACAGTTCGGTATTAAGGGCTANGGGCATGAATCCGGTGCGTTGTCCCTTAGGTGTAATTTTCTGTACGTGGTTAAGCTAGGTTTATATGAAGCGGAGAAATGCCCTGGCA
Organism: Clitarchus hookeri; assembly: GCA_002778355.1. Classification (NCBI taxonomy): domain Eukaryota; kingdom Metazoa; phylum Arthropoda; class Insecta; order Phasmatodea; family Phasmatidae; genus Clitarchus; species Clitarchus hookeri. Next base: position 20,948 of record NQII01003904.1, read on the forward strand.
GTAGAACTTTAGCAGGGCTTCAGAAAAGTTGGAAGTAACCGTGAAGGGATAGGCACAGTTCGGTATTAAGGGCTATGGAAATGCCTCGCAGTGAGTGAATTCCCAAGATGTAAATCCAAGAACTGAATTTGAACTATTTAATATATTTATATGGAGTTTCGTATATTAATAAAGCACCACGTATAATAATACTTGATACAATGTATCATTTTCGAATAATAACGTTTAGTAATTACGCAATCAGTACACATGCAAAAATAGCATTTTAAAATTTGTAGCTTTTTACTATGTAATTTTTTACAATAACAAAATTAAAAGAAAGCCACCTATTTTTTTAACGGATTTCATTTTCTTAAAAACTCGTCCAAAAATTTTGTTTTAGAAAAAAAAAAATTCTTGTTCACGATACATAAATTTCAATATCCAAATGTTGGGGATAATTTTAGTTTGATACAATTCTCACAATTATTTTGGCATATTCACTCATTGGTTTGTATACATGAAACTTACCAGATTTCAAATAATATCCTGTCAACAAATTAAACCCAATAAAATAAATTCGTCAGTTGTTAAGAGAGTACGACTGTTGTTTGGAGCAGCTGTAAAGGCGGAATACGTAGCTCTAGGTGTAAATTACTATTCTCCCGCTGAGTATTCAATGGTAGGTGAGTGAGCGAATTTTGGCGGCGAGAGAAGTCATTAACTAATGGAGCCTGAGAAACAAGAGCACGTTGTGGAAGGTTGAGGGGTAGATCGAGCAGAGGGAGGGGGTGGCTCTCTAGACAGTGGTTGCTGGTTGATGTCCACCGAGCATTAGAGCACCGCTGACCCCGAGGGCAGGAGAAACTACGGCCGGGAGCCATTTAACGGCACCAGTTGCACATTATTCCCGCCCCGCAAGGCCATTCATGCGGCTTGTCACCATCGCCCTTTCCCCGCATGCCGGGAGAGCCTGGGGTTAAGCCGGGTTCACACGTTCCTTATGCTCACAACATTCCTGCGCGGAAAACTAAGACGTGTAATAATTTCCAGCATGGGGTTTTTAATCGTGGTGGCTTGGCCATTCTCTATAGCAAAGTTCCATACATGCCCCTATCGTAGTTTGGCTCGTGTCAGGCTAGTATGTTTTAAGATACGTCTGTCTGAAAAAAACCTGTTATTATCTATATTTAAGGGCTTCAAAATTATATGTACAGCATGCGTGGTAATTTTTAAGTACCATTCCGTCCTTGTGTGGTGTATGGTGTCTTTTCGTAGGTAAACACACTGAGGGCACGATTAACAGATTCCGTCAGAAAACCTGGATTTCAAACACCCTGCAACGCAGTTCAAGCGCCACGCAAGCGCATGAACTTGAGTCGTGAGAGCGTTCGATGGANGGATTTCAAACACCCTGCAACGCAGTTCAAGCGCCACGCAAGCGCATGAACTTGAGTCGTGAGAGCGTTCGATGGAAAGAGTGGTGTAATCCAAGAGTGGGTCTCAAACTATATTTACATCTTAGCTGTCTCAAACGATTTTGTTTACGCTAAATTTAAATTTAAGTAACATATATTATTAAATATTTACAGTAGTGTCGCGCTGGCACGATAGACACCCTGGAAAATAGTGATAATATTTTGAGTCAACATATCTTCCAAAACACCATAGCATCTTATCACGCTTGTGATTCGATGATCCACTTTTCACTCGGCTTGCTATTTTCCAGACCGATTGTAAACATTCAATCACAGCGTGTCAGAGTTGTCAATAGCCTAGAGAAATGGTAAAGTAGCTTCACGTACACACGACAACCAGTAATGAAAGTTAAGAATTCTTACGTGTGCACAGTATTGTAATACCTTGGAAAGTAAACTTTTCCCGCGATAAACAACAGTCTCTAGTTGTAACGAGCAGTTAATTAAAGTTATTTCAACAACATATGCTGCAAAATCCCGAATGGAAATTTCGGTAGGGAGCCAGTTGAAGAGAAGGGAGGGGTAGCTCATTATGTCTGGTTCACATGCACGTCAATCGCGTCGCACAGACAGAGCGGGAAACTGGAACAGCCAATCAGAAACAGTCTTCATTTTCGGTATGTATTTATAACTAAATACCTTGTCAGGCAACAGTTGTGTTATATAAATTTAGTTTCGAAATTGGCCGATTGGTAGCAGCACTAAACTGTAAAGAGTTTTTGGAAATATGAAATAAAAGTACAGTCTCTTGAAAATCATTTAGTTAATATTCGCACCAGAATGGAATTAAGTCTTCTAAATATGTAATGTATTACAAATACAGTAATTCTTTCGTTAACATAATAAAAGTACCTTTTTTTTTATTAAATTGAACTTCTACTTAAATTTTATTTATAAATTACATTTCATTTATAATTAATATGAACGTAAACAGGGAGAAAACAGGTGTGTTGGCAATGCCTAGTAATAAATAGTTATTATGCATAATATTATTACACTGCGTGCGCACGAATACGGTGCGCTGTCCCTCTGGTGTAATTTTCTAGACTCAGTTAAGCTTTGTTTGTATGCATGAGACGGATGAATATTGTAAAAGTAGAAAAACAGGGCTTCATAAAAGTTGGACGTAACTGTGAATGGACTGTACGTGTGAATCAACGTTTGCTCGTATTTCCTATACGTGCGCACGAGCGAGAGGGTGAACTCGCCTTCACTGCCGCCCGAGCGTGTCTGCCATCTCCACGCGCGCGCCAGTAGCAGCATGTGTATGGTTGGCGGCTGGCCGTGGAGTCATAATCATAACTTATTAATGCGCCGCGCGACGTCGCCGTGTCTTATCCCGGCCGTGCAGGCGTGCGAGACCTTCGGCGAAGCTCGCAAAAAAAAAATGACTCACTAGTTACACACAAAATGCAAGCGGACACCGTCTGGCTAGAAATATCTTGCGTGCCCGAGTCAGGCCCCAGCAACTCGAACAGGGGAAACGAATTCTTACCGAATATACACGAAGTAAGGTTTATTCTTCTTAGGTTACGAACAACACGTGATTTCTTATGGGTAGAGACACGCAGAATTCAGGTTATTATTTGGCATCAGGCTGAACTTCACAGCATTGTATATACCGGAGCCGTTGTCGTTTCCCCATTGGCTGCTGCATACGTGTGAAGCCACGCCCTTTCTGACTGAACTGCGTGTGGTTAAGGCACACAATTGTGAAGCGTTAATTAATTGGCGCAGAGTTACCCAGGGCGTGTCAAATAAAGTATGGTCCAATTACAAACGAATTTCAAAGCTACGCATGTTTTAAAGTTTAGCGTGTCTTCAAATAATAGCGCGAATTTTGCAGGTCTCTACTTATGGGAAAGTTTGGCATAAGGAAAATTTCCGCCGCTAGGTGCGCAGTGTTCCAAAAGGTAACTTCTAATTAAAATTTTAAGCCTAAGTGAATTACAAAAGAGGAAGATTTTACTAGTTTACAAAGTTATTTTATATTAGGTTTATGAGCATTGCAATTATCTTGTTTTTTAATGTAGACAATAGAGAAAATCTGGTAAATTTCCGACACTAGCGCTTACCTAGTGGCGAAAATTTTCCCTTTACCAAACTTTTGCCATTGGTCTTCCCAACCTTACCCAAAGTCGATGGTCTTCTATCATACATCATCGACATAACAAAAAAAAATTGTTGCATACTTAAGCATTATTTTTACTACCTGCGCATCACGTGAATGTACAATAAACAATCACGTGGTTTTGCTGTTTAGATACTGTGGACACGTGTATTTGGCTACATATATTCATTTTTATGGTGAGAGTGTGTTCTTTGTCTTCGTGGCCTACACAAGTGTTATTTCATACCACGTGTATTTTCGTGATTATTTGCAAGAAACTGNAATGTGTTCTTTGTCTTCGTGGCCTACACAAGTGTTATTTCATACCACGTGTATTTTCGTGATTATTTGCAAGAAACTGTTTATAAAATAGTGCTTTATCTTCATAAACATAATTCTTGTAATAACCAAATGCATCTGTGGTATGAAATAACTGTGGATATTAAACCAATAAAAAATTTCAACCCAGAAAATGTAGGCCAATTAAAACCGGCTGGCGACGTCAAGCGCTTTGTCTGCCAACATAACAAAGTGGAAATTTGTATTTTGTAGTTTACTCTATGTTCCGTAGAAACTACTTCGACCGACTTCGGAATACTAACGAATAAGATAAGGTACTAGCGTTATACATGTTTGATAGTAGTATACTCGTCTTTGCACGTTTTAACTTTTTTTTAAAATACACATTATAGACGCAAATAGAAAATAGAAACGCATTTGGACGTGAAACATTTTTAAATGGGATAGGTAAGCATGCATCACTAAAAAATATTTAACAGTTTTTAAATGGCATCTATACGACTGAACGCTGCTCCCTTTCTCTCCCTCCCTTCCCACTCTTTCTCTCTCTCTCTCTCTCTCTCTCTCTCTCTCTGTCATGCCAGGGAAACGACTTGCTTCTCAATCGAACCTCAGCAACATGATAATATTTATTTAATGTGTGAAATTTACATACATGTTAACGAAAGAAAATAATCTAGTGGATGTCTTCCATGGTATAATCTGGACGAACTGCCTACATCTTCATCAACCATTTACAACTGGAAACCTGCAATATATATGGTTCGATCAAAAATTTATTTGTAGATGTGGCCACTATTGTTTTTTTTTTCTAGATCGTCCGGGATTGTATCATCGATTCAGGACTCTGCTAAAAGAAAAATTGATCTGATCCCTCAGACATCTCAGATCTCAGAGAAGCAGAAAACTTATCAGTTTTTTCTATATGTATTCGAAATTAAATATTCTCTTTTTCGTGATGGCAAGTTTATTATCTGGAGAGTGCGTAATCCGATGCGAGTATTTACTCCCTAAGCCCACTTATAAGCATAGTTGCCAACCATTCCCCACCCACCAAAGCTATAGGCACCAAATTCATATCATAAACATCACCTCTGATGAATAACAGGGTGGTAAGGTCATGGAAACTTTAAGGCACCTTATAAGCATAGTCGACCGCCATTTCCCGTCCACCGAAGCTATAGCCACCAAATTCCTAACATAGGCATCGCCGACGACAATGAACAGAACGGTAGTGTCAAGTATGCCCTAAGCCCTCGTATAAGCATAGTTGGCTACCATTTCCCACCCTCCGAAGCTATAGTCAGCAAATTAAAAGACTACAGACTACTAAAACTAAAAAAAACTGGTGTAGCTGTTTCATACACAGAAAACCTAGAGACCAAGAGTGCATCTCATAGCTATCGATGTGAACTCAACAGAAGCACAGGCCACAATGACTATCCTTCCATTCCGTGCATGGTGTACATCACCGACCAAGAAAGCAAATAGGCACTTACAATTATTGTAATTACACCGCCCTTGACAAAATATTTATGTAAACTTCAGAATGATAAGCATACTTACTTTTTGCATATACTATTGAAATTTTATAGGAAATATCTCATATACTCTAACGGCACTGAAGTAAGTGCATCATCCTTGAGAATAAGGTATCGCAGGTTCAATCCCCTAGAGAGTCCAAGTATTTCACAGGTAAAAATACAACATGACACGCAATTAAAACTTCTGTGTTATATCCACGTATTTAAGTATCGAACGCATTATGCAACACTCGCAATGAACCATATCTCAACAAACATTTTGTACATAACCGTACTCCATGTATGTCCATCTCAAACACTTGCAGCCTACCAGACATTTATCAATACGTAACAAGCAGGTCACACTGTGGCAACCCGAGACGGGCAACACGAACTGCCATCTAGTGATAATGGTATACAAGCATACATCATGTAAAAATGGCACTCACTTCGTCGTCGAGCGTGGTGGATAGCAGATCGTTACGACTACATTCATCTACCGCGATCGTGTATGCAGTTACAATATGAATACGGAATCGAAGGTTGAAAACATACCATCTGTAACAGTGACTGCATAGCTAATAGCAAGGGACTATGGAGATTCGCTCCTTACATCATGACGACATGAAAGTAGTCATTACATGTTCAGCATTGCATACACTACGATAACTGCGATGTTGTGTTCGCCCGCAGTGCGATAGTTTGAATATACATAGCAAGAAGTGCAAAGACAATGTTTGTTGTTCATCGGGAAGTGAGTGGAAGTATTGTAGCAAGACATTTACTTGCAGCCTACCAGGCATTTATAAACACATAGCAGTGGGTACATACGATAGGAATTTAAAAAATAAAACAAATTATTTTAATTTATAAGTTTTTGTAGTTATTCCTATTCTTAACCAAACCACACGCATACATAATATGTCATTCAATAAAACGTCTAGCTNTGTAAAAATGGCACTCACTTCGTCGTCGAGCGTGGTGGATAGCAGATCGTTACGACTACATTCATCTACCGCGATGGTGTATGCAGTTACAATATGAATACGGAATCGAAGGTTGAAAACATACCATCTGTAACACTGACTGCATAGCTAATAGCAAGGGACTATGGAGATTCGCTCCTTACATCATGACGACATGAAAGTAGTAATTACATGTTCAGCATTGCATACACTACGCTAACTGCGATGTTGTGTTCGCCCGCAGTGCGATAGTTTGAATATACATAGCAAGAAGTGCAAAGACAATGTTTGTTGTTCATCGGGAAGTGAGTGGAAGTATTGTAGCAAGACATTTACTTGCAGCCTACCAGACATTTATAAACACATAGCAGTGGGTACATACGATAGGAATTTAAAAAATACAACAAATTATTTTAATTTTTAAGTTTTTGTAGTTATTCCTATTCTTAACCAAACCACACGCATACATAATATGTCATTCAATAAAACGTCTAGCTCTGAGTTCATCAATAATCGAATTGATGTCTTCACTGACACAAAGACATCTTCTTCTTTACAATGAAACCAACACCTGCAGTCTATCAACCAAGTCACTGATTCTGAAGATTCTTTTGAGTTGGTGTTCTGCAGTCGTTTCTGTAAGATAAGAAGTATAATTGATCGTTAAATAAATGTGTTAAATATTCGTGGCTACTTAGTTTGCTGCCGTTAACCACGAACAACAACGCATTTATTGCTGCTTTTGAAAATAAACGAGAGAAATCTCAGGACAAAAGATTGTGTTGGGGGTGAAGTATGGATTCACAGCGGTGAGATACTGCAAATGATATCAGCACAAGTTGCTTCACTTTCTCAAGATAAACTATTCAATTTTCTGCGACGACGTGCGGCAAGTTACAACCGACTGCATACTTCCTTACTTCACGTCTCCAAAGTGGTTATTAATTGCTACTGTCGCCGCATGACGCTTCTTCCTCACGTGAATAAATGACGACAGGAAAAGCGATGAGTCATGGCTTCAACACACGCCAAATATGAATTATTCATCACGAAACCTCATGTCAGTGCATAACTGGCACGTACTGCGTTCGCAATTAAAGAGGGGCAGTTTCACTGATTCCTAAGATTTGCGAAAAGCTACCTGTTCAAATTGCGTCTCAGCTTTTTTTTTTTTTTGCTACTAAAAAAGATCAAGTACCACTCCCCAAATTTTAAGTCGAAGTTATTTTAAGTTTATGGCAGTGTAAACAGCTAATTCAGTGCACTGTAAAAAAATGTTTGTCATTTTTACTAATAATTTTTTTGTAATTTTACAAATGCTTGTAACAGTACAAAGACTTCTCTTGTAAAATTACTAGTTTGTAAAACTACAAGGGCCGTGTTTGTAACAGACCTCAAGAAATATCTGTACTATACAGACCCGTATCCACGAGCTTCAGCAAAATGGCGGACACCTAACAACGTCAAACCGTATATAGCTAAGGGCAGTGACTTTTCGCGTACAAATCGGAGCACACAGTATACTTCAATACTATATGCACACCTCAGCTGTTGTTATATCTCCATTGGCTGGGTGCCGTGTCCGTTTTTGACCAAGCCACTCAGGACTAAGTAACTCCGACACTGAACCTTCGTGATTCGTGCGCAAACGGTTGACACGGACTAGTACGTTTTTTTAACCAACCAAAGAAGCTGGACAACCCTACAGTGCTTTGGACTGTATCTTGTCTCGAAATCTTTTCGCGAAATATCACTGCCCCTATATATAGCGGTTTGTGCAAAAACCGTGGGTGATGCAAAGTGTAGTTGCTTGCAAAAAGAAATGTATTGCGAGTTTCAATAACGTAACACACTTAAAACAACTCAACTTATCATATTAAAACGACGATTTCAATAAAACGTGACTGTATTACTTATTAACTGTTAATGTTTCCTAGCTAAAAATAACTCTTAAATCGGCTCTCAAGACCTCGTTGTTACGAGCCGTCATCTCTCAACTAAAAAACAGAATTCTTAAAATGAAAAAAATGTATTCTTCTTAATTAAATAACTTCCTTAATTTTTTGTAGGTACTTATAATTATATGTTCTTGTTGAATTTGTAAGTCAAGTTGGTCTTGTGGTAAAGAGTGCGCGTAATAATACGAGGGGCGTGGGCTCTAGTTCCTGTGCTGGCTAAGTGTAGCTTTCTTTTCCGTAAATTATATTTTGAAATATTTCTTTAGTTATTCTCTATCATTAATTTATTATATTTGTTTTCTAGAATATATATATATATATATATATATACAATTTTTAATCATGTAAGTAGTAATACAAGGTTTTCATTTGTAATATTACAAACATATATTTTGCAGATTTTACAAGACATGGTTTGTAGTTTTACAAAGGATTTTCTTGGCAACTGGGTTTCCAAGGATTTTCTTGTAAAAGTGCAAAAAAAAAAATTCGTGTGTGTGGAGCTTTCGTGAAACGACTGTTTACACTTTAAGAAATTGTTTTCAAATTTACCTCATCAGCATGCGTACACACGTAATTAAGTACGAATGAGAAAGGGGTCCCCCCCGCCCCCATTTTTAGACATTCTTGGTAGTTTTTCACATTTATTCGGGAAAGAATGAACTGCCTGGTGAAGTCCCGAGCTTTGCATAGTGGCGACTCTCGAAATGTCTATACTGTGATGACGGGTAAACGTTCCTTATTATGTATGGGTTAAAAACAGTTCAGAAAGTTTACCGAAAAAAAATTACATAGTAGTTTCTTTTCTCCGCTCACTGTTTATCGGTTCGCCAAAAGTAAAAAAGAATTATCACTGGTTCAAAACTAGTAATGAATCAATACGCCGATCAAATGACACTATCGAAACGTAGACGCATAAATTAGGAGTTATCAGTACGCCACAAGATATAATTATGTATAGAACACAAAAAAGTTCTTCTCGGAACAGTCTCGGGTGAGTAGTTATCCAGAAATCAATGCGTAACTCTCAAAACAGTATGTGTGTTGCCTGACAGGTAAGGCAACATACAAAAATAAGAAGAAAGAATTTAATTATGATTTTGTGGGAGTGCACAGCTCACTTATCAATTGCTATCTTATCTCCTGCTGGAGATTGTAAGTTTTTTTTTTTTCAAAAACGTCCCGTATATTAGGGGTTGCGCAGGGTGTGGATTTGGTGACGTACTCTACACAGTAGAAAACGGCACCCCGTAAAGAAGTCCTTCACGTAAACTGGGATTACTTTGCACCTGCAGGGGTAACTTTGCACCACTCGATATTTTGGTTTTGGTGCTGTTCTGTGATGAAATGGCAAACTTTACTTGGGTATTTTAAACTTTAAATGATATCTGTCCAGTTAATGTTGACGTAATCCTTCTCAAAATCACACCAAATGCAATATTTGAGTGGCGCAGCGTTACCCCTGCAGATGCAAAGTAACCCCAGTTTACGGTACATTCCGGAANATCCTTCTCAAAATCACACCAAATGCAATATTTGAGTGGCGCAGCGTTACCCCTGCAGATGCAAAGTAACCCCAGTTTACGGTACATTCCGGAATCTCTCAAACAGCTGCTTCCAATAACATCCAACTCTAGCAGGTTATTTCTTACGAAAAAATAATTACCATGTGCTTATTCATAAGATATTTAAAAAAAAAATCGCGCAAATCGTACGGTTAGAAAGTTTCATCAAAAAATAAAGATTTCAGCCCACGTTCTCACCAAGAAGGGGGATATTGTCATTCGCATTTTCAGAGGTGCAAGATCTTCGTTCTACAAAACACAATTCAGTGATTTGTTGCTTAATCGCANATTGTCATTCGCATTTTCAGAGGTGCAAGATCTTCGTTCTACAAAACACAATTCAGTGATTTGTTGCTTAATCGCAAGTAGTTTCTGATATCCTCAATTCGATTTTTGGAGGCGCATAACTCCCTTAATAGTTACTTNTTTTGGAGGCGCATAACTCCCTTAATAGTTACCTTAGGGGAACATTGACACATATGTTTCCGCCTTAATTTTTAGTAAGAAATAACCTGCCGGTGTTAGTAGCCGTTGTTTAAAAACACTTGGTATAAACCACCATTACTGATCGGGATAAACATTGGTAATGAAGAGTGTTTTATTACAGTGTGTTCGCTGTATCTTCACATATTCAAACTTTTGATAATTACCTCATGCGTGTTGTGTTTAGGTGTTTCGTAAATATGTCATGCGACTCAAGCGTTTTATACTTCCGTCAATATCAAAATATATTATTTTTTGTAAAATTAGAATTTTACTTATATTTTATCTATTGACTATAAAATTTCATTTATAATTAACATGAACAAGAGCGAAAATATGCGTCAAAATATTATGATAATGTGTGCGCACGAAGCGGTGCGGTGTCCCTTTGGTGTAATTTTCTAGACTTGATTAACGGCCCTGCCTACTTAGCCGGCCGCCGCGAACTTCAAATGGGGAAACAATGTTAAATGAAATTACTTCTCATAGCGTCAATTATACAGATAACTATTTCGAACAAAAAACAATTTGACGCGACTTTTTTTAGAAAATATGCTTTACAAAATTATTTTTGGAAAACATATTTATTCATCTTTTTTTTTTTTTTATGTTTCAATATAACATTATTGAAAAAATATATTAAACATAAATTTGGCAAAATGTCTCAACATAGCAACATTCCTTAAGAAATATGAAGTAGAATACTTTTTTTCTAGATAGTCATCTTTAAAATGGACGCAATGAGAAGGGATTTCATTTACCATTGATTCCCCATTTAAAGTTGGCTTGGCAGGAGGGCGGTGGGGATACTATGAAAGTAAAACTTTACCAGGGCTTCAGAAAAGTTGGAAGTAACCATGAATGGACTCTATATAAATACCGTAGCACTGCCACCGAAGGGCGCTCACCACGTGTGCACCAGTAATTTCGAAGCAGCCTGTAGAGAGCAGGAGCCCGATGAGTTGCGAGCGCCGCGAAAAAAGGACCCCGCGCGCAGTTGACAGTCTGCGATTAGGAAGGCGCCCGCCCGTGTAAGGCCGGCCCACTCCACGCCCCGTCGAAATCCGCGGGTGA
>NQII01003904.1:40489-102507 GCA_002778355.1 Clitarchus hookeri
CCGACTGTTGGTTCAAGCCCCTGGTATGTTAGAAGCAATGATTCTGCGCTCTTTCTCCCTGGTAGCTGTTTACTTACATTCACCAGGCACGCCTAGTTCGGTGCTTGCTGACATAGGCTATTCGCGGTAAAGTAAGCACTTTTGAAAACTGTCAATATATTAGCCTTAGGGGTTAAATTCCGAGTGCGGTGGAATATACACACTGTGTTTATTACTTACATTGCAGTATTTATTGAAAAAGGAGGTTAAAGGATAACAAATGGCTGAAATTAAAAATAACTAGGTGCTCACTTTACCGTGAACAGCCTATATGTGTAAGTGAGCGCAAATCAGTCTTCACACTCGGATCGAGCACTGGCTTGTTTTGAAAAGTTTTGAAGTGACTTTGACAGCGAAAAGTAAAATGACAGTAAAAGTGTTAAAGAATAAGTAATCAGGTATTACAGAATAAGTCCCAGTTGTACAGTAAATAAATAATAATTTTTGACGAGGACATGCTTTCAGGCTCCAGCGTTCAATTTCTTCGGCATTGTGTAAAGCAACACAAACGAACATTGCAAATGTTATACCAACTTTAGCAAGGCCACTGTGCTTATGCTGTGTAGCGCAATGTTTATCGTTGGAACTGTGTGTGCGTTATATTAATGCCAATTGTGCACCGGACTCTTGTGGATTCAGCGAATAGAAATCTTAAAACAAATTTCTTACATGGCAACTGTTATTTTAATAATGCAAACATCACACTTTGAGAAAGACGTGTATCAGTAATTCACTGCCGCCATATGGGAAGTGAGGTTATGTTAACCTAAAATAAAAATAAGTGCATCGATTTGATAGGACAAACCCCAAATTTATTCACGCATTGTATACAAGCTGTACATAAACATAAAATTTTCCTGTTGTACCGGATAATTTACGAAACAGCATCCCTCTAGATGTGATACTTGTACACGTCAAAATGTTTGCAGATACGGGGATAATTTTGTTTTACATGGTAGGTGAAATACATCACTTATTGAATTACAATAACGTACAAACATATTTCATCATTATTGAATCACAATGCAGTACAGACATATAACATCATTATTGAATTAGTATTTTTACACAGGCAGGTAGCCTCATTACCTACAAAAAACAGCCGGCGATCCGGGTAGTTCCAAGCGATTACTTGTAGTAAACCTCCCCTGCTGGCGCTCGGAGCCAAGCGGTTGGACATTTCACTATTTATCCAAATGACACTATGCGTTATAAACAACCTCTACATGACCAACAATACGAAAATTCCCCATAGTTCCAAGCAATTTCCTATAAATCCATATTTCATCACCTAACTCAAACTTGATCTTCCTGGAGTACAAAATAGGAGATGAATAAAAACTGATATCTGAAGACTGATTATAAACAGTTTCATGTAAAGGTAAAGTCTTCCAACATATAACATCACGAAGATCAAATGCAGACGAATCAGTGAAAGAAGGATTCGGAGCATTGTGATGCTTAAGAAAAAAACAAATTTCCAAAATACTAGTTCCTTTGTCTCGTACCACTGTGTTATTTTTAAATGCTCAGCAGCACAGCTTCAGTGATTCCCAGTTATCGCTGAGCGCCCGCGCCGCTTGCAACGGCCCTAGATTTACCGGCCGCTGAGTTGCTGCACTCTTATCTCTTTGACGCTTGACCTTGCGGGTGCAGGTTTTAGCAAGCTCGTGAAGATGTAACAAGGAAGGGAATATGTCATCTTTACATATACATGGTGCTGCTACGTCAATTACTTGTTTCTATGTAAAGTGGTTTTGAGACATTTGACCTTGCGACACCAACTTGCGTAATCCTTGTCAACATCGTAATTAACACTAATAATGCTNTTTAGCAAGCTCGTGAAGATGTAACAAGGAAGGGAATATGTCATCTTTACATATACATGGTGCTGCTACGTCAATTACTTGTTTCTATGTAAAGTGGTTTTGAGACATTTGACCTTGCGACACCAACTTGCGTAATCCTTGTCAACATCGCAATTAACACTAATAATGTTACGATACACCTTGCTTTGATAATAATGTCTCCTTCTTTGGTATTGTCCTCGTCGCATGTTGGACGTTTTCCCTAAAGGAACTCTCTAACCGTTCGTTACTAGCTGCAAATGTATTTTCGGGGGTGCTCAGCATCCCCTATATTTCAGTTCTATTTTGGACACATTTTTGCGCTGCGAGTGGTGTTTTCTAGCGTAGTAACAGGCAGGTGCTTCCATACACCATTATTTTGGCCTTAAGTCACACATGTTATATGGCGCTTCAAAAATGTCACTTTTTTTTTGTAGTCCGATACCCTTCCCTCATTTTTTCGAGCCTCCCACCACAACCCTTCATTTTTTTTTACAAGTCGGCACCACTGTTATTGATACGAACGTTACTGTTCTTCACGAGGAGCACGCCGAGGAGTAGCGCGGCAGCTGCCGACATCCAGCAATGCTAACGAGGAGAGAACTGACCGTCAGGAGCTCGTCGACAGCAACCTGTCGCTGCTCTTCTACGGCGGGGTGACAAGCCGTCGATAGCAGAACAACGGACTGCTGCCGCCTCTCCGCCTGTCCACGTACTGTACATCCACCGTGCCAGAGTGTCTGGCGGTCGGCGGGGACCATGCCCGCTCACACACCCGCCCTTGCGCTCAGTTTGACGAGATAGCTCCGAACAGTATTACGACACAGCGGTTAACACGGTGCCCGGCACACTTCGGGGCGTTTATCAGAGGGGTGAAGCGGACGAACATCGCAAGGGAGGATAACATGTAGTCCATTCACGGCAACTTCCTACTTTTCCGTAGCCCTGATAAAGTTATACTTCCAAGATATTCTTCCGCCTCATGCAAACAAACCTTAACCGAGTANTCAAACAAACCGTAACCGAGTATAGACAATGACGTCAAAGAGACAACGCACAGCATTCGTGCGCACTCAGTAATATAATGCATAATAACTATTTCGTACAACGTACTCAACTAGTTTATTAGTTTTATTAACTAATTATTTTATTTATTAACTAGTTATTAATGTGTTATTATTAACTAGTATATTAAATAGTAGTATATTTTCTCCCTGTTTGTGTTTATGTTATTTATAAGTGAAATATAATTTATAAGTAAAATATAAATAAATGTTCAATTTATTCAAAAATAAAGTGATTTTGTGTTAACACAAGTATAAAACGCGTGTAATACGTGGCATATTTAGTAAACAACGAAGCGCGTCATGCATAGGGTTATATTTAAAAGGTTTGATTTAAAAAAGTAAATAAACCGCGAAAAGGCTATACGGACACCGCGCTTGTCATGCTGTCAGCTGTCTCACAAACATCAGGTGGTGCGTCCTTACTTCTGTTACCGAAGACTGAAGACCTGATGTTTGTGGGACGACGCATATGCTGCCGGGCCGTTCTGTTGTCGATCAGCAAAATACCTGTCCGTGAAGGAAGGGCTACACATTAGCGAGCATGAGGAAACTCTTCTTCATGATGAGTTACTGGCATGGTCCGCGGACAAATTTCAAGTTTGCGAATAAATTAAGACCTCCGACTTTCCGACATTTGGACCGAGAGCGGTGACGTCATAGGGTCTCGTGCACCAGTCAGCGTTAGGCGTCCTACAACGTATCCGCTGACATAGTCTATTGTAGACAAGGCCTTAAGGTGTCGTCCATGAAAATAGCTTCAAAAACACCCATTCCAAATTATACTACGAAAACTGTTGTAAACATAAATATTTTTACGTTACTATTGCGTGCGGTCAGCCAATTCATTTTACGCTGGCCACTGAATGTTAAACATATGTTTCTTCTCTAGGGTATGTCAGGGGTAAGGGGAAAGGCAAGGCACATGGCTTCGGTCTATTCACAATTACTTCTAACTTTTCTGAAGCCCTGCTTAAGTTCTACTTTCAGGATATTCCTCCGCCTCATGCAACAAAACTTAACCACCGCATTCGTGCGCACTCAGTTTTAATGCTATTTTGCATGAGAACTATATCTTGGTAATCATTACCAACACACCCATTTTCACCCCGTTTTTATTCATATTAATTATAAATAAACTATTATAAAGTATACACAGAATGTAACTAAAGGTTCACTTTAACTAAAAACAAGGTACTTTTAGGTTAACAGCATTATAAATACCTACTTGTGATACGGGGCATATTTATTAAAGAACCAAACACATACATGAGGTGATTTTCCACTAAGGTTTAATATAAAAAGTGTGAAGAAACCGGGGATAAACTGTACCGTAAATTGCCCGTGAAGTGTAAATGAGGTATAGTGCTAATGCTAGCTGCGCAGTAGCCAGTCTCTGTGTTACAACATCAACATCTAACTGCTTTTCTTCCTACACAACTGTCACAACAAAGTGGTTTCGACACCATCTACATAAATAAATTCATTGTTACCGGGCACGATTAGTAGTTTATAGACGGCGTGTGCTGGAAGACAACATTAGTTCCACTGAGTGCTGGCGCTGAGTACAGCACACAGCCACACCCTCGCTTGAACATTTCTCTTTGACCTTTCCGAGTGTGAGGCTGGTCAGAGGCAAATGCAGTTTTTTTTTTTTTTAGTTTTTTCTTCCCCGTGAAAGCGTGGGTATGCTTTAAAATCACGGGGACTTCATTGTTTGAACACGTGTTTTCGACAGTTGTTAAGTCAATTCTCGAGCCAACATTGGAGACGTGCAGAAAACGACAATTGGTCTACTTCGTATTTTAGTCGACGAAGTTACGTGACTCGCTCGCTGCACGATGACGCCATTGGAAAGGGAGGTTGTTGTGCTACCTAATGCGGAACCCGAAAACTACCTCCACAAATGTAAAGAAAATCTTTTATATAGACTTTTCAAGATTATCTGAGCACTTATGAAATAGAGATTTGAAAAATGTCACTGCCCCTACCTACATACATTTTCATGGTTAAACTGAATGGCATGCGCTCAAGAAAGTTGGTAAGACGGAGAGAAAGTAGTTCCACGTCTTAAACTTAAATTAAAAATATAAGGTAAGCTTATTAAGACTGAAGTTATGTATTTTTCTTTCTTACTTTTTAATGNCTGGTATGCGCTCAAGAAAGTTGGTAACGACGGAGAGAAAGTAGTTCCACATCTTAAACTTAAATTAAAAATATAAGGTAAGCTTATTAAGACTGAAGTTATGTATTTTTCTTTCTTACTTTTTAATGCGTATAAGTGTAAGAATTAGCTCATTTTTGAGATAATTTCTTGTCTAATAATTTTACATTTTTACTTGACCGACGCATGAATAAAGTGATAAGGCCCATGGCAATGTTAACTTTACATATGGTGGAAGGATACACAACGTGCATACAAGTAGATATTTAGAAGGGCTTTCAAAAGTGCTCAGTTTGCCGTCAACAGCCTTTAGTTGTATTTACTGTATATCCAGGACTGGTGTCAATCTATTTGTTTACTATCAAATGCACTGTTACCGTTCCTTGCAGTTTCGACTGGCTTTTGGACGCAAATACGTCTTTAAAATCAGACCAACACAATACCACGACGGAAACGACAGTATAACTTTTGCAGGGCAATTATTTCCGACACTGTAATTTCGTGACGAACAACACCTTTGAAATAAATATGGCCTCGTTTGATCGGGGGGGACCCGCGACGATTAGAGGCAATTTTGGGCGTGGGCAAGAATTGTCCAGCCAGTATACATCGCGACTTCAATGTGCTATAGGCAGAGGCATGCAAAGCTCGCGTTATTATTTCATGACGGACTAGACTCCAAACACTTGTGCTTTTGTATTGTGTTTGTCATTGGGCTACTACCTAGACGACTTTGGACGAATATCAAGCAACTAACGAAAGGCTGGTCCAGTCACGTTCTATCTACTCCAAGGGAAAATGGATCCTCAGTGCTGCGGAAGCCAATAAACAAATTCCACCGACTCGAATATGCATAGGTTGGTGAATTCTAGCGTGCTGCCAGAAAATAACGCGAATGTTGCATGTCCCTACCTATAGGGTGCTGATTTTGATGCCAAACAGAAGATCCCGTGTGGATCTGTCCATTACCCATATCTCAAAAGATAATATCGGCCACTAACTTAGACGTATTCACGTAAAACTAGGCTTACCAGACGTCCGGCAAAAGGGCGATGTCCTTTTCAAGCAATTTTTTGCGTGTCGGGTCGGATTTTTCTTGGTGTTAAAAAAATGTCCTGTTTTTTTTTTTTTTTTTTTTTTTTCCCGACGAAAGATATATTGTTTGCCTACTAATTATTTCGTTATGATAGGTAATTAAACGTTTGGTTCTCCAGTATAAATAATTTGTGAAGCTAATGAAATTGCACTGTCCTTTTTAATGAAATGTTCTCGTTTTCAAGACAGAATGTCCTCCCTTTTTATGCTGAGTGTGCGGTAACTCATACATACAACCCACGGCCGTATTCACATTACAGCCACAACGACGATTTATTTTTTTTCGGTAGCCGTGAATAACTAAACCATGTGTTGGAATAGTGGTTTTGTTTTTTAATCGTCCAGACGCTCGTCCCACGACGTGCCACACAAGCCATCGCGTCGACGTGGCAGCGATCCCGGGCAGCTCGCGTGTCCTGTGTGTGTGGGCTGCACGGCGACCCGACAGGAAAGGAGTCTTGATTACCATATCGTTGGGAGATTGCCATCTTCTCCCGGCGCTGTCACCTCGCAAGGCTCCTTCCAGCTTCCAGCTATCTCTACCCTTCGCCTCACAGGCTAACTAAGCAGCTATGTTTTAATTGGACCTCTTTAATTACGTTCACTGTGCTGCCTTCGACAGAGAATACTTGACCGTGTAATATAATTTGTATAAGAAGAGATGATTATATATATATATATATATATATATAATTGCATTTGTTTCGTCCTTCAAAAGACTGTCTGTAATATTCATATAAAATCCAAGTACCCGTGACAAGAAATTTCGGCTAAAGTGATATACTTTCTAATTATTTTTTTTAGGAGTGGACGGGGGAGATGGGGGAGATAAGTCGTTACCAGATCAGCACTGGCTGTTTTCCTGATGTGCGACTCAAATACTAAGTTAAGCAAACGGCAGATTAAGTAGTATTCAGTGAAATTACGGCTGAAATGTTTATTTAGCCAGCACACAGTTCGGCGTGTGGTACACCCAAAAAGAACTGGCAATGATTGCACATGAGTGGCTCGTTTTCAAACTGCCCTCATTTGCAATGTACAAAGCACGACATACTCTCGGTTCAACGCAGTGGTTCGTTGCTTGCAAGCAATGACAGACAATTGTGTCACGGAAATTACCCAGAAATACCCACAGAGTCGCGCAACAGGAAATGAGACTTGATTTATTTACGTTTTCGTCTAGAATACATGCGTGGTGGAATTTTTTATGCGGTTAGCTGAGTTTTGAAAGACCTGCTGTTTCTTCTGCCAATCCAATATGTATCCCTCCGCATTGTGTATAAATTTGTATTGCCTTGGCTCTAATGACTAGTGTCAGTGCGTCCATCTAGTTGATATAATAATACATTTATACCGCAAATTCTCACACTTATTCAGGGGCTATGGAATTGTCTTTATCCTAAGGGGCCAAAGTCGAGAGAGACCGCCAACCCCAGCCCAGTTTTCATAATGTCAAATAATTTAATACAAGAATATTGTCTTCTTTGCTCAATCATCAGTCCAAGATGAGAAATTTCTTCTAAATCTATATTGTTTATGACTACATCGTGATGTTGTAAAATTATTACATCCAGTGCACCGGCACAGTGATCAGTTTGAAACTACAAGTAATGCTATTTTTTACAAATAGTGGCTAATAAGTTGTTCACAACGAACTCAAAATTAAGAATATCTGCGTCACCTGGCAGGCGCAGTTCGTTGTGGAATGTGAGATCACTAAATAAGATGGTGCAGCTTCTGTTATTGGAGAGTGTTGTCTCTAAACAGACATTCGTTAACTCTTAACCAGTGTCGGCTCAAAAGACGTGAAAAACGATTTCTCGCTTCCTCTTATAGGCATTCGTTAACTCTAAACCAATGTCCGCTCGAAAGATGTGAAAGGCGATTTCTCCTTTTCTGGTAAGCTGATGGTAAACGTCTTCAAAGTATTGCATGCCACCATTATCGCTTACATATCTAGTAGCAATTTAAGAATAACTAAAACAATTGTTTCTAACTTTTTAAGCCTTCACTTCTCTCTCTCTCTCTCTNATCTAGTAGCAATTTAAGAATAACTAAAACAATTGTTTCTAACTTTTTAAGCCTTCACTTCTCTCTCTCTCTCTCTCTCTTTCTCTCTCACTGTCACCCCCTCACCACCAGCGGATTTGAGAGACCCTCGGACGCCTTGNTCTCTCTCTCTCTCTCTTTCTCTCTCACTGTCACCCCCTCACCACCAGCGGATTTGAGAGACCCTCGGACGCCTTGTTTTCTGCGCTCCTGCTCTCTGATACACAAAACGAAAAGAAACCTGCGTCAATGTTACTATAGACTGTTCACAATTCACTGGGTACCTTCGAATGACCTGCCCACGATCTACTTCTCGGATTACATTATATCCTTCCACCACATGTAAATTTAACATTGCCATGGGCCTGCTCACTTTATTAATGCATCGGTCACGTAACATTCTAAAAAATATTATAAATGTAAATGTTTTAAAAATTTGCTAATTCACACTTAAATAAATTAAAAACAAAGAGAAATGAAATTATATCAGTATCAACAAATGTTTGCCTAACCATTTTAATTCGGCGTTAAGACGTGGAACTGCTTTCGCCTCCGTCGTTACCAACTTTACTGGGAGCATGCTAGGCACTGTGCCCATTAAAATAGTGCATATGCACGTATTTGACATTTCCCAAACTTTTATTTCAAAAGTGTTCACTTTACCGTGAGTAATTATGATTGTAAATAATATGTCAGTTTTTATTTGAATGTGCATAAAATTAAATTAATAAAATAAAAATTCTGCGTCCACGAATTGCTCTGGTTGAATTGAAAGGAGTTATATATGGGGCCGTTCTAGAATACAAAAATTAGATTGTCTACACAGGAAAGAGCCTGTTTACACATCCACGTGTGAAATTAAGAATGAATAATTACCAGTAAACTAACGGATCGTTAGTTTTTTTTTACA
This sequence comes from Clitarchus hookeri, assembly GCA_002778355.1. Taxonomy (NCBI): domain Eukaryota; kingdom Metazoa; phylum Arthropoda; class Insecta; order Phasmatodea; family Phasmatidae; genus Clitarchus; species Clitarchus hookeri. The sequence continues at coordinate 49,658 of NQII01003904.1, forward strand.
CATTTTATTGCTTTACAGCCTTTTCAAGATGTCACTTACTTCAAGTATTTCCGTGCTTTGTTTTAAACTTAGTAGTTGCACATTAATGGCAAACATTAGCCTTTGTAACAACTCTATTCCTAGCTTGCGGCATCAAATCTCGGCGCCGTCATCTTTCTTTCCTAACAACGGGTATTTTTTATTTCAAATGCGCTTGTTTATACAACTACTAAACATGTTAGTGATCGGATTTCTAACTAAAAGAATGCACGCACCAAAATGTTTTTTTCTCAGTTAAGTTTTTGACAACTCCGGTCTCAGTAAAGATCCACAATTTTTCGAACGCACAGTATGTTCACGAACTAGAGTTACGGGACGATACATCAAGATTGGCATGGAAACTACTTGCATTCTAGAAAAGTCAGAATAACGCGTATTTGTCAGAATGTATCCTCACGNATCAAGATTGGCATGGAAACTACTTGCATTCTAGAAAAGTCAGAATAACGCGTATTTGTCAGAATGTATCCTCACGTGAATCAACGAGTAACTCGTATAACATGATAGAAGATTGCGTGAGGCATCTTTGCATGCTAAGGCGTACGTTTACTTTCGTAAAAGACTGTCAACGTCAAGTCATGACCTCTTATATCANATCAAGATTGGCATGGAAACTACTTGCATTCTAGAAAAGTCAGAATAACGCGTATTTGTCAGAATGTATCCTCACTTGAATCAACGAGTAACTCGTATAACATGCCAGAAGATTGCGTGAGGCATCTTTGCATGCTAAGGCGTACGTTTACTTTCGTAAAAGACTGTCAACGTCAAGTCATGACCTCTTATATCAAACGACTTTAGATTATACAAAAAGTAACTTCTGGCTGTGTTGTATTACATCTTTGAAGGCATATTCTGAGCGTACGCCTATTTTAAAACATGCGATATTTAAGAGTTAAAGAATCAAAGAGGAAATAGAATTTGCTTCAAGTTTATTTCCGCTGTGAAAACACCACAGTGCTATTGGGGAAAAAAAATTATGACTTAGAGATGAATTGTAAAGCACGCATGCCCGCACAAAAAAATACACCTTAAATGCAGCGTCATAATACGATACACAAAATAAATACTTGTACTTAAATGCGAATATGTTCTGTATTAAGCGAAAGTTATCGTAATACTAGGTTGTGTGTGTATGCGTGCCTTGTACGTAGTTGTAGCTTTCGTTACATGTACAAACGGCATTTGTTGCACCGCAAAAAAAAAAAATTCACGTGCACGAAGAAATATGTCACAGAAAAGTTGGTGTCGCTGCTTTGGAGTAATTGCCGTACGAAGTTGCTCAGTATTGCCCAAGGCATTAATAAAAATATATGCTGTAATGCTCTGCTGATTGTAACACTATATTACATTTTAATCAGATAAGCCTCTCTTGCGTGATCTGATAGTGAACGTTATACAGCTATCGGCTTCGAAGGTCAATGAACAACTTCGCCAGAAAAGAAAAATCCCAACAAACATGCACGAGGCGTGTGACGTAATGAGTGCAGCGCCTTTATCTTAGCGTGCTTACTTCTTGTTTAGAGTCGAAAAAAACGAGATAAACCTCGCTACGACGAGTTGAAGAACTGTCTAGGTCTCACTTTCCCCGCCCGGAAGTCAACAATATTGTAGTTCACGTAAGCGTGCATACGGCACGAAGAAAAAAAACGAGAGGTACATTTAAAATCGATCGCCTAAACACAGAATACGTAGATAAATAAATGGAAGGTTACTTGGCGGTTCCTTTTATTAAACAATTTGATGCCGGTGCATATTTACTGACATTCAAAAAAAGTCAGAAGTGAATTGCCTATATTCCCGTCTTATAGGTCCAAAACTAAACTGGGCACCCTTTTTGTACCGTAGATCATTCTTACTGGCTACCTGTCAGCCAATGGCTTGGCGATTTAGTGTCCATATACGTATAGGCTGTTCACGGTAAATTGAGCACTTTTGAGGACCTCGTTACTTTTTTCCTATCAGCCATTTCTATAATGCCACCACTTCTTTCAATAAATATCGCCATGTAAGTAATAAACGCAGTGTATATATCGAAAGTTAACGTCTAAGGCTACAGTAAAATATATTTATTGAATATTATTCCAATTAGCAGGGCTTCAAAAAGTGCTTACTTTACCGTGAATAGCATATAGAAGTGGTTACAAGCCAAACGTCTCATTACATATTTTAAAAAAAATTTTAGTAAAATGTTTATGGTATGTATTACTACTAAACAAAACTCAATGACACAGGTTAACACGTGTTACACCTTCCAGAATAGACGTTTTTTTTTCTAGCTAGAAAGTTCACACTCTCCACAGTTCTTGCATTGTTATGCGTAATTATTTGTTGGATGACTGCATCATGCCGTGAACTTACATTTCTACCCAGCGCCTGGCAAGTTCATTTGCCAGCACTGATCGGTAGTCACGTTGCGCCACGTTCCTAGCTGGCTCATTGCTGGCCCGTGCGACTCTGGATGAACACAGCAGTTTTACTTATATGCAGTTGTCTGGTCTGTGACTTAAGGGTTAGCCTGCCTGGCGCTTAAATTGCGTTGCAGTGCGTTTAGAATACTGTTTTTTTTTGACGTGACAACGTCTTATAATTCGATAGAGCCGGCTGCACGCACGAAAAAACATGACTCATGCGGCGTTACCTCGCTCTGAGGCGTTCCATGTAAGGCTTGAAGTGCAAGCGAGAGCGCGGAACGAGCGAAAAAAAAAATTGACATAATTGTATTTATGCGTACAAATAAATCTCACTTGATCAATTTCATTGTGATTTCCAATTACCTCCTTCTCTATATACATACAAATCTATTAAACAAATGAAATTAAAATTTTCTTTTGAAAAATGCTACCATTCCATCAGTATTTTCTTAAGACGTTGTCACGTTCAACTATCGTCAGTAAACCGACTTTACAGACAACCAATTTTTTTTTTACGAAACTATCAAACGTGCCCCTAATGTGTCATGCCCCAGACGAGGACGGAATGGTACTTTTTTAATTACCACGCATGCTGTAAAATATTGTGTTGGCGCCCTCCAAATTAGTTAGAAACCGGCATTTTCAGACTGCTGTATCTTAAAACATGCTAGTCGGACACGAGTCAAACTACGATAGGAGCCTGTACTGAACTTTTTATCAACAAAATCCTATGGTTGCCGCTGAAAGTGCCATAGGTACAATCAGCACTACGAGAACACTGCACGCCAGTTNAAACGTGCCCCTAATGTGTCATGCCCCAGACGAGGACGGAATGGTACTTTTTTAATTACCACGCATGCTGTAAAACATTGTGTTGGCGCCCTCCAAATTAGTTAGAAACCGGCATTTTCAGACTGCTGTATCTTAAAACATGCTAGTCGGACACGAGTCAAACTACGATAGGAGCCTGTACTGAACTTTCTATCAACAAAATCCTATGGTTGCCGCTGAAAGTGCCATAGGTACAATCAGCACTACGAGTTGTGACGTGCGGTCATCAGAGCCCTGCGCGTAGCGGCGATGGCGCACTTGTAGCGCGTGCCAGTGTAGCCCTTACAACTCCCGTGCTTCTCGGCCAAAAAAGGAGAAAAACGATGCAGGCAGGCGGGACAAACTTAGAACTTCTTTACCAGGAATGTAGGAGCTTTCATCCTTTCACAAGAACAGAAAACCTATTTTCTTCCATGTTACTCTTGATTATTTGCATAATGGTGAAGTTTCACTACATCGCTCACGTTCCGTCACTGGTAAGGACAGGCGCGTGATTTCATTCTGCAGTTCGCTTGTGAGCGAGGCTTTGTACGCCCGTCCAACTGATAAAAAATACACCTACGAATAAATAAGTGAAACAGAGAGATGTGGCGCGGTGGTTAAAACATACAGGACTCGGGTTCGCTTCCTTAAGCGGCCATCCTGGTTCATTTTTTCCACGGCTTTCCAAAGGCTACGCTATGTATTCCTGGGTATAGTCCATTCACGTTTACTTCCTACTTTTCTGAAGCCTTGCTAATGTTCTACTCCCAGGATATTCCTCCGCATCATGCAAACAAAGCTTAACCGAGTCTAGAAAATTACACCAAAGGGGGCAACGCACTGCATTCGCGCGCACTCATTTTAAAATTATTTTGTATGAGAACTATTTCTTACGAGGAATCACTAACACAACGTTATAAATTATAAACAAAATATAAGTAAAAGTTAAATTTAACCAAAAATAAGACACTTTAAAGTCAACAGGAAATATAAAACGCTCGTGATATGTGAGATAGGCATTTGGGAAACAATGACACACATCATACATGAGGTTAATTTTCAAATGTTTGATTCAAAAAGTGTGAAGAAACCGCGAATAGACCATACATAAAATGTTGGGTGTATCACAACTGATCAGCACAAACCTAGGACTTTTCTGGAGGGAAGAGACGCGAAGAGGAAACCGCAGCAGTGCAAGANTGTTGGGTGTATCACAACTGATCAGCACAAACCTAGGACTTTTCTGGAGGGAAGAGACGCGAAGAGGAAACCGCAGGAGTGCAAGACAAGGCGTATGCTCTGCTCCAACTCCGACCATTGGGCAACAGATACATGGCCAATCACAGCAACTTCGTTCAAATGTACTCTGCAAACTGTAATCTTAATCATTAAAAGCGCTTGATATTTATGTTGCCTTTTCTTTATACCACCTGGTTTTCCATGGGCAGACTGGTAAACAGTCTGATTAATATCCACTATTATACGGTCTATTACTTCTAAAGGTCGGCAAGTTGCAGCAAAACAACAGCTTGCTATTAGGTAACAAGTAACTCGAATATTGTTATGCAAGAAGGCTCTCAAATATAGCATATTCGCGGTTTCTGCACACTTTTGGAATCTAACCTTTGAAAAATATCTCAATGTATGACGTCTTTGGTTCTTTTCTAAATATGTCATGTATCACAAGCGTTCTATACTTCTGTTAACATAGAAGTATCTTATTTTTCGTGACATTGAACTTCTAAAAATATGTTATATATAAATTATAACATTTATTTATAACTAATATGAACAAACTACAGTGAGAAAACAGGTGTGTTGGTAATGCCTAGTGAGAAATAGATCTTATGCCAAATATTATGAAGCTTAGTGCGCGCTAATGCGGTGCGTTGTCCCTTTGGTGTAATTTTCTAGACTCGGTTAAGCTTGGTTTGCATGAGGCGGAGGGATGTCCTGGAAGAAGTAGAACTTCAGCAGTGCTTCAGAAAAGTTGGAAGTGACCGCGAATTGATCATACGCACGTTTTCCGCTGCGATGCTGAAATTATACACAATAAAATACGTCATGGGGCTGCTCCAGCATTCGCAACAAGCATAGTCGGAATTTAAAAAAAAAATTGTCTAGTCAGTTTCTCTTGTAGACAAAATAAGTGAAACGGACTTCCGAGACCCGAGAGAATGGAAGCGTTGGCAACAGCTGTGGGAGCAACGAACGAACGCGCGAAGCAGGCGACGGTGTCATTTAACCGGTTGTGCCGCGCCGAGCCAAGTGGGGGAAAAAAAATGCCGGGAAATGTGATGGTTGCCGATAAGCGGCCTTGCGTTCTAGAAAAAAAGTTGAGGCAGTACCAGCGTTGAGTAAAGGTACACCCAGGGCGCTATTCACAAACATACCTAGAGCACTAGCTTCGTCAAGACAATCTTATTTGGTGTCTAAGTTCTTATTTACATTTCATGAACATCGCTTATGTTTGTCTCAAGAACAGGCAAACAAGGCGGTTTTCACCAAGGCTGTCTTATTCTTACGCGCCGTAAGACTGAATGTCCCACAGTCACTGCTTGAGATAGCGATTTGGAACCAAGTTTCACAGTAGTCATCGAGGTCTTGCTTAAGACGGCATGTAAGCACGTCTTCGCCAAATCCTCTGTCGAGGTGACTTGAGACGGTGTTTTTGTTCAACGGTGGACGGACGCTGATTGGATAAATTCATACGTCGAACTAGCGACGATTTCTGCAAAATTGCGATATATAGCAAATCATATGGTAAGTTGAGATTGATGATTTAACTGCGCATTTGGACGAAAACCTAAATTGTTCGGCTCTGAGTGAGAAAGTTTTTATAGAACTGTAATTCTACAGGTACCATTAATTGTTGAACGTAATTCGCATAGTAGAACTTCTGTTCTATTAATTGCAAAGTAAAAACTAGATAGCGCTATACGAACGTAACAAGAAACAAAATATAATCAATTATACTGCGTGTTAAATTGAAAATAAAAGTAAAAATGTTGAAAATATAACCATGTTGTACACGAAAAAATTCTAATAGCAAGGTTATATAAAATGTATCGACCCTATATTTGGATTTGATTATTTAATTTCAAAAGTGATCCTCTCGTTAGTGTGCTGAGTTATTTTTTGCCTACTCGTGTAAACAAATCACATTCCTCATACGATTTTCTTTACAATCTCATTTTACATTCGTCCGCAACATTTTCCTAAGCGAGAAAAGCAATTTTGTTATTTTTCACCACATTACCGTCACTTTGCTCGTTTTTATCATTATTTTTTTTATATATTTGCAATACTTATGTATAATTTGGAAAACTTTTTTTTTCAATTAGCATATAATATCACGCATACATTACGTCGTGGTGACAAAAATGCGTATTTATTTCCATTTCGGGTCTAGCCGCGTGAGACAGGTTCACCTATAGTATATAACGTGAACTAGCACGTGGGTGAACCGAAGAGCCGACGGCCAGGGCGATGACTTACTTTTGCCGGCTGCGGAAACTGGCAGCACCGCACGGGTGGCGAGGTATTTCGCCTGCTGCGTCGCCTGCTACCTGCTACTGCCCAGTCGAGAACACTAGCACTCCTCTGAAGAATTACAAGAACTAACACAACAAACTGGCCAAACTTTTTCCTATCCCATGACCACTTTAGTGTATATCCTTACTCAGTGGTGCCAGAGCCGTGAAGGAGCGACAAACCCGTCGAGCTTCCCATTCAAAAGACGAAAACTAATGTCACCAGTGGCACGGAAGACTTTTTAAAAATTCAATTATTATTTCAGACATAATCTACAATTGATTTGGCGTTACCACAAAATGTTGCTATAAGTCTTGGATACACGTTTAAGGCTTCCATCTACCTGGAGATTTTTTCCGCGTTGTAGGCCGAGAGGCGTAGGAGCGATAAAGGCGGCACTGCTTTGCCGATCAAGTACGCCATTGCCTCTAAGCGCAAGGCTCTGAACTGACGTGCAGTGTTGTCACACTGCGTGTACCTATGGGACTTTCAGCGGTGACCCTATTATTTTATTGGTGGAAAGTCTGTAGGAATGTTCGATGCAGGGCCCTTAAGTAGTTTTGTGTGTATCTGACGGGTATATTTTGAGATACAGCGTTTTGAAAAAGCCGTTTTTAGCCATTTTGGAGTACTGTGAAATGGTGTTTATAATGTACGCGAGGTCTTGAAAGCACTTAACAGTCCTCGTCTGAAGTGTGTGTCCTTCTCGTAGATCAGCACATTGGACGCACGTTTAATAGTTTCGTTGAAAAACGTGTATTTCAAACTCATTGCAACGCAGTTAAAGCACCAGGCAGGCGGGAGCCTTAATGAGGTTGGCTACAACCGACGTCTACACATCGTGGCGACGCAAAACGTTCAACGTATCGCGTTACAACTCAGCCAACTTCCAAGTCATTGCGCTCTACTTTTAACGCCAACAAATCAGAATTTTACACGTCGCAAAGAAGCGAGAGCAAATAGTGTGGATATTCGTTAGTAAATTTAGACTAGCCGCTCCGTACGTTTTTATTCTGTTCATTCATACGTAATCTAATCTCAAATAACGCGAAAAGCAATTTAAATAATTTGGTGAAACCGTAAAGTTTACGAAATCCTATTTTTACAAAAATTATCAACAACAAACATGATTTATCCTCTTTTTTTTAACTAACCTCTTTTTTTACATGTTAACGTCAAGTGAAGACATGATAATTTTCTTATAGTAACGTTTAGAGTTTAACGTTTAGCATCAAGTTGATTGTAGATGAGGCTTCAGGCTGCTCACCGTTAATTGACACCTTTGGAAGCTTTGCTTAGGATATACTTTCCTTCTTATTTGGTATCTTTCGGCTACCATCTCACTTTATTCATTCATCATTCCCGTGAGACCATGTAATTTTTAGGAAAGTGAACGAATGTGTTAATAACGTGCAAATTTGTGCTCTCGTGTGTGTGAAACAAGTAACACTGACTTCAGAAGACATACATTTACATATTACACTCTCAACACGGCATCAAGAACACGGGCGTTGACATTGCTTAACTTCCGGGGAGGGCAGTTAGCTTCTCAACACAGCTTTGTTAACCCTTTGAGACGCACATCAAATTACGGTTTTAGGTGTCGCAAACACGAAAATTAATGCTNACACGGGCGTTGACATTGCTTAACTTCCGGGGAGGGCAGTTAGCCTCTCAACACAGCTTTGTTAACCCTTTGAGACGCACATCAAATTACGGTTTTAGGTGTCGCAAACAAGAAAATTAATGATGCGTGCCGTACTTAAGTCGATACAACACTTGTTTCGTTGTCCCCGCCAATGAGCCGTAGGCTGTTAGGCTACAGTTTAATGAACCAATTATGACCTAGACCAGTGAACAGTTTGCAGATAATTTACGCACAGGTAAGATCATTGGTCGTTGAGCTTCGCAGTGTGCAGTACAGACCATAAATAAACTGCACGTGCGTAATGTACACAATTGCGTACAGTGGGTTTGAATGGGTTAAAATGTAAGGTAATGACAAATGCCAAATTTTATGTTTAAGACGAACAATACTGACTGATGATCTATTTGAATGTACTAATAGCAGCAAAATATTTACAAAATATTGCTAGCCAGTTACGAATTTCAAGCAGCGCGTTTGCACTGTCTATTTATGTTCGTAAAAAAATAGAACGGGGAAAAAAATATATGTGCATGTTTATCTTTTCTTATCTTTATGATTCTGAAAGTCAAATCAAATGTTGTGGAAGTTATCTGCAGCACTTAAAATAATATTTCGCTTAGTTCGTTGCAAGCCAAATATTGAGAACCAAACTTGACACAACATTGAGATCTTCGCTTTTTCCACTTTCTGACGGAGTAGCAATTACTCGTCACTGGTAGGAGAATCTGGGATTATCATTTAGCTAAGTAAAAAGGGACAGGAGATGAGCGAGACTGGAAGATACAGATAACTTTTAGGGACCAAGGCAACGCGAAATTATATTGTTGCCTTAAAAAACTATGTCAGTCCAACAACTTTCCGTTTGTAACAAGAATACGCTATGGAAACATGAGGGAGGAATATTTGTAGACAAATAAAATAAAAAAAAGTTGGACGGGGAAAAATGTCAGATGTTAGTCACAGGCTGTGTGATGACCAACAGAATAGATACCACATACTCGTCTATAGCTCATTTCATACTGAAGAACAATTTTATCCATTTAATAATACCAAGGAAAAAAATTGCCCACTCCTTGATCCTTCCAGCCATTTAATTGGGGTGGATCATTTCCTCCCCCTCCCCAACCCCCTTGCCAACAACAGTGTCGACTCCTATGGTCGAATAATTCGCTGCCAACTTGCCAGTGTGTACTGTGGCACACACGTAATTATGGGCAGTGATTATGTTTGCAAAGGTCGATGTCAAAAATAGGCACTCGCTTTAACATGAATAGCTTAATNGTAATTATGGGCAGTGATTATGTTTGCAAAGGTCGATGTCAAAAATAGGCACTCGCTTTAACATGAATAGCTTAATTAATAGGGATCGGAAAATTTCCCGAATTCATTTTAGGACAAGATAGTCCTCAAACACATGTACGATTCTGGCATGTTTGCAGTTGGATCACAGTTTATTAGACATGCCCAGGTGAACTCTGAACCAATAACAGATCTGCAAGGAAACAAGCGCCAAATCCTGTGCCACCTGGTCTGAGGTGAAACTGGCTACACACTGCAGCAGCCAACGAACAAAAACTGAAGCTCTGAAATACACAGTACAGTGAAGTCCAGCACACAGGTAGTTTAAAACGCGAAATTTTCCTGCCCCCACCAATTAACGTCAGGGGACCTCAGTGGCCTTGGCGGCTTATGCGGTGTGGTGGCAGCAATGGAGGCGGCCCCACACAGTCTCCGGCGTTATTTAATTTTTTGAGCACCGAATGACCGTGTGGTTAGGAACCCTTCATAATCAGAAGGCGCCGTTGTGTTTAGGGAGTAGATAATTTTATAGTGCTGCATAAAAGAAAATAATCTTTTACAGCTGTGTTAATTCTAACACTTATAATTAATTAAAAAAATTGCAAGATAAAGAAATAATTTCGGTATTCACAAATGTTTATCTAACACTTTTTATTTAACGATTAGAAAAGGGTACCAACTTCGCTGGGCGCAGGCCACTCCGAGTGTGCCCGTAAAAATACACGCAGGTAGGTACAATTACATTTTTCAAAGGTTGATTTGAAAATTGCTCAGTTAACCGCGAACAGCCTATATTTTGGCGACATGTTTCATTAATAGGCATGAAGAGTTTATCATGGCATCATAATGGGATGCAGTAAAGTGCTGGTCCTAAACGTTTTTTAAATTATTTTAATCATATGACACGTTACTATCCTTACTGGAACCGCGCATTGGAAAAAAATGTATGCTAATAAGCGTTAAGACTGGGCGTCCTTCATATCGGCAATTATATACCAAATTTGGTGGACATCGATAATTTTGTACCCGATTTCGTACAAGCTGGCTGAAAGGTTTTTAATAGGTAGGTAATTAACGTATACAAAGTTTTATTTATGTTGGTAAGAAATGGCCTCAAAGAAATTAATTTTATCTCTCGTTGTTCAAAAAGTATCGCCTTCTTTGAATATGACATAAAGACAATTCAGATCATTCCATTACTTTTTTTTTCTCTAAGAAATATAGACTAAAAACAGAGATGGATAAAAATATGAAGCAGATTCATCACTTTCCTAAAAAAATTAGAAGAGAGATGTAAAATATCAAATTATAAAAACTGTCAACCGCTGGAATTACTAACGAATCATCTTCTTGCAGTTCACATAAAATCAAGCAACTCCTCTTGTTTGGTTTTTCTACTGATTTTCAGCAATGCTTCGGAATAGATGACTTCAAACTTTGAATTGAGCACATTGTGTAATAAATCAAACCTTTCTTTAAACCGAAAACTACAAACACTTAACGTGTTTTAACCGCCATTAGGTACGCCTCGCTGACCTCAAGTGATGTGCGGTGATCGCCTCCTAGCCGAATAAAAGGTCTGTTAACCAAATCAGACACAAATCCACTGTTATTTCTACGCTTCTCGTTTTTTCTTCCCCCAAGTTTATGACGTTACTCCATACAAAACTTGTTCTCCTGTGTATTTTTAGAACCACAAAAAAAATCACATATCGTAAATTTCTGAAACAAATCCCGCCTTCTTTCCAAATACCGTGGGTTAGAATATTTCGTTAGGCTACTTTTAAATTCATGTTGCACGCCAGCTTCAAACGTTTATTTTGCGATGGTTTGAAAGAAAATTTAAGTTAATACTTTGTGAGCGCATGCTACATAGTTGTCCCTAATTATTTTAATCATCTGCCAATAATATTATTGTAGTTCCTACTTAAGCAATAACCAAATTAAAAAATTTTCTTTTTACTAATATGTTGTAGTAAAATGTTAAGTCTTTGGTGAGTACAGGAAAAGGTTGCCTAGTCCGAGTTTACACTGGACTAGCTGTTCAGTTAATGTTAGCTAATCAAGTCAGAATTCTTGTTTTAGTTTGCATCAGACGTGTATTACGTGAAAACAGGATGGCTGCGAGCAATTTTAATACGCAGTAGTAATTGCGCATGGCTTTATTTGATCTGCACTGCAATTTGCGATAGCGTAAGCAGCACAGCAGGGAACAAAATGTCTGTCCATTCTCACAAACACTGTGGTACATTTCTCTAAACCCTGCTGAAACGGATTTTTTTCTCGTAACGAACTGCGTGAATTATAATGATTTCAACTTAATGTGCTTATACACACGAGTGAAAACAGCCAGTTTTTAATGTCTCAGTGGATTTATTTTCCGCTGACGTCTAATTCATATTTCATTGTACATGTTCTTTTGTAATTTCAGCCACATTAATTTTTTTCTGTGACAAGTTACATGACAAAGGAGTATTAAACTAAAAAAATATTTAAAGCTTAGTTTTCAAAAGTGCGTTCATTTCTTTTGTGATGTCGAGCATAAAGTTTTCATTGTGAATTTTTTACAACCATAGCGATACTGCTGCACTGAATTTATAGTGAGCAAAGAAGCAATCATCGACAGTATCTACTAGGCCTAGTGATACCCGAGTATTCGGGTACCCGAGCACTACCCGGTGTCTTCGGGTAATACCCTAGTACAAAGAAGCGGTTACCCAGGTACCCGCTCCTTGCAACTGTGTAATATGTATTATGTGATCGAAGATCACGAATACATACTAGTTACTCCGAAATGTACATCCTACCTGAACAGTTCTATTGTAAAGACAAATAGGTTGTATCGTATGTAATGGTTATTATGGTATATACTGTAAATCGCACATGCATACAAATGTAATATAAGATGTTCATATCTATGTCATACATATTTGCAAATCTGAACAGGGGAGATTTACCTTATGGGAAACAGGCGTGTACTCATAAATGAGTTTAAATACTTATATTTTACTCAGACGTTATTCGTTTAGTCGTTTAGTCACATGAACTTAAATGGAACTTCAATGAAACGTACACATACACCGTAAGGCCTGTTTTTAATAAACATAAAGCATAAGTGGCGAATAATCATTCAAACCAATGGAGGGGTCTGTTGAAACGTTTCGTTGACGTTTCCTCGACTATCTCTAAACAAACAAACCCAAATTATGTTACAAATTTGTTTTAACAGAAATAACAAAGGAAGGATATGAATGAGATCTCCAATTTAGGGGATTAGGAAAGTTCGGTTAGTGTGTGTAAAGATACATGTAACTTAACGTTCTCTGGACACAGAGAACTACGTTTAGAAGTAACTATACTGCCTGCAGTCGAAAAGTTTCTCTCTGAACTAGCGGCAGATGCGGGACATCCCAAATATAGTTTGCTAAAAGAACCAACACGGAGTAGGACTTTCCACCATTCTCGAGGGTCTACATGGTGTCCAACCTGAGGTTCGCGGAGGTAGTGTTCAAACTGGGAAGTGCCATCCGATCTCTGTTTGCGTGTAGCAAATATAAGGTCGAAATCCGACTCCCTATCACCTGATTGGTCACTACGTTGGCTTTATATTCTATGCGTTGAAAACCAGTAACCATCTGGCGAACATATTGTCGGATCACAACTGCTGCCCTCTTGTATTCAGCGCGCAAGTCCTTATATCAAGAAATGAAGCCACCTGCTGTGGAATCACTAACTCGGGCGTATTTACGTCAAATTAAAACCGATAAGAAAGGGACGTCGACATAGAGGTTTTGAAGGTTGCTGTCGTGTCACTGTCCCTTACATTCGGACAGAAGTGGTTGTGACGAAGGCTTCTAATGACTGGAAGGGCAGCCGACAAAGTTATCTTACTTTCGCTAGGACTAACAATGGTTGCAGCGACCCGGGTGACAATTCATGACACTACTAAGAACGCAGAGGAAGCTGCTGGAATGGGGACTCAACAGAACACGGGAACCTACAGCATCGCCGGAAATATACGCAAACACCTTCTCACCGGGTACCCGATACATCGGGTATGACACGCACTATGCGTAACGGGTACCAGAGTACTTGCTGTTTCAGGTACCCGTACCTAACCTAACGGCCACCCGAGTATTTTCGCTACGGGTACCCGCTGTACCGAGTACCCAGGTACTCAATTACCCGGGTCTCGTCATCAGCCCTAGTACCTACCTTGACAGAAACAACTTGACACTGATTGCGTCATTTTCATGTGTATAAATTACAAATGCAGAACCACACACACACACACACACACACGTGGAGAAAAACGTTGACTATGATTATTATGGACACCCGATTTTCGCAACGAATGTGTTTCATCTAGTTGTAATACAAAATACTTCGTTTCATATCCATTTTTTTGACTTACTGGTTCTAATTGCAACGCATCTTGCGTACTCGCCCACGAATCACGGGCGTTCAGTACAGAAGTGAGCTAGTTTTGATGGCTTATTACAGTACGAAAATGTTTTCTCACACAGACACGCGGCCAATTACAGAAGGAAAAATGCAGTTGTGCGCATGTGATATTGACGTTTATCCTGTGAATAAATGTTTTTGCGAAAATTATGTGTCCCTAATTGGTGACCCTGTGGGAATGGGTTGGAACTGGGCCGATGGTCGGGCAACCAAACTGTAACGGGTGTAAGGCGACGGGGAGGGGCGAAAATGAACTCGGTGAAAGCCGGTAGCAGATCCCGGTGTGTAGGGAGTGTACAGAGTGCGCCGCCCCAGAGTGCCTTGTTGGGTAGTTGTGACTACAGGAATGACTATCCTAGTTCGGCCATACCCCTAGTGAAGGTCTACGTAAGCGGTCACCGGCCTGTAATCGGGTGTAAGGGTGGATCAGCGTGCCCTGGTTGACGAGCTCGAGTGGGGCCTTCTCGACCTTCGGGAAGGGTCTTCTCCTGTGCTGCCTGCGTGGGCCAAGAAACGGTCCCGGAAATGNAGTGGGGCCTTCTCGACCTTCGGGAAGGGTCTTCTCCTGTGCTGCCTGCGTGGGCCAAGAAACGGTCCCGGAAATGGGGCAGTGATGCTAATATATAGCCTAGCGTTACTCAAGTCCATCTCCACCTCTTCCAAAGGACAGGGCTGGAAACACGGTGGAAACACCGTGGCTGAAAGAGATAAGACGATTATGGGCTAGTGGCGGCCCCGCCAATGCACTGGCGATCAGTCACGGTGAGGTCATGTGTAGTTGTCCAGAGGCTGCACATGTTTTTCGCCTGTGGTGATGACCCGCGAGCCGAGTGCACAACGCCAAACCGAGGCCTTTGGGTAGATCTCGGGGTGGCGGAGCTCCGTGGAAGGGATTGTCTGGCGTCCTGGAGGAGTTGGGCTGCTCTTGGTGAAACCTCGGTGTGCATGGTATAGTCGTGGGGACCCAGAAGATCGGTGTGAAGCCCCGGCCTTTGGGTGAGCCGATCGCGGGTTGGATTCAGGGTGGCATTGGTTGAACCTCCTGCTTGGGAGGAAGCCTGAAGGCGGGTGTTTGGCTGGAGGGCTGCTTGCTGTTGGTACGGCGGCGCGTACGGGCTTAGTACCTGGGGAGAAAGAGGGCATTCCCTCCCACCGGACCTCACGACACACTGAGCTAGGTCTGGCGATGGGCTCTTGTCGCTCGAGTAACTCTTGAGGAAGCGAAGCGGCGTGTCGCCGGCCCCACACAGTAGTTTCGAAGGGTTGATGCTCGCTAACGAAGGGACGACGGTCTGGTCAGCCTAGTAAGAGGACTCGTTTAACTAGCGCGTTCGTAGAGGTTGGATAGGCCTCGACCCCATCAAGGTGGCGCGTACAGATTCAACTCTGTACGATGCTGTTGACAGGTGAGGTGGTATCCACGCCAACCCACCGCGATTGGAAGGAGCGTAATCTCTTTATATTAGATTACATTCAAATGCAGTCAATCAAAGCACGATGGTGCCTATTATAGTCTGGTGACGGACTTAAGATTGTGGTCTGGCCAGTGTGCACAGCACGAACTTATTATATTGAATGACTAGAGTGGCTTTGTGGCTGGATTAAACAATTAGTGTTGGGCGCTGTGGCTGTATGTTGTTCTGGGAGGTGTCTCCTGTTTTACCTTCGTGTTACAGGCACAGAAGCCCCGATTGCCCACATGTTGTACTTAAGAACAGAAAACTTGTCCCTAATAGGTGCTATCATAATTTAGACACAAACAAATCAGGAACACATAACCTACAAATACAAAAGACAGAATTTTCTAAGTTATGCCAGTTTCAAGTTACGTGGTTCTAAGTTTTGAACTCTCTAACTTGTTTATTTCTAACTTGTGATAGTTCTAAGATGTGTGCTTCTTCTGCACGAGTCTTCTGTAAATTGTGTATTTTTAAGTTATCATAATTTTAATTTATGATGGCTGTACAGTATAATACAAATAAACATACAAATTGCTTTATTTTTTGACATTATACACCAATAATGTTTTGTTAGCTTTTTNTTTAAGTTATCATAATTTTAATTTATGATGGCTGTACAGTATAATACAAATAAACATACAAATTGCTTTATTTTTTAACATTATACACCAATAATGTTTTGTTAGCTTTTTTTTTTTTGCAACATTCTGTATGGCATATCTAGGAAATAACCGAACACGTCATATGTAGTGTGTTTATTCAAAGATTGTATTCAAAAAGTGTGAAGAAACTGCGAGTAGACTATAGTTGGACTGGGGACAATTGGCACCGCACGTTAGTTCATCGTTGGCAGCAGAGCACGTCGAACAACGTCTGCCATCTCGGCGCCGGCGACAGGCTTCGCCGTGCCTCCGCACGCAGAACTACTGTAGCAGAGGTGGGCGCCGCTGGGGGCAGGCCGTTAGCGGCGACTGGGTCGCGGCATCTTAGCAGCAGGCGAGGTGCCGCTGCCTACGTGACGGCATCTCGCGGCGCGGGAGAGCTCAGCATGCGCCGGAGCACGGCCGAGACTCGGGCGTCGGTGGTCGGCCGTGATACAGGATGAACCTCCACTTCTTCATGTCCTACTCGCGCACTCCTTTCAGCCTGTCGTCCGCACCATCCTCACAACATGGTCCTATTCCGTTTAGTCCCTCCCTGCCACACTATCAAATATTCTCCTTCAATATATATATATATATATACATATATATATATATGTGTGTGTGTGTGTGTGTTAAAAAACTGACTGGCTGACTAACATTTCAACGCCCAGCCTCAACCATTAATCCTAGAAACATGAAATTTGAAAGAAAGAAAAACATACATTATGTAATGTATGTAACCACTAAGAAGGAATTTTCCCAAATTCAACCCCCAAAGAGGGTTTAAAGTTTGTAAGGGAAAAAAATATATCGTATGGTCATTTGAAGCCACCGAAAAGCTGCAAGTTTAAGCTATTTTAAGTATTTAACTATTTTAAGTGTTTGTGTCGCGTATTCCTATGATTCCTAATGACCTCCCTATTGAATTCAAGAGACTGCAGTTTTCCCTTAAAGTGTGCTTTCCAATGAACTTGCATTTCATTCAACTTGCTATTTTAAATTATGTATTCTATTTTGAAGCCATACTTACCATTTAAAAAATATAGTATAACTAAAACACGAATTCCACGCGGAAAAGTCACGGACAAAGGCTAGTTTGACAATAAAATTTGAAGACAAAATACGACCATCAAATTTTTCCATCCAACAAATTTGATCAAATAATCTCGAATGTGTTTGGAAATGTGTCACACTTTCATTTTTTTTTTTTAGGTTATATTGTGCATTTTTATTTTAACAAAAAATATAAAGTGAGATGCTGTTGCGTTTCCACGCAGGCCAATACAGGAGGGAATGTAATGAATATTGCGAATTATTCTCGCTTCTTCACTAAATCTAGATTTTATTTATTAGAGATACTACTTCCTGCACAATGAAATATAATGTCACCGAGTTCTTAAAATTTTTATGCAATTATCACTTAAAATTGCAGTCATCCTCAGAGAGCATCTATATAAATTAANCACCGAGTTCTTAAAATTTTTATGCAATTATCACTTAAAATTGCAGTCATCCTCAGAGAGCATCTATATAAATTAATTATCTTTATAAACTTATTTCAGTTTTAGTAAATGTTAACCATTTTGAAGATTCTCGATGTCGTAAATTGCTATTATTTTATCATGCACGACTCTGATTTGCTGACCTCGTCAAACTACAAAGAAATCTTAGAACCGGTACAATATTCAAAATGTTTGATGGAAACCAGAGTCATCCAACTTTTCCAGACAAGCATGGCTGCGACAATTACGTTTCTGTGACGTTAAAGCCATCTAGTTTTATTTTACCAACTTATTTGAAGTAGTTGGACGGAAAAATTTGACAGGGTGACAGGGTTTTTACCTCTGCAATGTGCAAATTATGCAAAAAGTTGTTCCGAACATCAACTGCATGTGTTCTGGAGTGCAAATGTCTCGTACGCTGACGTCACGTTGACGCTAATCGATGGCGGGAACGTCATATACGTTAGGTTAAAACGCTGAAATATATGCAACGGTGCCATTAATTAGTGTAGGCGTCTATCGTGAAGTTGTATTTGTGTGGTTTTCACTACGTTTAAGATACGTTACGTAGGCTCATACAATGTACATTAAAATATTTAAAGTATGCAAAGTAATGTTAAGACGTGCGAAGTTTGTTTACTTGCTACGTAGTATCAACTCTGTTAAAAATTTCCGTACATTTGCGAAAATTATTAGGCGGCGGTGGAGAGATTTGGGCGTCTCTTAACATAGAGGTCGTGAAAGCCGATGAAGTAAAATGAAGTGCGAGTGGAGCAGCGCCGGAATGCAGGGACGAGGGAAACGGGAGATCCCCGAGAAAACCCACCGACCAGCGACATCGTCCGGCACAACTCCCACTTGCGAAAATCCGGAAGTGTCCCGGCCGGGAATTGAACCCGGTTCGCCTTGGTGGAAGGCGGGCGGGCTAACCGCCCAGCCAGCGCGGCCCGTTAGAAATATGAAACATCTCCGTATTTTCAAAGTTGATGCTAACAGTATGTCATTCTTGTGCAATTCTATTAATTTATTCTCCTTCAATTAATGTGTAAGGGTACATATTTCACTTCACAGCTATTTTATTTTTAATAAAAACAAAATGGTGGACAGGTGTATGTTTTTATTGCACTAATATATTCTACAGATACTCATACAGGCAAATTTTGCCCGTTTTGCTCTAAAGTTACTGTTTCTGAGATATTTCAATTTGATAAGTTTCTCTAGTATACGGGCGATCAAGACTCCGCATGCTTCCAGGATCACGAGAATGAGATGTTCTCACGCAAACACCAGGGACTCCGCAGACAGCCTTGCAGATCTCCGGCGATTGCCTCGGTCTCCAAAAATACTTCCTTCGAAGTCTAGCCACAAGTTTAACTTGTCCAAACAAGCTTCTGAGGTGTGGAAACTGTGGCCACACGCGACATACCGTTTTCCGAAAGCCTTGCACAGTATTTACAAATGAATATCGTAGGGAATTCTTGTCTCCATGAAGGGGGCAGAATGGTTTTCGTAAGCAACTGAATATTCTCTGCTTTAAACTTATCCCCGTCAGATCATTTCCTGAAAATAGCCAGGTGTATATTCGCCTCTTTACTTTCTCAGTTTAAAATGCTGCAACAGGCGTTCTTTTTTTAGTCCGACAAGTATTTATAAACGCTAAACGTTAGTTTACACTAAGGAATCAACGAAAACAATTTACGTCAAATGTGTAAAAAAAAAAAATCTAGTAGATGACTTTGACATGGAAGAGACATGGAGTGCATCATATGTGTTAATACTGATATACAACTAAAAATTAATATTCCTTAATGTGTTTGTTGTGGTTTTTGAGCTTTCACAACAAGAATATTTCGCTTTTTTTTTAATTTAAGACTCTGACAAGAACCAGCTATAAAACTGTGGTATAGCAATAGCAGCCAGTGCTTTTATTCACAAGATGTCAGCTGATTATTGGTGCTGGTATTATTACAGCCCACAACATCAGTCATAATGGCCAAACAGAGGGTAGTTTATGCGGTTAGGTACCCTTGTGACGGAGGCTCGTCAACTTGATTCGATTTCAGACACGTATCTTTGAAGTGTTACATGTTTCACCATATAGACTCGTCACTCCACACATTTCAAACGCAAATTATTAGGCACAATTTGTGTCCATTAAGACATTGCCCACAATAGGTGCATTCGAGCAATCGTCTCAACTGCTGCTCCAGGACTCTTCTTTGTCAACTGTAAACGTCAAGTTCTCCATTTTTGAGACACGAAATAAAATTTAACACCTCAACTTCCATGGCATTTACTTGCCCTACATCATGCGCATTCGTTTATATTTCACGACAAGAGTGGCCACATTGAACGCTCAGTAGGCTTGACGGTTCAGGGTCAGCCGGCGACACGCGGAACGTACGGAGCCAAAAAACCCAGATGATCGTTCTGCCTTGTCGCTATGGAATCTGGTGGCGCGTTCGGAAAGACGGCTGTTGCCGCTATCGGACCGAAGGATGCGAGGGTAAAATATTCGTGCTGTTGAATTAACCAACAGGTCGTCGCCCAGATACCGTCATCAGTTTCTGCTTCAAGGACGCGCTCTTCGTTAAGTATTTATTTTAGCGAAGTCTGTACGACCACTGTGGTATTATTCTTTTCTTTAGTGCACAATGTTTATAGAAGATACAACTTGTTTAAAGACTTCTTTTTTTCTTTTAANAAGTATTTATTTTAGCGAAGTCTGTACGACCACTGTGGTATTATTCTTTTCTTTAGTGCACAATGTTTATAGAAGAGACAACTTGTTTAAAGACTTCTTTTTTTTTTTTTTANTCTTTTAAACCCGCCTGCGTGTAGTTGTATCTCCACTGCTGAATTGCTTTCCCTCATGCGTTAAGTTTATTTATGGGAAAAGTGCTGTCTTGTCTTATTGTGCCATTTCCCACCCATATTGCAAAATATTTCGGTCTACGTTGTTTAGATAGGCGTCAATTAATTATTAAACAGTAGGCGATACGAAGACAATATTTTTCTCCTATACATAACGAAATACTAAAGAAGGCAGTACAGGGAGGCTTCTGTATCTCTTTTAGATGACATACAGCAAGGACACCTTGTTGCTAGACATTTCTTACAACTGTAAAATGCATTGTGCATGTACTTATTCATTATAGTGATTGCCAACAGTGGAGTTTCCAAAACTACGCAACACTTATGCAATTAGCGCTACAGAAAAAAATACGCCCAGGCGGGTGAATGTTTAAGATCTATGGCATTACAAGATTTTAGCTATAAGTCGGTGAAAAATTGTCAGGTGCTCACTTGAATAAAGTTTTCTGTAGACATCAGTTTAATCAAAACCAATCAAAAAGTTACAGACTATAGGTTAACATGTAAATGGTACATTACTCCCAACCGTTTTCCCTAAATATATTATACCTTTCAGTGATACATTGCTTTTTAACGGCCATCCGTAGATCATCCCCTTGAAAATTTCCTCTATAAAAGGGCAATTAATCTAATTGCAGCATACTCCTTACACGTTGTCCCTACATGCTAAAACTATGACGTGTGGCCTTAGCTGAGTGACGGATACCGAGTTCAATTTACACCCCAGTCGATATTTTATGGATATACTTTATATATATATATAATATATTATATATATATTTATATCAAATGTCAGTTTTACTAAGATTGTGGTAATGGTAAGTTAACTAGTTGTCGGTCACGTTACTCGAAATTTCTCTAAAAACAAAAAAATTCTAGTTGCTCTTTGGAGTTAAACGATGCGTTTCATATTTTAGTGCATTTTTTATATCTAAATAAAAATCTCGTCCATAAAGTTTGATAAAAAAAACCTTTTTTAGTACTCATGTACTAATTTAACTATTAGGTCTACCCAACAGAAAAATGAAAACAGTTCTTCCTTTGTCTTTCAAAAATACTGTAGATGCTTATGAGTTCAAAACTGCTGTGGAGTACTGAAACTTATAATTGGATTCCATCTCTGCACTATCGTACCTCTTTCTTGCCATTAGCCAATTAGTATACAGCATTATTTTTAATAATGCTTCTTTTTTTATTTATAATAACAGAGAACTTTGTAACGCTTGTGCGCAATCGAAAAAAAAAATTAGTGTTGGTATTGAGTACGTCATAAGAAAAATTGCAATATATTATTTTTTCGAGAGAGGGAGGGAGAGAGGGAGAGAGCGAGAGATAGAGAGAGAGAGAGACGCCAATAAATATGAATTATCATTGTTCGTAATATTTTTTAAATATACGGGAGATTTCCATGACATTTTCTGACCTTATTGACACTCTTGCTACGCTATCATTATTTAGTTAATACGAGAAAAAATTTGATAAGTTAACAATTTTATAAAAATTGTCTCTTATCTTTGCATGATAGAAAACATACACGTTATCGTTTTATCTCAGATACTTTCAAGCAACTGCAAAAATACGGTTGTACGTACGTACTCCAAATAGGTAAAGTAATCGAATTGCATTTACTAATCTCCTGTAAGTTCAGCAACAACTTATAAACCCCATAATTTGCGCAAGGGTAACCATCGTTATTAACGGCATCATAGAGTGAGATGGCGAGTAGCTGCCCACTGCTTTATGGTAATGTTGTGATACTGTGAAAATTCACAGTTTAAATGACAAATATCAGATCACTCCTCCCCTCTTCCTAACCCCACTGATCACGATAATCTGGAAAGGATCGTAAACGCGATAACCATTATGTGAATTAGATGGCCTTCATTATAAATAATCCTTTTTATAAAATATGCTAACACGTTCTCTTTCCCCATTCAAGAAGAAACCTACTGTAGTCGCTACAAGTGCTGGCGGCTCGCCTCTCCCTTGTGGCCTGGGCATGGTCCGCCGGCACGGCCCAGTCGGCGGCAGCCGATATTAGCGACGGCCCGGCTGCGTACAAACTGTTACAAAAACATCCGCACAACTGATTATACGGAGACACTATGTTTTTATCACGGCGTCAGGCTGCGCGCGCTCCTACCCCTCGCCAACCCCGGCCGCTTCATCCGCCAGGACTCGTGGCACTAAAGGCGATATTACACGATACCAGACTCCGTAAAAGCTTGTGTAAGGTCCGCCATAGCGGCCGTCGTACGGGCCAGTTAGGCACCCGTCATGGCATTTCCCGCCTTGAACGGCCAGATTTCGTACCAGGTTTGGTAATATGACACGTCCTATTTTTCGTGGCAAGTCCTATACCAGGTTTCGTACCTGGCCAATCATATAGCAGTTACAGAGCGTACTTGAAACGAGTTGATGAAGAAACAGAAAAGGACGCATCCATCTTGATTATACATTCGCGAGGTTGAAACTCCTTCTAATAGATTTAAAAAACGACAACGACGAATAGTATTGGTGATAACAACTTTTAATTACTGTTTAAAACCGTTCAAAATACTTAAAACATTACCCACTCCTTAAAAAAAAATTAATTCTAGCTGTTGTCTTATCTACAGTATATAAATATGATATACCGTATGAACTGGTAGTGCAGTGGTAAATTTACTGTGCTTGTTAAATAACACACTGACACTCTTANTTGAGTACGTCATAAGAAAAATTGCAATATATTATTTTTTCGAGAGAGGGAGGGAGAGAGGGAGAGAGCGAGAGATAGAGAGAGAGAGAGACGCCAATAAATATGAATTATCATTGTTCGTAATATTTTTTAAATATNGAGAGAGCGAGAGATAGAGAGAGAGAGAGACGCCAATAAATATGAATTATCATTGTTCGTAATATTTTTTAAATATACGGGAGATTTCCATGACATTTTCTGACCTTATTGACACTCTTGCTACGCTATCATTATTTAGTTTATACGAGAAAAAATTTGATAAGTTAACAATTTTATAAAAATTGTCTCTTATCTTTGCATGATAGAAAACATACACGTTATCGTTTTATCTCAGATACTTTCAAGCAACTGCAAAAATACGGTTGTACGTACGTACTCCAAATAGGTAAAGTAATCGAATTGCATTTACTAATCTCCTGTAAGTTCAGCAACAACTTATAAACCCCATAATTTGCGCAAGGGTAACCATCGTTATTAACGGCATCATAGAGTGAGATGGCGAGTAGCTGCCCGCTGCTTTATGGTAATGTTGTGATACTGTGAAAATTCACAGTTTAAATGACAAATATCAGATCACTCCTCCCCTCTTCCTAACCCCACTGATCCNTGTGATACTGTGAAAATTCACAGTTTAAATGACAAATATCAGATCACTCCTCCCCTCTTCCTAACCCCACTGATCCCGATAATCTGGAAAGGATCGTAAACGCGATAACCATTATGTGAATTAGATGGCCTTCATTATAAATAATCCTTTTTATAAAATATGCTAACACGTTCTCTTTCCCAATTCAAGAAGAAACCTACTGTAGTCGCTACAAGTGCTGGCGGCTCGCCTCTCCCTTGTGGCCTGGGCATGGTCCGCCGGCACGGCCCAGTCGGCGGCAGCCGATATTAGCGACGGCCCGGCTGCGTACAAACTGTTACAAAAACATCCGCACAACTGATTATACGGAGACACTATGTTTTTATCACGGCGTCAGGCTGCGCGCGCTCCTACCCCTCGCCAACCCCGGCCGCTTCATCCGCCAGGACTCGTGGCACTAAAGGCGATATTACACGATACCAGACTCCGTAAAAGCTTGTGTAAGGTCCGCCATAGCGGCCGTCGTACGGGCCAGTTAGGCACCCGTCATGGCATTTCCCGCCTTGAACGGCCAGATTTCGTACCAGGTTTGGTAATATGACACGTCCTATTTTTCGTGGCAAGTTCTATACCAGGTTTCGTACCTGGCCAATCATATAGCAGTTACAGAGCGTACTTGAAACGAGTTGATGAAGAAACAGAAAAGGACGCATCCATCTTGATCATACATTCGCGAGGTTGAAACTCCTTCTAATAGATTTAAAATACGACAACGACGAATAATATTGGTGATAACAACTTTTAATTACTGTTTAAAACCGTTCAAAATACTTAAAACATTACCCACTCCTTAAAAAAAAATTAATTCTAGCTGTTGTCTTATCTACAGTATATGAATATGATATACCGTATGAACTGGTAGTGCAGTGGTAAATTTACTGTGCTTGTTAAATAACACACTGACACTCTTAGTAACATAATATCATTTTCAAGAGAATGAATGTAACTATACTAGTAAGCAATCAATTTATGTAAAAGGCGAACAGTAATACAGCAATATTAATATGCGCTAGCTATTTTTATAGGCCTACGCAAGTTACTGACTGGTAGCAGTTCTACGAATGGGGTTCATATTTGCTACAAACAACACACTGAGCACCCACGATATATTTCCCTACACTGTTAGACCATATCGCAGTTGCAGTATTTCAAAAATATAGTTTCGTGATCGATACATCGCAATATCACACACACTTACACCAGATGCGACGCTTGCAGTTGGTGTTACGCATCTGCCTCTGCTGTTTATTACGGTATCGTCAACAGTCGTCGTACCTTTTGTTACAGGCAGTACAGTACTAACAGTACGCTACAGTAGGAACTAGTACACAGGAGAACCGCTCATGTTTATTTTCCGCACTTACCCGAAAAATGCATCGGAAAATAAATATCACTGAGGCAATTTATTTCGCAGTTTGAAACTCGGAAACTACCGGGAAAATAGGCGGGAAATTGAGACTGTGACTGCTGATGTGTTGGCGATTATATTTCGTAGCGTGAAGATGTGTAAGCAATTATGCCTTCATGCTGGTAATAACCACTTTCAGCAATTGCTACGAGATCATCATTCTTCGAGCACACAAAGGCATGTCTGTGTCAAATATCACTAACTACACGACACGTCCATTGGTTTGTACAGTACATCAGGGGATGAGAGTCAACGAAATATACATTACCTCTGTTGTAAATTAAACAACTCAAAGATCCCCTGCATCCTACATATTAAGTCATTTCAAATTCTCTTTCTGGATGTAACTGATCGAGTGGCATTAAAAATTATATTCCTATTTGAGTAGTTTCAGGGTAATGTGTCATAATAAACATCGGAGCAGTTTATTATAGCTCTTTTAGAAACTCTACAAAGTAGGCCAATGACAAAATGTTATCTCCGGGCTCGGAAGAAAAGTTGTATTTCTCAGGATTGATGCCCTTTTTTACGCCCACAATATAATTCCACAGTAAAAAAGAATAAATTTACTGTTCGAAATAAAAGAAAATCAGAAAATAAAATGATGGAGAGGAAAGGGGTGACTGTAAAATTTCTCTACCAAATAGCTTCTTTAATGCAGCAAGGGGGGGGGGAGAACAGAGAGTTTATTGTGTTGTAGTTTAGTGACTGTGAGGGTTATATGGACTCGGGGAGGGTTTATATAACGCCCTGAGTTACAGCTGTGGCTGTGAAGGGACAGGGCGTGAATCGGGCGCAGGGGCCTTCCATTTGAGAACGAGTTCAATCTCGCGTGCTGCTGGGTTTTTTATTATATTTTCACACAAGTACCAAAGGCGAGCCGCGAACTGTTGCAAGGTGTCTTGAATGGCTGCTTACAGCAGCGCCCACTCGGTTCGGCAGCGGGAACCGGTCGTCGCCGTCCAACCGGCGGAATACCGAGCGTGCTGCGATCGTCCAACAGCAAGCGAATTACCAGAGACCTGCAAAATCCGCGTTGTGATTTAGCGGCAGACTCAATTCTGAGTTAATGTGCATTTGACCGACTTCTGTCGTAGGCCGGCAGTATGTATGGCATGCCTCGCGGTTATCTTGAGCAATATTGCAACTTCCGCGGCGGAGTGGGCATTACAAAACTAGTACTGCAGTTTGTTGGGTTGCCGGTCGCCAGCCCAGAGCAAGGGCAGCAGTGAGATATGATAGCATACACCAAAGGTGTGCAGTTTTGCATTGATTACGCTTTCCGACTGAAATTATTATGAACTTACATGCGAGTATATATTACATTATATTCACACAGCTGTATGCAGTAGGGCACAGCCAGGCGAAATGGCGTACCGGTTACTTTGATGTTGGGCGTGCCCATTCGCCGATTTGGTGCCCGAGGCTCTGGGAAAGGGCATTGTATCTGATTGGCTCCTGCGTGCTGCGAAAAGCTCCCTATTGGCTGGGCTTCCGGCTGTACGTAACCAGGCGTTGATTGGTGAACAGCGTTTCGCCATGTTTCTGGCCAGTGACGCCATTTTTCTGGCGTGTGCGGCAGGAGTTCACATAAGCGGCTATTGTGGTAGATGCGTTATCTATAGAACAACCCTGCCAGAGTAAATACAAGGAACACCCTGCAGTCACTCATCAGCCACCACTATTAATTACTGCGTGCGGTCAAAGGACACGTCGTATATTTTAAAACATATCACTTCCCCAAATATATACAATTTGCCAATTCCAAATATTCTTAACAAGGGGCCGCCCTCCAACTAAAAAAAAAATTCATTTTTTGCGTTTGTTGAACATACTGAAACACAGTTTTACTCGTATTTAACAAAAAAAAATATATATATATATACAAGTAGTCAAACAAAGATTTTTTTTTTTTTACACTTTGTATTTTCTAGCGAATAAAAAGTAGAAGTGGTCAAAGCCTAGTTAATGAAGAAAAATGAGTTAGACACGGGCTCTCATATTACGTCCAGTCAAACACTTCTTTGTTCGCCCCAAAGTGCCTCACGACTACGCCGATTATCATAGCTTTGTCAAGTAAAGGTGCTAGCCAAGTTTATTTTCAAAATTAAAAGTGATTAATTTTTATAGTTCCATAATATCTCGGTATTGTCGGGTTTTCAAATGTCATGCTTGTTCCCAACATATCATTTTTTCCTTATTTCTGTAAATGGCCCTTTTCATTGGCTTCTATTCTTAGATTTCCATGGCGGAATAAAATGTGTAAACGCCGACGAGTTTTTTTTACATTTCATTCGTAAATACAGAGCTATTAAAACAGGAGACTTATGAGAATCATATAAATGAAGTGTTACACACGTACAACACTATTCTAAAAATACAGTTTTACTCAAATAAAAGGAAAATCACTAGCAAAATTTTAAGAGCCGACTGAAACCCTCGCTTTAAATATATGTTGGACTACGATTGTGCCATTCTTCCAAAAAACTTTAAAACATAAAAATACTACACTAAAATACTTAGGGTTGTTCAGAATTTATAGTTGTTTACAAATGTGCTTAATGCACATCCGAACCAGAGAGTAGATAAATAGAACATATACGAAATTGCGTGGCAGTTTCGTATATGTTATCGCATAAACGTTTTCATTGGCTGCGCGGGGCTCTGGGAACGAACCTTGTGTCTGATTGGCTATTGCGTGCTGCGAAAGGCACCGCATTGGTTGGCCTGCCGTCTGACAAGTAGGTTACCAGACGTTGATTGGCGAACGGCGTTTCGACATATTGCTGGCGTTTGCAGCAGGTGGAGCTCGCAAGATTAGCGGACGTTTCACCTCTGTACCCTCAAGTACTCTCTGGCCGAGCTGTTTTTCCGCAAGTCTCTACGTATAGTCTGTTCGCGGTTTCTTCAAACTTTTTGAATCAAACTTTTGAAAAATCAACCCACTTATAACATGTTTGGTTCTTTCCTAAATATGTCATGTATCACAAGCGTTTTATATTTTTGCTACCATAAAAGTACCGAATTGTTGGCTAAATTAAACTTTGACATATATTTTTTCTATAAATTATAATATTTAATTTGTAATTAATATGAATAAAAACTGAGAGAAAATAGGAATGTTGGTAATACCTAGTAAAAAAATACTTCTTATTAAAAATATTATTACATTTAGTGCGCAGACTCTTCGGTGTAATTTTCTAGACACGGTTAAGCTTTGTTTGCATGAGTGGAGGAATATCCTGGAAGTAGAACTTTAGCAGAGCTCCAGAAAAGTTGGAAGTAACCGTGAATGGACTATAGTAAAGGTTTGACAGTTTGTGGAGTAAATTAAGTTATGCACGTTCTCTAGCGTACACTACCATGCTGAAGTGTTTAATGCGTCGGTTGGGACAGATACACCAAGGAAAAAAGTTTTGTTGAATCAAAGGTTGTTTGGCCCAACCAATTATTTGTTTGTATAGAGGCTATTGAACTTTTGTTGATATAAAGAAATAACTTGGCTGTTCATATCTTGTTGCACCAGACAAAGATTTGGTTGCTACAACCAAAATTTTGTTTGGCTCTGAGTACATTAAACAGTTTCGGTTAGTATAAAAAATGTAAACCTGACCGAGATCAGAACATAGATTATTTGCGTCCGAGCGCTGCGCCCTGGCAATTTTAGCTAAAGTGAAAATATATGAAATCGAAATGTTTTTAAATATAGACATTTCAAACTCTGGACAACGTGCGCTAATAAATATTCCAAGTTCTAAAGCCTTACTTTTAAGTTTCCTGTTGAACTTGTTTTATTATGATGTATATACCATTACGAAGCATCAATAAATGTTACTATCCTAATTCTCACGAAATATGCTAACAAACTCTGGAACTGTATTTTCGAACGAAGGCAATCAAATGAGTGGCCTAACAAATATATACAGTAGATTCAACTGAGTATTTTTGTTGGCAGTCTAAATTATTTTGGTCCGACACAGAGGTTTCGCTTTCGCTTACTCAAACATGTACTTTGTAGATGAACCAGATTTTTTGTTGCTTTTCAAGTCTTGTTCACTAAACAAGATATTTTGTGTGTGTCGGGGGGGACTGAATATATTGTTGGTCCTATACAAACGAATGTTTTGTTGGCCTTTCTCTCGCCAAGCACTCAGGCTGTTATCTCGACACGCTAACTCCAGGGTCGAGCGTGGCGTCGTTATCAGCGGTGCACTGAAGGTGAGCGCAGCCCCCTGCACTAGCAGGAGACGTCAGAGCAGGACACTGCTGCACTCCATTCACGGCTGCTTCTAACTTCCACGCTGCCCTGCTCAAGTCCTACTTTCAGGCTACTCCTCCGCCTCGTGCTAACAATCTTCAACGAAGTTAAGACCATAACGCCAAAAGGGCAACGCACCGCATTTGTGCGCATTTACCTTAATGCTATTTCGCATAAGGACTATTTCTTACTAGGCATTACCAACACACCGATCTTCTCTTTCTTCTCATTCGTATTATTTGTATATGAAATGTTATAATATATGGATTAAGTATAAATTAAATTTAACCATAAAATAAGATACTATTATGTTGTTAAAAGCNCGCAGGAGACGTCAGAGAAGGACACTGCTGCACTCCATTCACGGCTGCTTCTAACTTCCACGCTGCCCTGCTCAAGTCCTACTTTCAGGCTACTCCTCCGCCTCGTGCTAACAATCTTCAACGAAGTTAAGACCATAACGCCAAAAGGGCAACGCACCGCATTTGTGCGCATTTGCCTTAATGCTATTTCGCATAAGGACTATTTCTTACTAGGCATTACCAACACGCCGATCTTCTCTTTCTTCTCATTCGTATTATTTGTAGATGAAATGTTATAATATATGGATTAAGTATAAATTAAATTTAACCATAAAATAAGATACTATTATGTTGTTAAAAGCATAAAATGGTTTTGATACATGGCATATTTGTCATATACAGGGTGACATTTCAAAGGTTTGATTCAAAAAGGGCGAAGATACCGGGAATGGACTATATCATCGCAGCACAACACACAACGTTACACTCGAAATCCAAGTACGTGAAAATGATGCGGAATAACAACCGAAGACAGTAAAATCACTTCACTTAACGCAGTAAGAAAATTGTTGCTTGAGCTAACAAAATACTTATTCCTTTAACGCTAAACAAGCAAGCTACTAGAGTCGATTAAACCACTTAAGTGGAATCCCTAGGAACATTTTTTTAACGCCTCAAGGTTGCTTTAGGTTACAAGGAAGCATTGCCACGAGCCCTCGCAAGACCATGCGATATACATCCCCGGGAAGCTGAATATCTTGCAAATTAGATGTGTAATAAACACTTGTATACACTCTAAAAAAAAAAAAAAAACAATTCTTGGTAAACTTCCTAAACTGAATTGGAAGTTTTAAACCCTTATATCGTATGGAAATAACACCACACATCTGGCTACAAATATGGAATGTTTAGCGTCGCTACTATACAAAGTTGAGAAGTTTCCTACGCATTTGACTGTCTCCTGAGCAAATGTAGGAACGCTAGCATGAAGGTATGGGAAATGGCTTTACCATTCGCGCTTTCGCACTCCACGTATACACTCATACCGTAAATTCGCAAATAATTTCTTAAGAGTGTATTATTACACATGATGAAAGTCAACGGANTTAAAAAAAAAAAACAATTTCTGGCGAACTTCCTAAACTGAATTGGAAGTTTTAAACCCGTATATCGTATGGAAATAACACCACACATCTGGCTACAAATATGGAATGTTTAGCGTCGCTACTGTACAAAGTTGAGAAGTTTCCTACGCATTTGACTGTCTCCTGAGCAAATGTAGGAACACTATCATGAAGGTATGGGAAATGGCTTTACAATTCGCGCTTTCGCACTCCACGTATACACTCATACCGTAAATTCGCAAATAATTTCTTAAGAGTGTATTATTACACATGATGAAAGTCAACGGATTAAACTACAGATGCCATTTGGTACTTTACTACTCTCCCTTAAGGAAACTGCGTAAGAAAAAACAAAACATTCAATTTTGAACAATTTTTACTATTACTTTTTAAATATATTTAGAAGGATAAAAGTAAAAAAAATGTATAGATAACTGTTTTTACCTTTCCTGGGAAAAAGTCGTGTCCCCAGAACGTTTATTAACTAAGTTACATGTACACAAGAAAAAACTGATTTTAAGACAATTCTTTATTACGGAGACCCCTTAATGTATTTGCGCAAATTTTGTTGACTAACAAGGAGGTTTAGTCAAATCAAATGTATTTTAATGTAAAAGAACAGAATAAATTAAATTACATTTCTAAGTTTGCGTATTTGGTTTGCTGCAACATACTTTCATTATAAATTTCGCAGCTCCAAGTCGCTGTCCAAGTTTGCTAATTTCCTCTGAGTCTGCAGTAACTGGATTCACAGTGACAAATACCGTTGATANTGCGTAAGAAAAAACAAAACATTCAAATTTGAACAATTTTTACTATTACTTTTTAAATATATTTAGAAGGATAAAAGTAAAAAAAATGTCTAGATAACTGTTTTTACCTTTCCTGGGAAAAAGTCGTGTCCCCATAACGTTTATTAACTAAGTTACATGTACACAAGAAAAAACTGATTTTAAGACAATACTATATTACGGAGACCCCTTAATGTATTTGCGCAAATTTTGTTGACTAACAAGGAGGTTTAGTCAAATCAAATGTATTTTAATGTAAAAGAACAGAATAAATTAAATTACATTTCTAAGTTTGCGTATTTGGTTTGCTGCAACATACTTTCATTATAAATTTCGCAGCTCCAAGTCGCTGTCCAAGTTTGCTAATTTCCTCTGAGTCTGCAGTAACTGGATTCACAGTGACAAATACCGTTGATATAAGCAAGTAATTCACATCAATTTTTGTAATGTATCTCTTGCGTACAACCATTGACTGTGTTATTAAGCAGACCAGGTCCTCGAAAACTTAAAATGCATGGGAGTGGTGGGAAAAGTTGAGGCGTGGCGGGTATTCGTACAGACGTCATTCTGGTACCACGCATTTCCAGGTGTCAACACTGGTAAGCCCAAAATATGACTGTCTGCCAGGACTCAGATAAAACTAGTTCAAGATTAATAGAGTGTTACTGAAAACATTGCTTAGTCTTTACTGTCAGCCTGTTTTATGACCTTACGCCAAACGTAAAATTATCATAGCCGCGGTCTAAATAAAAAGTATTCAGTGACGATTCCTACCCTATGTTGACACTGTTCAAAATTGTGTTACTATACATATTTGGGAACTGCACTAAGCATTTGATTATTTCTGGACAATTATGTAAAATATACCACGAATGTCTGACGGGGGGAGGGGGGACAGTAATTCGTGCTTTTTTAATACTCGTGGTGTAGTGGTCAGACTACTTGCCTCCTGCCAAGGTAAACCGGGTTCGATTCCCAACGGGGTCACTCCCGGATTTTCGCACATGATAATTGCACCAGATGACGCCGCTGGTCAGTGGGTTTTCTCGGGAATATTCCGTTTCCCCCGCCCTTGCATTCCGGCGCTGCTACGTACGCACCTCGCTTCAGCCTCATTGACTTTCAAGACCTCGCTGTTAAGAGCCCTCCAAACCTTTCCAATTCCACTCTTAATACTCGTATGAATACAATAATGTCGTAAGTTTGCGAAACATTCCTTAGTTAAACTGTTACTGATTGACGGAGCAGGCACCACGTACCAGATACCTCTACTGTTTCGCTGTCCGTTTGAGAAGGAAACATTTGTAATAAGTAAACTGGGTAATATACGCAATATACAGCTACAATGGAGCGTTTCGACAACCGGCTGAGAAGATCAGCTTTCGCGCAAGGCGGTGTGTTCTCTTCCCGACTTTCTGCGGAAAGACGTCTCCAACGTGTTCCGGTTCACTGCAAGCGCGCATCTCTGGTTATAGACTATTCGCGGTAAAGTGAGCACTTTTGAAACCCCTCTCATTTGGAATAATAATCAATAAATATATTTTATTTTAGCCTTACACGTAAACTTCTGAGTGCACTGGAATACATACACTATGTTTATTACTTACATGGTGATATTTATGTAAAAATGTGGTTAAAGGATAAGAAATCGCTGAAAGAAAAAAGTTACTATGGCATAAAAAAGTGCTCACTTTACTGTGAACAGCCTATAGAAAGTCCCCCAAGGTTTTCCCCTTCTTTCCCGGGCATGCTACGAGTTCAGAGGTGCGCATTTGCAGGGCCTGTGCCTACAAATATATTGTCACCGCTTAAAGCCACGTTCAGGTGAGTCGCCGACTGCACGCCAGTTGATCGCTTTGCGCATAGAGGCGATGAAGCAAGTTGTGAGTGAGCAAGAGTCGATCTTGTAGCTCATGTGTTTTGCGGCCTCGAACGCGGGAGATAACTGCTGCCAGGCGGAGTTCTTAAGGCTCTGCTTAGCCCCTTTAGCAGAAATCCTTCGTTTTCGCGTCATAATTTCGGATTCATAGTAATTTCTGACAATGTACGAATATATAAAATTTACATTTTATGAGTAATTACCGTTGTACGTTATCTGTTAGTTGTGAAATTCCAGACACATATGTATATTTTATCATTAAGTTCCTGACATTTCGCAAGCAGGAAATAACACACAGTGCAAATTAGATGCAAAAGTATTTAACAACTAGTAAATTGTAAATGTTCTATAATCAAACATTTCCAATAATACCTCTCAAACTGAAATTACGACACGGAAACGAAGAATTTCTGCATAATACGCGAAGTGGAGCCTTAAGGCTGCCGCCTACCTGGTGCTTGAACTGCATTGCAGTGTGTGTAAAATCCCGGTCTGTTAGGAACCCAGTAAGCGTGTGCCCGAAATGCTTGCATACGAAAAGAAAACACACTTCAGACTAGTCGCGTGTCGTACTTTCAAGACCATCACATTGGAAACATTATTTTAATGCCCTCCAACATGGCTGCAAACGGGTTTTACAGACTGCTGTTTCGNAAAATCCCGGTCTGTTAGGAACCCAGTAAGCGTGTGCCCGAAATGCTTGCATACGAAAAGAAAACACACTTCAGACTAGTCGCGTGTCGTACATTCAAGACCATCACATTGGAAACATTATTTTAATGCCCTCCAACATGGCTGCAAACGGGTTTTACAGACTGCTGTTTCGGCGGCCATAAGGCTGTATTCAAAACAGAAATATTAACCGTGTGGCATAAAGAGTTTGTATTAAGCGGGAGAGTTGAACGCAGCCTTGGATTGATGCATTACCATTTAGATTAACTCTTGAAAATAAGTCTTTGTTAGGGCGTAGAACATTACTTTAATTATATTTTAGAGACGATTATCGTTTTATTTCTTGTACTGCCATCGCTTCTGCAGTGATTCTAAGAAGGTAATCAGTAATTGAATCATATTTATTGTACCCTTCTTTTATTACAGTTACGCAATCATATGAGTGACAAACTACGCCTTGTCAAAGAATAATTTCCAATGATGAATGCTGAATACATTTCATGACTCAAAAACTTGTTAACACCACAGTGATTCCTATTTCTCCCGCTTTAAAGATCAGAGAAAGCAGACAATCGCGTGATGTTGGTAGGATATTGGCATTTATTCTAAAGTGTCCGTTTAAAATATTTAAAACATTACGTGATAACGATTTCACCTGTTTTTGTGAATTTTCTTCGCAGTTACAAGATTATCCGCGAATCGGCTCCGTAGGAACGAAATGCTGCTTCGATTAGTCTAAAAGTAGACGACAAAAGCACGTAAACAGTAACCGTTTGTTGCGGATTTTCCACAATCATCATAACTACAATAATAACT
This sequence comes from Clitarchus hookeri, assembly GCA_002778355.1. Classification (NCBI taxonomy): domain Eukaryota; kingdom Metazoa; phylum Arthropoda; class Insecta; order Phasmatodea; family Phasmatidae; genus Clitarchus; species Clitarchus hookeri. The sequence continues at coordinate 84,985 of NQII01003904.1, forward strand.
TGCTTCCGAGCGCACCATCGACATCAATTGTGTGCATTACGACATTAAATTTTCCGTTTGGAAACACAAGAACCAATTTGATGACTAATGAACAATTTCTTCACCGAGGCTGTAATTCATTATTGCAATATACCGTGATAACAAAAAAAACCTGTCAAGGGCAATAAATTGTTGATTACTCGTGTTTTGCAAGTGAGCGTGAGGGGTTTTTCCCCGTTAACAATTGTAATTAGCTTCCTATAGGCGTTTGCAGTTTTCAATTATATGCTCTACTACATGCTATTTCCAGACTTAGATGGAATTTGCAACGGCAAGGCGGGGAAGCATTAGCGGCAGCACGCCGTTCTTCTAGGCTCTCTCATTAGGGATACATTTCTAAGACGAGATGATTCGCGTTAAGTCGACAGAATGCAGCGAAAAATAACAAGCACCCGGAAAATGTAATTGCGGTTAACAAAAAGTTACCTTGAAGTATCTAGACAACTATTTGCAAGAGTTAAAATAAATAAGCGCTTATGTTGTAATCACTAGTGTAAAAGATTTTGAAACCACTACAAAATAATTTTTGTTCCCCATAAAAAAATATTAGAAGGGTGAATTCCTACGTAATATATTTTTCTGTATGCCAGTTACGAGTTTCAACACACTTTCGTTTGGGCGTTTAAGAAAGATTAACATAAATTGAAAAATAATAGTGATATTGTTCGTAAGTCGGCTAAGTTCTATGCCTAAGTCATGACGATAGTCACGCATACTGTACGAAATAACGAGTAAGTTTGTATGGCACAGTCCGTTTTTATTGGTTCATATGGAGTTTTTACCTGCACTGATTCGTAAGTACTACATTTTGGCATAAGCTATCATAGAACTTAGTTATGACTACCATGTAATACGTACAGGCGGTTCAGGGTAGCAAAACTTCAAAGCGACTGATTTTATTTCGTAACTCAAGAGTGTATTTAAATGAACCTGGTATTTTTCCGCCCGACAATCTGTAACAGCTCCACATTTTGAAACGACATTATTTCTTATTACTAAGAACGTCTTTTTGATGCTAGTGTTCATAATTTTCGCTGAATATCGAAACGTTCTTACTATAACAGTTAAAGAACGGCTTTAATGCATCTCTGGATTTGCACGTTACGCAACAGGGCGTTGACAGCTACTCTTAGACCGTTATCTCCAGAGACTAATATTTCTTCAAGAGGCAATGTTGCAGTGGTGTTATCTTTGCTTCTCGAGCTACGTGACTTAAACATCAACATTGCGCGTGGAAGATTTCAGTTATTTATGTCATTAAGTACCCAATGTCTTAATTTATTTCTCGTAATCACTGCGTAATGCCATCGGATACTACAGCAACTGCGGCCGGCTTCCGTATACGACACGGGAAATAGTGGGTTTGACGGTCCAGTTCTGGGCGATACTTCTCAGTGTAGTCAGTGCCCCGTACAAGGCAAATGACGATACCCAAAGTGTCTTTCTCTTGATATGAAAGCGCACATTTTATACGCGTTTTACTCAAAGCGCCTGCCAAAAAGTTTATTTATAGTCATTAAAGTAACGCCTTTTTAAATAAAAGTAATGTCATTTTTTCATAACTAAACGTTTTTATTTAATGTTCGAAAGCAAACACGTGAATATACATTAAATGTTACATCCTGACAGAGTGTCTTTATACGACGGAAAGATGAACAAAGCAATATTTTAAGAAAGGCACTAGAATTTTGCTGAGAAAAACCACCCCCGGTGCGTGAGAACAATATCATTGTCTGTAGGATGTAAGATGTGCTACAACCCTACTAAAGACTACTAGAAAAAAAAAACAAAAAACATTAGTCAAAAACCAACATTTTAAAATAGTTTCGCAGATTACAGCAGTACGAGAAATCAAGTCAGGTATTAAAGAACGGAATTAACTAACTACACAACTCCGCATTCCGCAGGCGTACTGCATTTCAGTGTTCTTGATTTTACCTCGCCTTCTACAGGTGTATGCTATAGGCAACTATTCACCTGCGTTACTTTATGGCACAGACACGAGCACAAACACGAGCAAATCCCTCTCATTCCTTCGCTGCTCCGTTCGCCACAATTCATTCTCCTGTTCGGCCTGGCAACATTGACTCGTGTCACCCGAGTGCACTATAGGTCCATGGTCCGACCTGCCCAGCAGGTTCAGTGACTTGACTAGAATTAGCATGTGTAATTATGACGTCTAGCATTCCGCCATGTTACAAAAGAAGGCCCCTATTGCTCGGCGTACCCCTGAACATGCTGCCTGAGTTGTTGAATCATTATAATCAGTGCTTGTTGTACATATGCTTACGCGTTTAAATGCAAGCGGTGACTTAAAAAAAAACCTCATGCCATTATGTGACGAAGGTTAAACTTAAACACATTGACTGCCGCAATACGTGTTAACCTAGGGAATTTGGGAAAATATATTTTTATCGAAGTTGCTAGGCAGATATCGCCCTTTTGCCAAACAAACTCTTAACATTTTCCTGTTTACGATTTCGAGGGCACTGCTATAAAAAGGTTTTCACCTATGTTCAAACAGGGTTTTAAGCTTTGTTGCGTGAACAGTGACCCCGGTTCAGAAACCTTTTTTTTCTCTGTATATTTGTCACCAAGAAATAAAACTTGCTGCACATCACAGAAATCGTTACTTTAAGTAATATTTTTAACATTAGCCTTCCAAACAATGAAATTTCCTTACACATTGTTGATTTCTGAATATCCTTCAATGTGCTTCATTTTGTTCACTTTTTTTCCAATGTGCTTATGTAGTTTGGTTTACGGAACATAAAATAATGAAATTAATACCATTCTTGCGTTGTGTCTCCCCCTTGTATCTTTTAAACAGTATACGCCCATTACAACCAAACTTGCTCCACATTTTACAACATTTGAGACAGGTCTCTGTAATGTGATAACTGTTTCCAGTTTTACGAAATAGGAATACTGGGCAGATACATTTTTCCTAAAAATCTTCTTAAGTAATTAGAAAAACTGGGACGCCTGCCTACCAATAATAGCAATACAACTGTACAAGGATCAACTCAAATCTCCCTGGTATATGAACAAACACAAACATACAAGGACATCTACGATATCGCCATTCTCTGAGAGCAGTCATAAACACTAGGAGTAAAACAGCATGTTCACATCGCTGCAGTTTTGGGAAGCAGAATAATTCCTAGATGCATTGTAGAGTAAGTTTCTCTTCATTTTAGAAAGTACACGTAGGTCATTATTAGTTACGCTGACGTTGCCTGGTGCATCATGCATCTCACACAAACACACACGCACACACACACCTATTCTGTGTCCGCGAAGCAGCATGCAATATGCCATTATGTCGCAAAGTGATCGTTACGAAACAGCAAGCAGTGCCCACGTCGATTCAGGCCTAACTCGGCGTTGCGGCACATCCGTTCCTTTGTCACTCGGCAGTGCTTAGCACGGGATATGACAACTTCGCAGTCCCATCATACTGTATAAATTACCAGCGATTATTTCTCTTTTTTTTTTATGCACGGCCACTACAAGGATACAGCAGATATAGTCTATTCGCAGTTTCTTCAAACGTTTTGAATCAAACCTTTGAAAAATCTCCCCATAAATGACGTGTTTTGTTATTTCCTAAATATTCCATGTATCACAAGCGTTTTATGCTTGTGTTCACAAATGTAACTTTTTTTCTGTTAAATTGACACGTTTTTCACATTTTATCTATAAATTGTAATGAATCATTCATAAATAATATAAATAAAAACTGTGAGAAAACATGTGTGTTGGTAACGCGTAGTAAGAAATAGTTCTCGTGCAAAATATTATTACAACTGAGTGCGCACTAATTCGGTGCGTTGTCCTTTGGTGTAATTTTCCAGACCTAGTTAAGCTTTGTCTGCACGAGGCGGATGAATATTCTGGAAGTATAACTTTAGCAGGGCTTCAGAAAAATGTGAAGTAACCAAGAATGGATTATAACTACATTAACTGCATCATCCTTTCAAGTCCATGGGACCATGAAAACCAGTGGCAAAACATAATCTTAAAATTAGGAAGGGGCATGACTCCAGCCTCCATCCTGGTGTTGATGTGCCGTGGGGAAAGGGGGAGCATTTAAGCGATTTTTTTAAAGACAGTATATATAGCCTCTCTTATAAATTTAATTTTTGTGCTATCAAAACCTAAATTTTATTCTGCATAAAATATAGAGAAAAAATTATAATCCAAGAACGAAAATAAATGTAAATATAAGAAATGCGTAATAACAATTCATTAGATATTGCATACAACATACAAACGCATCTCGGAGAACAAAAACCATTTGAGTGGCCCTTTACTTATCATTCTGGCCCCCTCGCTCTACTTGTTACGCCAACGATGAAAACACAGAATAGCTTACTATATAGAAGTGAGATGGCTGAAATGGCATGGCGGATCCTTTGATGCGGGCGTATCCATTCGCTTACTGGTACGCGACGCGAGTTTCTGGAACGAATCTCGTGTCTGATTGGCTACTGCGTGCTCCGAAACACTGAATTGCGAAACACAGTAGCATCGCGACGATTTGCCGTATTCTCTAACATCAATAAAGAAAAGTTTATATGTCGAATCACCAGCAGCTAACAGCAGAACGGAAACGCTTGTAGTTATAGCAGGGACCTGCTGTCAGTGGGCTCAAAAATTCGTACGTGCTTGCCATCTACAGTGGCTGAGCAATGTGGGAAATTAGCCTTTTGAAGAAATCCTGCACCTGAGGTACGTCACATGCATGTCTTCAGATAACTCAGGAAAACACTTCAATTTCAAATAACACCGCATAGCAGTGCAAACTTCGTGGATTATGATTAAGATAGTTGGCACGCCAATTCTGTATTGGATGTGCAAACGGCGTTCCGACCAGTTGCCGCCATGTGCGGCTGCAGTTCACGGAATAATCGGCTTCATCTGATGAATAAGTTGTTTTGTCAATATGTTTGCAAGTTTGATAAGAAAACAGCACTGGCCGTAAAATTTACAAATTAAAACTATATTAACTATTATTTTTAATATTTACATACTTTGGCGTCACAGTGTTGACCACATTTTGTAATCGCCAAATCACGGAAATTATAAAAAAAAAAAAAAAAAAACTCCAACCTCCATGACCGTTGTTTAATGTTTATATACTTCGACAAAGTAAAGAAAAAGAGAACTTACCATCAAACATGTCCTTAAACGAAAAATTCTGTTTGGTCACTATTGCCGTAAATAAACAGCGCTGTATATACAACCATAACCGTAACTTAAGTCAGCAGACGCGTTCTTCCGTTTAATTAAACCAAAACTTGAAATGTTTTAATCACTTAGAGACAGGTTTCCCTTAAATAAACAGAGGGGTTAAAATATAATTTCTTCCTAATGTGATATGGCAGGCTGCAGAGGCAGCTAATGGGCCCCGAATCTGCCCGGTGACAAATACCGACGCAGCAGCAACAGTGGCCTCATTGTCGGACTGGCGCTCGAGCAGGCTTATGGTGAGGGGGGGGGGCGATGTTTATCTGGGCTCGCGTTATGTTTACGGGGCCGAGGACAGTGTCTTCCTGTTGGCCGGCGCGACCCAACGCTGGCCAGATAGAAATATTGTCAGCGAGAGAGAGACAGGAGTGCGCTGAAGCTTCCTCCAGTAATGCACTCGTCGGCGAGGTCAAATAAATAACTTCTCAGGGCTGCGACACCGTCGGCGTCCATTGCCCTCGCAGGGTCACTGTCACACCATACGGGCTGTTCACGATAAAGTGAACACTTTCGAGGACCCTGCTTAACATTTACTTGTACGCACATTATGTATTCCTCCGCATTCCGTTTGCTAACTTCTAATACATAGGCCGTGTCTCAGTTTAAAAATGATACTCTTTCGAGAGAGCACATTCGCACAACCTGGCGGAGCACTGCTTCGCGCTCTATCACTCTCTCGCTCTGTGAAATTGAGACAACCACAGTCTCGTTTCTTTCCGACGTCACTCAGACAACGACGCCGAAAGGCGGGAAATCATGTTATCCTAAAATCACTGTCATATATGTTGTAAATAATGTATGTGTGTTCAAAATAATTCAAAAATTAGTATAACACAACCAGAATTATTATTAGCACATAAAATACTATTCTTTATATATATATATATATATATATATATATATATATATTGCAGTCATGTTGCAGCAAAGTGACAGAAGAAATACGAGAAATTGTGAGAAATCCTTATTTATATTTTGATATTTTGATAAATACGTGTTACCTAAGTTATTTAGTTGACAAAAACAGTTGAAATGTGACGTGATTTTGGTGCAGAAAGCTGCTATAAACTTATTCAAACGCGGAAACAATGTAAATAAATATGGCGCGCGGTCACGGAGTACGAGAGAGAGACAGTAAGCATACAACATCGTGCTCTTTCTGTGCACACCCTTTTAAGATATAGAGTGAATGACGAAATACCGTACAGTTATTTGTATGCAACAGAATGGCAGTTGCTCATGCTTATCCCATAAGGCAGCCTGTTGCCAGAATTCACTAAAAATTTGTTTCAGTTGGCAACAACGTTTGAGAAACTATCTGCATCATGACACGTTCATCGTCCTCTTAATTCGTTTCAAAAGTAAATAAAAATCCAGCAACTACAGCTATCACTGAATGGCGACTAAGAGTTGAGAATGAACTGAATTATTGAAGAAAGCAACAACATATACACACAAGGTCCCTCTAAACATAAATTGCTTAGTTATCTGGCAGCACATTCAGCGAGCGTCTTATAGTTGAATCAATGCCGTTTGTTTATTTGGCTCTTGCAAGAGCGTGCGCACACAATTCCCCATTTGACTTGGTTGGACGCGATTTGGCCGTTCTATCGTTGGTTGTTTCTTATTGGTCGAAAACCACGCAAGGCGTGTCAATAAAACTGTAATCCACTGACGCAAGGAACACAAAAGGCACAATTGTTTGAAGTATTTTCTGTCATTAAATAATAACACAAATTTTTTTTAAGTATTAGAACACTTTTGATCGCGGGAATGGGGGAGGTGATCGTAGGATGACACCCCTTCCCAATTTTGGAATCCATGTTTTCAAACTTTTCCCCGGATGTTAATCCCGTGTATTACTTATTCTGAGCAGCATGGCCATATAATAGAGCCCAAAAATTGTAATCAAGTTAGGCCGTTGTCAGGTGAAATTCAGACGTGCATACTTCCACGCAGAAAATAAGAAATAAACTCTACTTTTATGAACGTACGTACCTGCTATGGTAACCAGGTGTGCGGTATTCGAAAAGAGGACACGTTCAAATTACTAGCATTAAGAAAAGAGTTCACTTGCAAGAAAATAATACGAAGAAAGAGGACACGTAATTTTACAATGGAAATACGTACAAAATTAATTTATTATTTCGCAGGACAGTTAAAAATATATTAGATGCAAAATTGTATCCCCAATACAGTTAAGTTATACTAATTTTTTTTGCAACCAGAATAAGTGACAATCAGGTTAACTCTGAATACGAAAGTCGATTCCATTTAGTTTGTAGGCGCCACATAATATTTTGCAATCGAATGATATGTGTAGAAGTATTCACTTTCAACANCGATTCCATTTAGTTTGTAGGCGCCACATAATATTTTGCAATCGAATGATATGTGTAGAAGTATTCACTTTCAACACAGTTGTATATAAGCACTGGACACAATTTTGTTAGTTGACAGTTAATCACTCTCGCACAGCTCAGGTTGAAAAACATTTCGATCGTATTGATTTGGCGATTTTATTTGTTCTTTTGATAGACACTTTTGCAGGCATTTCGTTGGAACCGTTACTATACGTTTCCATAATTTTTTTGTAAAACCCAGTCGGACAGTTTACAGGGCATCAAAAAGAGGACATGTCTAGGTAAACGAGCTGCTTAAACATCTGCTGTTATTTTATAGCCAAGAATGGGATAACAAGACCGTGCTGAGATAGCAGGCCGCCGCGAGAGTTGAAGCGTCCAGTTGCACGTGCTGCACACCGAGAGCTTCTCAAGTCGCTGCGCGAGCTATTTCCGAGGTGTTCTGGCATGGGTAGGTGGGCTATTCCTGTCGCTGGGTGCCGTTTGGACTGCCACAACAATGTAGCCGTTGGGAAACTATCTTGGTAGTTGCACCCGGTACGTGCAACTCAACTGTCACCACTCCCTCTTGCCTCGACCATCGCCATACGGGGTTCGATTACGTCTATTCGTGGTTAATTCACATTTATTAAAATCAAACCTTTGAAATATCACACTATGTTCGACGTGTTTGGTTGTTTACTAAATGCGCCATGTACCACGAACGTTTTATACTTCTGTTAACATAAAAGTGCATTAGTTTTGGTTAAATTGAAATGTTATATACTTTTCATCTACAAATGATAGTATTTCATTTATAATTGATATGAATTAAAAGAGTTGTAAAATAGGTGTGTTGTTAACGCTTCATAAGAAATAGTTCTTATGCAAAATATTNTTGATATGAATTAAAAGAGTTGTAAAATAGGTGTGTTGTTAACGCTTCATAAGAAATAGTTCTTATGCAAAATATTATTACACTGAGTGCGGACGAATGCGGTGAGTTGTCCCTTTGGTGTAATTTTCTAGATTTGGATAAGCTTTGCGAGAGGCAGAGGAATATCCTGGAAGTAGTACTTTAGCAGGCCTTTAGAATGCCCTTAAAAGTGGGTGAGCCGAGACCAGGGTGATGACCTACTTTTGCCGGGTTGCGGTACTGGCAACACCGCACGGGTGGCGAGGTATTTTGACTGCTGCGTCGTCTGCTGCCTGCTAACTCCCAGTCGAGAACACTAGCGCTCCTCTGCTTCAAAAAACTGGTCAGACTTTTTCCTATCCCATGGCCGCTCTAGTGTATATCATTACTCAATGTTAATCTACAGATATCGTTTACTTGACAGACTGCAAAACAGCTGTAGTGGAAGGGTACACCGATTAACCAAGGTACTATCTGCACTACATACAGACGTATCATATAAGTTGGCGAGATTTCGACAGTTCGACGAAAGTAGCACCAATGTTTACTTTTTTTCGTTTATGTATCCTTTCGCCATCAGCTGGTGCGTTGAGTGGCGGCTGTATATTTATTTTATTAACACGCTGTCAGATAATCAACTTTCCATCGTAATGCTAAACAAATTTTAAGGTATTTATAGGCTCACATCTGCCTAAAAAAATAAAAAATGTGTAGGTTTCAAAAGAAAAACAGAAAACCTTGCAAAAAATGAAATATTTGCTAACTCTTTTTTAATTTGTCCGAGACAGCGAATTTGGGCTAACATTTGCGAGACGGTAGTTGTAACTTTCATCACACTTTGGACGCCATAGCTAATATAACTGGAACTAAAAGTAATTAGGGAAACTTGATTGACAACGCACTTTTATTCTCTAACAACTCACCGACGACTATTGATTGCAAAGCAGCAATTCTGCTATTATTGTTACTAAACAGTTCTAGTTGGAAATATGTGACGTAGAATAACGTAAGAATTGTTCAAAACTATTCACGCGCGTCCCACTTTATTAGTTTTATTAATACAATACAGTAACAACACAGAAACAAGGAAATGGGTTTTCGGGAGAACAATATGGCGTATAATTTACGTAGATAAACGATTACCAGCCGAATAGAAATTACTAGTACTCATAATCGCTGTACACGAAATATATGTTACTCTAAATATGATGCAGAGCTCGCGCAAAAATAAAACTATTGGTATCTGTTCGTAAATTTGTTATATATCACACACGAACGCTATTCTTTTCTGGCTGGTAATACTTCGGGAAAGAGCGGACAGATGACGCGCACAGCATGACATGGCGAGGGGTGAGCCGCTTGCATTGCTCAACAGATCGCAGCATGGCCTGCCTCGTGATCACGTCTTTTTAAAAGTTGTAAACGTTGACTGTTCTTCTATTACTGGCTCGGAACGACACGAATTTGAAATATATTTCGTCAAATTATTAGAAAAATAAATCAAATATATTATGCAATATTACTGTATGAATTAATATCAAGCCCGTATGGAAAGCATGGTTGGAGACGTGAAAAAGGTTTTGAAGTTGCGTTTCATTTGGATACGGATCGTTTTATTATGCATTTCATTTTGAACACCTATACAATACTACTTTATCACGAAGTTTAATTTGTAAAACTAACCACCGCTGTTTTGTGACCACGTAAAATAAAATATATTAATTAATCTAGGAACTCTTTCTTATCACGTATTTTCTGCTTGTCTAATGTGCGTCGGCAGTGCACCCAGAATAGCCAATGTAATATTAGCTTTTGTTCGTTCGTGCATCAGCTGATACAGGATTTTGTAAATGGCACTTTGTTTCGTATAAGTCAAGTTGCCACTCACTGACTGTCAGAATCTCGCCAACTTATATGAAAAAGACCATATATCTTTATTCTATGACTTGACTGCCAGTGAGTGAGGGGGAAATGAGGTGGACTGAGCAGCGGTAGAATGCAAGGGAGGTGGGGAACGGATGTACCCGCGAAAACTCGAATGCACCTACTATTAGTATCGTATTGATCAGCAATTTACTTGGTTACTTGCTGTCTGTCGGTGTAGATGCAACTCAGTATAGTCTTTTCGCGGTTTCTTCACACTTTTTTATTCAAACCTTTCAATAAACACCCCATGTATGACGTGTTATATTTATTTCCAAAATATGCCATGTAAGACAAGAGTTTTATACTTTTCTTCATAAAAGTAACTTTTTTCGGTTATATAGAAATGTTATTTATATTTTATCTATACACTATAATGCTTCGTTTATAAATACGTAGTATGAATAAAAACAGTGAGAAAACTAGTGTGTTGGTAACGCTTAGTAAGAAATAGTTCTCATAACTGAGAGCGCACGAATGCGGTGCTTCGTCCTTTGGTGTAATTTTCCAGGCATAGTTAAGCCTAGTTTGAACGAGGGCGGATGAATATCCTGGAAGTAGAAATTTAGCAGGGCCTTAGAAAAGTGTGAAGTAGCCGTGAATGGATAGGATAGCCCNGATGAATATCCTGGAAGTAGAAATTTAGCAGGGCCTTAGAAAAGTGTGAAGTAGCCGTGAATGGATAGGATAGCCCAGCAGCACAGCGGGATGTTTAGCTACCTGGTGGCTCATCTTGCACCGACCTCGTCAAGCCAACACCAGTTCACACTGGTGCAGTCGCCGCGCGGCGCACAAAGTTCGCCCACAGAGTAGATATAGTCTATTCACGGTTACTTCCATCTTATCTGAAGCCCTGCTAAAGTTCTACTTTCAGAACATTCCTCCGCCTCATGCAAACAAAGCTCAACGAAGTCTAGAAAATTAAACCAAAGGGATAGCGCACCAGATTCGTGCGCACTCAGTACGATATTTTGCACAGGAATTATTTCTTATTAGACATTATTAACATACATATTTTCTCCCAGTTTTTAATCATATTAATTTAAAAATGAAATATTGTAGTTTATGAATGAGATATAAGTAAGAGTTCAATATAACAAAAAATATGGCATTATTATGTCAACAGAAGTATAAAACGCTTGTGATACACGACGTAGGTTTTTAGGGAACAACAAAGTACATAACACATGAGGTAATTTCTTAGAAGTTTGATTTGAAAAGTATGAAGAAACAACGAATACACTATAAACGAAATTAAATGCTAGTGTGGAAACACTAGCACTCGTAGAGTAGTTGAAAACACGAATAATTAAGACTGTGTGTTCACTAGTTTCCGTATCTGTTGTTTAGCGCATTGTGATAACAGTACCTAGTTACAGATGTGTATTAAAATTTTTCGCAATTTAAAAACTCCGCCACTGCATATTTTTAAAAATCTTTTACTGGATTTCTTAGTGCATTTTGTAACTTACATATATTGAAAGTTGGTTGTCTAGCAGTGTATTACGTAACTTACATATATGTTAAAAGTTGGTTAGGCTCCTAGTCTAGCATCCATTTATCTGAGTGTAATGATGGTTAACTATTTGACTTGGTAAGTCTACTGGACNGTTAGGCTCCTAGTCTAGCATCCATTTATCTGAGTGTAATGATGGTTAACTATTTGACTTGGTAAGTCTACTGGATGTCCCCCAAGTATCATGTTTCTTCTACTACAAATTATCACACTTGAATAAGCACGTCCCTGTACAAAAACAAATGATACTTTTTTTTTTGCTACTGTATGAAAACAGTTATACATAACGAAACAGCTGCAATTTCACACGCATCTTCTAACTGCAGACCGCCTTTATTAATGGACCGAAACGAGATAGACACTACTTACAGAATGTATAGACGCCAATAACAATAAGTTATAACGGTCATGTGCTGTCACTGAATGTTTGAAGTATTAACTCAAATGAGGTTATGTACGGCACGACAAATGACTTGGNAACGGTCATGTGCTGTCACTGAATGTTTGAAGTATTAACTCAAATGAGGTTATGTACGGCACGACAAATGACTTGGAAAACAATTTATGGTTTAATTAAAAGGATTATATTTTATAAAATAGAAAATACTTTAAATAGATAATTAAGAATATATGTGTGCATCTTCAACATATTATTTGCAATTGTGAAAAGTTTTCTAACCATTGTGTTTTCGTTATAAAGACCTCACACCATGAAGCCACACAACAGCCGACTGTGAAGTAACGATAATATGTATTGTTACGAACTGAATGCAAAAGTAAAAGTTGACCTGTATGTCCATTGTATGCATTTACAATACCTACCTTGGGTAATAAATAAAAATGTTCGTCGCGCGGCTAAAAATGTAAGTAATGCAAAAACGTAACGCGAGAAGTTGCAACTAAGCAACGCTAGTGTACCTACTTTTTGCCGGCAAAGTAAAGGAAATGAAACGTCGGAAATCTTTCTCTGATGTTTAGTCCTGATTGAAATGAGTTGTTGGTAATTGTACAGCGGCGAGTTCGCTTTAGAAAGACACGCGGCATCTCGAGTGCTTTTGTGGCAGACAGCCGACATCCGGGACCCGCTGCCAGTTTACATCTCCNAGAAAGACACGCGGCATCTCGAGTGCTTTTGTGGCAGACAGCCGACATCCGGGACCCGCTGCCAGTTTACATCTCCTCGCAGTTTTTGTTTTACCGCGAGGCGAACTTAACGTATATGCGATGAATACGCACACTGAAAAATCTACAAAAACTTTTTTAGTCAACATATTTCGGATAGCACTATAGGTAGTTTATCATTTTATGATTGGATTATCAAGTTTTGGACTAGGCTAAATTATTTCACAAGCGTTTTGCTTCAGAGCATCAAAAGTCCTCGTTGGCCCAATGGAANAAGTTTTGGACTAGGCTAAATTATTTCACAAGCGTTTTGCTTCAGAGCATCAAAAGTCCTCGTTGGCCCAATGGAATGGGATAGCAGATTCATGCATGAGTGAGAGCCAATAACAAAAGCAGCCTACCGGACATGTATACAGTACGTTGAATCCAAAGCAAACAGCCAACTTTGCCTGTGATACACCATCGTCTCTTAAGCAGACCCTTCACGATCAGTATTACTGCCAGTAGTTCTGTTCAATACTGTCATGGACGCCAACAAATCAAAGGCATGTCTAGCTATAATTTTAGCATCACGAGTCTCAAAACGACGTGTTACTCGCCCAAGACAAATGGAAAAGTGGCTCAAACAAAGTGAAAAAGTTTACCAACATGAATTTGTATGCCAGAGATACATTTTTGTACACCCAACCTACAATTCATTCAGTGCTGCGTTTCGTTTTGCCTTGGTAACATGAGTCCCGCAATTCTATTGGAGCGTTTCGCAAAGCTCGATAAGTTGGCGCTGTAATTCGCGAGCGTCGTGTAGTGATTCGCCTGGAACCGATTGACAATCTGCGTCGGTGGCAGGCGACGCGCGCCTCAGCCATGACTAGGGCGATACTGAGGGAAATACTGAAGCTGCAATGCCACACATCAGTCATACTGACGGTGTTACAAATATTTATGGTCTGATATCAAAACATTCTAATCTTCTCCAGTACTTAACATCATTCCAGTCCATACACGACCCAGTATTACTGTCAATATTTTCCGACACTCTCACTATTCTGCTTAAAGCCCCTGCCAGACTGTCAAATTTTCACCTTCAGATATATTTGATAATCAAATTTAAAGACGAAATACAACCACCAAAATTTTACGTTCGATATATTGGAACAAATAATCTCCCTTGATGTATTTCAAAATGTGTCACACTAAATATTTTTTACTGGGAGGGTCTAGTCTGAATTTCAATTTTAAATTTTTTTTCTAAGAGAGAGGGTGCTTTTGTGTTACCGTGCAGTCCACTGCAGGAAGAAACTTAACAAATGTTGTGATTTATTTTCACGTCTTTAATAAATTTAAATTTTATTTATCACAGATATTTCTTGCACAATGAAATTTTATGCCTTTAATTTGTTAATATTATTGCGAATTAATCACTTCAAACAGCANCAGATATTTCTTGCACAATGAAATTTTATGCCTTTAATTTGTTAATATTATTGCGAATTAATCACTTCAAACAGCTCAAAGAGCTTGTATATAAATAAGGTATCTTCATAATTCAATTTTAGTTTCCACCAATTGTTTACCATTTTAAAGTTTCGTGATGTCAGAAACAGTCGTTTTTGTCATGCACTTTTCAGATTTGCTGAGCCCATCTAACATCAAATCGGCTATCATGATCTCGTTGTTAAGAGCTGACCAAATCTCTTTACTTACTTAAGTTAAATTACTTGGTCGCTTAAGTTTATTTGAGAACACTACCTACAAAGTNCAGATATTTCTTGCACAATGAAATTTTATGCCTTTAATTTGTTAATATTATTGCGAATTAATCACTTCAAACAGCATACATGCTCAAAGAGCTTGTATATAAATAAGGTATCTTCATAATTCAATTTTAGTTTCCACCAATTGTTCACCATTTTAAAGTTTCGTGATGTCAGAAACAGCCGTTTTTGTCATGCACTTTTCAGATTTGCTGAGCCCATCAAACATCAAATCGGCTATCATGATCTCGTTGTTAAGATCTGACCAAATCTCTTTACTTACTTAAGTTAAATTACTTGGTCGCTTAAGTTTATTTGAGAACACTACCTACAAAGTNCTGACCAAATCTCTTTACTTACTTAAGTTAAATTACTTGGTCGCTTAAGTTTATTTGAGAACACTACCTACAAAGTACCGCAGATGTAGATGATAACCTTTCGACCACTCAAAGCAGTGTTCACACACACGAGCCTTCTTGTTAACCGCACTTGTTGATTTTTGGGAGGAAAATTTTTCACGATCTGGTCAAAGTGTTTTCATAACGTCTCTACCAAATGTTAAAAACGTAATCTCGTAAGCTGCGAAAATAACACAAGTAATTTACAATTATACGATATAATTATATGATACATAACTCAAAATACATTTATAATATTCGAAAAAAATTATAATTCAGAAAATAGATACACCTTCGACAGTAAGATGCCAGGAAGTGTTTCGTTTTATACATTTGTATAACACGCATAGCTATTCCATATTTTATAGACAAACTTAATCGAGTTGGAATAGTTATAAAATATTAAATTTCTTCATCACACGCGTTTCCCGTAAGTCTGCCAGTTTTCATGTATGTTTTTTTCCAGAAGTATATGCATACTAGTATTTAGTCCAGTTTAAGTGTAACGTTGTCTTAAATACTTACTATTTCAACCATTTTGTATGCAAAAAAACGTTTACGTAATTTTCAGCTGTTCGTGTACTGCTGTCTGTAAAGGTAATGTGTTAATTTTAATGGTTACTCCGACTAGACTATGAATAAATTATGTATATTGCTCATAATTTTATACAGAGCCAAGCCCGGCGTGTCACCTTTTGCAATGACGACTGAAGTTAGTTTTTACCACGCGAGAAGGCTAAAAGAAGTTATCGGCTAGAACAGCATCGTGCACACTCGATGATGTAAACCAATGCCTCGTGCAAGTGGGCTCTTCCGTCTTTCTAAGTGCTAGTTAGGTGCAACGTATTTACGCTAGCTTCTTGAAGGACTGCGAGGCAAGTTTTGCAATGCGTAATGGGTTTCTTCTCTTTATTGCAAACAAACAACTACTGCTGCAACCTCAGCGTGTATCAGGCATTACATACATAAATGTATTCACAATATAACTCGTATTCTCCTAAGAAAAATCACCAAGGCGGACCGGGTTCAATCCCAGGCCGGGTCACCAAAGTTTTGCGTGTGGGAATCGTGCCGAAGGATGTCTTTGGTAGGCGGGTTTTCTCGGGGATCTCCAGTTTCCCCCGCCCTTTGGTTCCAGCGCTGCTCCATACCTGAATAATCCCCATCTGCTCTGAAGACCTCGCAGTTAAAGAGCCGCCCAAATCTCTTCGCTCACTCACTCATTCCTTAAACAATTTTCATTAGGTCAATTATGGTATCCTAAAATATGTATTTTTGAAGTCGATGCCTTCAAAAGCACTTGATTATAAAGACAAACGAGTTCTTTCCTCAGTATTTCACCAACCAGTTACGCAGAATTGATGTGGTTCCGCCAGCTTGCAGTTATTTTGAGCCTTCGAGGCCTCAAAACGCGTGGGCTCTAAGGCCGACTCTTGCTCATCCACAACTTGCCTCATAGCCTTTACGCGCAAGGCGATCAATGTCGTGTAGTCTTTCCTGTCGGCGACTCATCCGAACGTGACTTAAAGCGGTGATCCTGTGTTTTTACGGCAATCTGATAAAGATAAAATGCTGATGCTTGTCGAAAGACAACTATATGTGTTGAAAATCTAACAGATAAAACTGATTATGAAAACGCCCACTCTAATTACTTTCACGCAAAAAAAAAACAAAAACCACCACCTCTTTGGAGATGAAACGTGAACTCAAAATTTGTCTTTAGGCCCGAAATGTTTTTAAAATGCTTTTCGTGTTCGAGCATTACTAGAAAATATCCAAACGTTTTCGTAACCAGGCATTTTCTACAAAACCTCTGTAACGCACTTCATGCGCCAACCGGAAAGCCCAGGAGCATAGAAGTAAGTGACTCTATAGCCCAGTCATATTAGGGGAAAGTGGAGCCTTACTTTCTATTATTCGACATTTAACCATATTCCCTTTGTTTTTTCGTTCTTAATGTTATCTCAAAAGTCACCAATGTTATCGTGTCCGCGTCTTAAGATATTGAAGGTCAAAGGTCATAAAAATCGGTTTTTCGCGAATATCTCGCTTTTTATTGCTTAAATAAGATTTGCACTTATTATAAAAGTTGTAGAATATAAAATTCTCTACAACTTCTGTTTGAACTTTTTTTTCATACGATCAACCGTTTCTGCGGTAGACCGCAAAGAGTGCGCCGCGCACAGTCATATATGGTCTAATGCAAGGTCAAGCGTGAGTTACGGTTATCAGTACGTTGGATAAAGTTAATTATTTACTA
>NQII01003904.1:103609-146584 GCA_002778355.1 Clitarchus hookeri
TTTTTAGTAAATAATTAACTTTATCCAACGTACTGATAACCGTAACTCACGCTTGACCTTGCATTAGACCATATATGACTGTGCGCGGCGCACTCTTTGCGGTCTACCGCAGAAACGGTTGATCGTATGAAAAAAAAGTTCAAACAGAAGTTGTAGAGAATTTTATATTCTACAACTTTTATAATAAGTGCAAATCTTATTTAAGCAATAAAAAGCGAGATATTCGCGAAAAACCGATTTTTATGACCTTTGACCTTCAATATCTTAAGACGCGGACACGATAACATTGGTGACTTTTGAGACAACATTAAGAACGAAAAAACAAAGGCTTATACCAATTTACAGCTTATTATCTTTCATTCCGAGGTTGACCCCTTTTTTTACCTAATATGACTGGGCTACTAAGTCAGATTACTGCAACCAGAGCCCACGTGGTCCGTACGTTTCATAGTACAGTTTAAAGTCAATTTGAGGGTTTGTATTATAAAAGGAAGGTGAGGGGGGGGACTGCGGATTAATGTACCCTGTGACACCTCTCTGGCTCAATCCAGATTGTAGTTTTTTTCTCTATTATTTCATATCACAGCAGAAAAGGAAGTACATAATTATCTGAAAATATAGAAAATAATTGTAGCCCCTTAAGATGGAGGGGGGATAATAGGAGCTACGGCTACTTGGCTGGTCGCACGAAGGCGTCATAGGCGTCATGGTCAGACATGCGGTTATAGCGCTACCTTGCCTCGTGCCAGCAAGCTGGCCTCAAAACGCACAGAAATACTTGCGCTTTCGTTATTTCCGTGTCAATTATATCCACTGACTTAAGTTGAGCTCCGTAACGTGAGTCAAGTTAACCCCGGCATATTATACGAAACTACAGTGTAGCCGTTTACGGAAGTTTCCCATTTAAGAAATATTTAATAAAAAGCGTACAGAGGTTTTTTTTTTCTCAATGTATTTTCGACCTGTTATTTTTTCCTGATAGAACTCGCGGTGGTTACCTTAAATAAGCACTATCGCGTTTAAAAACAGGTTTTTTTCCTACATTCTGTACGTTTCTTCAAGATACAAGTTGACGCCGACGTTGAAGGTGGAACAACATGCAGGGTATCGCAATTGAATATTCAACTTTAACAGAACCTGTAGAGTTATCACTTTGCACGGTTTATTTAGGTAGTAAAATGGCAAAGAGTAGCATGGCAGATGTGATAATTGTATTATAGTGAGTAGCAAAATTTGTTGAGGAGGGGCAGCTTTGGAAGTTACGGAACGTTTATTTCAGAGTTGTAAGAACGCAGCACAATCTTATTGAAATTTAAGTAAAATATACAACTACCGCCTTGTCCACGTGAAGGGGACATTTGGTTTGTAAATATTACACCGATTTAAACTCCTAGAATCGTACCAGTGCTCTTACTTTAGGTTCCTTCAGGCAGTGTAATTGGTTCGGGTTTTAGTGGCACTAGCATTTTCCGCAACCATCGTGCGATTGGAAATCCAGAAATTATTTATCATTTAAATTCGAAATAGTAATATTTTTCGATGGGATCGTAAATGACTTTATACTTCTTGTCAACTATGAAATGTTCATTGACACGTGTGAAGAATCCAGAGATGTTTGTATAAATGCGAGTTTCAGTTTCCTGCAAATAAATTTATATAAAATTTTATGCTGCAACTCAAACATAATCAGATATAAATATAAGTTAAATAAAAAATAATTAGGTCGCAAGTAAAAACGGAAATCTTGAAACCAGGAATCTGAATTAGTGAAATAGCACAAACAGGAAATTTACACATTTTGCATTTGCCAGCGTGTAAACTGGTATTCTACAGATAATCGGTACATTAAAGCAGTGAAATTCGTTGCAGTGAAAGTCGTTGAAAATCTGTAGATTCCACTAGTTAATCAACGGGGAAAACGGGGAAAGAATCACCAATTCGCAATAATAACTATCAAACATTCGACTATTTGTTCGGTTCACAAGACGTCACAGAAATATTTGTAATTCTAAAGCAACCCAACTTTAATAATACATATACTCATCCTGCTGTATTGTACAACAAAAACATATGTTTAATTAGCGCTGTTAAAGTTTATTTTTATCTGCGAGTGATCGTTAAAGAAGAAAAAAGAGGAGAGTGGAACATATAGAGCTGCTGTAAAAATAATAAGTTCGCTTTGGTTTGAGATTCTGACACTGGCATACTTTTCCACTGATTAATTTCTCACATCATTGGATAAAGAATTTGGATTAAAATATCACTTCTGTTACACACCTTAAGTGGTTAAAATTACTTAAAGCAAGTTATTTAATAGTGTAATAAATCTCAGTAATATTATTTTATATACATACGTATCTGAAATGTATTACATAATTTTACTCTAAGCGGACATTGTAAATAAGCTTACAAAACCAAAGCTCATCATTAAAAAAAAATCACAGATTTAAAAAAGTTGACAATGAACTTTTCGCTTTGGTTTTCAACTTTTTCTTCGACAGGAAGGTTTTACTTGAAATAAATAAGTCATAAGAGTTAATTTTCAATAGTGTAAAGAAGATTCCTTTGCCAAATAAAATTATTGAAAAACGAAGTTGTGTATTATGTTTGAATAGCAGTCAAGAAGCTACAGCCTGTTTGGTTGACGGAAAACAATTACAGGCTACCAGCGGCTTACTTGGCGAACTCCAGCCGCACACGCCAGCAACATGGCGTCACCTGCCGGCAACATGTCGGAACCACGTTCGCCAATCAGCGCCTTGCGATCTACTCCCCAGTTGGCAGTCCGGCCAATAAGAAACATTTCGCAGCACGCAGTAGCCAATCAGACACAACACATGTTCCTGAAAAGCTCGTGCAGCCAATCGGGGAATGGAAACGTCCAACATCTACATCTAAGAAATCCACACAACATTTCGCCTCTGTGTACTTAATTACTCTGTACTTCAGCCATGTGCAAAATTACCATGGGCCTAATGACTTTACTTATGCTGAATGTATTACTATTATGCCACTTCGTATTCTTATGTGTATAAAGATATAAATTCGCTAACTTAATTTGCCATAAATTTGAATATTGCACTCGCAGTTCGACGTACAGACGTATACTCTTAAATTCGAATCAGTGGAAAACGAATGATTCGGAGTGAAATTAAATTACTCGAATCAATGAAAATGGCTCCACTTACAATCGGTGGAAAACCAATTACTGTTTCAGTAAAACAATTTCTCTGATTGACTGACAGCCAACTGCGTGCGGCGAATTAAACATTGCTTTTATTGAATTTAGCCACATCATCACGAGAAATAAACATATTTCTGATAGTCACTGTTTATATCGTGCAATTTAACGTAATGTTACTTGTCGCCGGTCTGCGCGATGTTAACAGGGCGGCAATTCAGTGGTACTTTTGAATGATAATCGAGCGATAATCCAACAAGCATTCTGCCGCGATAACCCTTTGTCGGCTTGCCACTCCTGGCCTTCGGCTCGTAGGATTTCTTTTTTTATCTGAAGAGTACTCTGGATTGCTGAACTCGTTCTCTCAGCGTGACTCGGGGCGAGATGAACCTTCCAGATGGTCAGGGCTAACGATATAAAAGTGTGACAGGCCTCCGAGCTGGGAGTTGAGTGGAGTTGTTGACTGGATGAGTGGCTGAGTTCCGAGCGATAGAGGACGAGCAGCGAGAGAAGTGACCAGCGGAAGGAAAATCTGCGACTGCGAGTTATCAAGTAGTGAAGAGTGCGACTGGCAGGCCGGACAATTGGACTGGGTGCGTGAGTGAAAGACATTACAGATGATGGTAACAGATAGACTGAACACGTGTTAATGATGAGTATAAGTTAATTGACTGTTTTAATTGTTGGTTTTATTAGTTTATGCGCTTCTTTTTTCATTTGGTACACATTGTTTAATTGTCACATGATACACGTTGTTTAACTAATCCATCAGTCAAAAAAACAAATCACTGAAAAACATTGAATGAAATTATTGATGAATCAATGGAAAATGTCTCTGAATCAATAAATAGAGACCTGAAAAATTCGCGGATTCATTTTAGGACAAGCTTGAATTCAAAACACGACCGTTTATATAACTTTAGCCATTGGTCCACACGGCGTTTGACACCTCCTGGAGAACGGTGTCCAATTGCCGCCTTCCATTGCGACATCAGACAACCAATGTGCAGTTGATATCGGCATATTTGTACATATGACTGTATAGTCTAGCATGCAGGTCATTGAACTCGCGAATTTTTCAGGTCTCTATCAATAAGTGAAGAAAAATTGGCATATTTTCACTAATTCATCAGCTAAATTGACTGAAGTCACCCGCTGTTAACTGATTTAAACAGCTAAATTCTCACTGATACAGATTTAGTGTGTAGAACTATTTTACTTAACTCGCCGTTAACTCAAGTGGGAGCCTGCGTGCAGTTTTTGGTTTCAAGGATGTGCTTACTTTACCGGTAACAGTGTGGAAGTTTGTTCGGTCGGCTATGTCGGAAACATGGCAGTATTTTTCATGACCAGAAAGTTTCGCGTGGTAAGGTAGTGAATTTGTTGCGTATATCAACATCATGAACTTACACTTAAGCTGACGCCCATAACTATCCCGAACGGTATCCGTACGCTGCTGTTCCACTCGCCCACAACCACACACACACANTTAAGCTGACGCCCATAACTATCCCGAACGGTATCCGTACGCTGCTGTTCCACTCGCCCACAACCACACACACACACGCACACACACACACAACCACATACTGTGGACGTTAATTTACAAACAAATTGCTTGGTAGAACACGCAGCCATTATATTTAATCATGTATCCTTGGTTTTGGCTCGTATCGTAGACGAATTATAAATACCAATGTGCAAATGCACAAAAAAAATTTAGCTTTCTATATAATTTCAGACGACTCTGTTTGCGGGACAACAGACACTAAATGTTTAGAACATCCGTTAGGGTGACCGACACTTCTGAGCACCAGTTTCTATCTCTGTGAAAACTTAGTATAGGCTATTCACGGTAAACTGATCCATTTTGAAAGTCCTGCTTAATATCTAATTGTATGTACGTTGTGTATTCTTCCGCCTTATGTAAAGTTAACATTGCCATGGGCCTCATCACTTCATTCATGCGTCGGTCAAGTGAAACTGTGCAATTATAAGGAAAGTAAATGTTTCACAAATCTGCTCAGTTATACACTTCGATGCATTAAAAAAAACGAATTGAACTAAATTACGTTATCACAAATGGCTACCTAACACTTTTTATTCGACGTTAAGATATGGAACTACTTTCTCTCCATCGTTACCAACATTACTGGGCCCATGTCACTCAGCGCGCCCGTTATTATATACGCAGGTAGGAGCAGCGACTATTTTCTACTGTTGATTTCAAAAGTGCTCACTTTATCGTGAACAGCCTTTATACACATTCACTTTGTATGATGTAATAGAAAAACATGAGTAAAGATGGATTCACACGTTCTCAAAAAACATCGAGCAGACAGAGCAGATCGTGCCAACAGCTAATCAGGGCGCTTCTCGCCACTTCGGTGTTATCCACGTTGTCTGTGCTGAAAAAGCTGCGCCGATCCCAATTATTCGGCGCGCAGACCACGCAAACAACGCCAATATTACCCACAATTCAGTGCCAGGTGCTATAAGGCGAGCTAAATGGCTACCATCGAAGACCTGGGTATTCTTAAATGACACGTACACGATGACCACATATCTCGTCGTAAAGAACAGTGGTGCAGTTGCAGTACCACGTATTTCCAAGTCACTAACTGATAAGAATCAGCAGAATATTGTGTAATAAATATAAGTTATAGATATTCAATAGTTTAAGTAATTATATTATAACTGTAGATTAAAATCACTTTATCTGTGACTTTATTATACATACACATTTATTATGTCCACGCCTTTCATAGTGAATAAAACTAAATAAATTAGCTTGATTCATCACCGGGAACAGTTTCGTGGTCAGTTATCCTCCTCTCCGAGTGCTACAAACGCAAAATAAAGCAAATTCGTTTAATAACCTATGCAGTTGTATAACTGTACTTGTTAAACATCATTATTATTAAAACTGTAAAAGTTATATATTTTAGTTTGACATAGTGTACGACTTGTTATGTTTTTCAAAATTAATACGTGNTATTATTAAAACTGTAAAAGTTATATATTTTAGTTTGACATAGTGTACGACTTGTTATGTTTTTCAAAATTAATACGTGTGTTCATAACAAAATCAGATTTACATATGAGAAAAATTGTAAAACATTTTATATAAAATTTTATTATATTTTGCTTTATTTGGTTTTTTTAATACAGAACGAGTAATGCTGTTATACGAATTACTAGTCTCGTTAAAAAAATGTAACGGTTAAAAAAAATTTAAAATTAATCCTATCTGTAGGTCCGTAAATACATTATCAGGGTCGAAATGTGTAGATTTATGGCGACATACGCAATGATCTCTTTAAATCTTAATCCAACACACGCATTGCTACCACCATTTCGCATAAATACCCTGTTGACAAAAGGGATGGGGGGGGGGGGGGGGGGGGGTATTATGGGTTTGCGGATAACGCAGAAAATATGGAATCGTGTGTATCACTACCACCAAAATCCTCTCGGTCTGCTATGTCAGCTCGACTTTGCCTGCGAACGTGTGAATCCAGCTTAAAACAATTTTTCATCGAATGAGAAATGTCACACAGTCACACCAGTGGACCAGCCACTCAAGTGTACCTTGCTCAAAGGTTTTGGACGGCCACTGCAATATGGAAGATGTTTACTCGCAAACGAAGAGGGCTGGAGCATAACAGCTAGGCGACCTTCTTTGCAAACTTTGAGGCATGCATGGATATAATGAGACCGACAGTGACAATGTTAATTTTACGTGTGGCGGAAGAATAAAAATTGTGCAGTGTGTTTAAGCAAGGTTTTCTAAAATTATCAGTATACGTGTGCAGCGTATAGGCCTTATCGTATTTATATATATTGTCCGCATTAGTTTTCTTTCGTTTCTAATAATTTTTATAATTTTTAATAACAGCATGTTATTTTCCATTTTCGCCGGGCGCATAAATTACTTCCGGTCGAAGGTCGTATCATATATCTTTCCGGCTGACACACAAAATTTAATTCTCCGACAATTATTTCACCAAGTATTATGACAATCCTGTGTTCAGCAGTCCCTTTTCGGACACCCAATCTTGTTGCAGTAATATAATAATTTTTATGTTTTTAAGAGAAGAATGACAGGTTGGAAATGAAAATAGCACGGGTAATCGCATTATTGGCGTTCTTTGCGAAAGTGTATTCAATGATAAAAGTAAATATTTTCGTACACAGCTCCAACGAAATTGTTCTAACCGCAATACGTGATAATTAAGTAATACCAATATGCTTCGCGGTTCCATTGCGTGTACGAGTATTTTACAAATTTAACTGCTTATACATATTTATTAATTACAACCGGGACTAATTATCACTACCATAATGACAAAACCAAACAAACAAACACAAAACTATAAGTGGCTTCACGTGCCAGACAGGTAAGTATGTTATTAAAAACAAAAATGTAATTATCCGTACAATATATGTTCCAACATTGATAAAATTATTTAAAAAGTTAAATATATTTTCCACTATAGTAAAATACGGTAAAATACAAATATATTTATTGACAGAGTTGACTGGTTTATAACATGCTTTTTTTTATAAAGCGTTTTATTTTTGTTTATATTATTATACCTTTATTAATAATACAAATGTCAAAAATATTCTGAATATTAAAAACCAAAGGCCTATTTTAATTATTATAATCTCTTACAAAATGTTGGGTAACTTCAAAATAATAATTTTATATTAATTATTTACAGGTTCAGTTTACTTCCAAGTTTTGAAAATTTACAATGCATTGTAAATTTACAAAATCAAATTTTTATTTAGGTTAGCGAAAAGAGCACTAGTTTGTTTTGTTTAAGGCGTAGTTTTATATTTCAATATTTTTTTTGCCTGTAATTAAGAATTATTTTGTTATATAGATGTCAGTAGAGGAGAAAAGGGGACTTTGAGGCATTGGCGTCAGGCGTCAGAGCTCGGNAGAGGAGAAAAGGGGACTTTCAGGCATTGGCGTCAGGCGTCAGAGCTGTTCATTATCTATCATCATTCCGGTCGACTGACGGCCATCTTGGATCCAGGTGACCTTTCACATTTGACCCCGGTGACCTTTGACCCAAAAAATTCAAGAAAAATCTAAAAAATTATAAAAATATTATTTTAAAATAATAAAAAAATCATTGAACAATTATTTAAAAATTTAATTAATTTTCTTAAAAGATTTACATTTTAAGAGTTTCCCCCTTACTCCCACTCCCTCATCTATACTCATTCTATCGTGTGCGGCTGTCTTGGCTTTTTCGTCTGTCATTTGTTTATACTTTGCTGGAAGATGCCATCTTGCATTTCATATGTTTTCATCACCTAGTGACACTAATGTATTAATAATCGATATCGCCACCAGGTGAGTTAATTTAGCCACCAGGCGGCANTAGATGTCAGTAGAGGAGAAAAGGGGACTTTCAGGCATTGGCGTCAGGCGTCAGAGCTGTTCATTATCTATCATCATTCCGGTCGACTGACGGCCATCTTGGATCCAGGTGACCTTTCACATTTGACCCCGGTGACCTTTGACCCAAAAAATTCAAGAAAAATCTAAAAAAAATCTAAAAAATTATAAAAATATTATTTTTAAATAATAAAAAAATCATTGAACAATTATTAAAAAATTTAATAAATTTTTTTTTAAAATTTACATTTTAAGAGTTTCCCCCTTACTCCCACTCCCTCATCTATACTCATTCTATCGTGTGCGGCTGTCTTTGCTTTTTCGTCTGTCATTTGTTTATACTTTGCTGGAAGATGACATCTTGCATTTCATATGTTTTCATCACCTAGTGACACTAATGTATTAATAATCGATATCGCCACCAGGTGAGTTAATTTAGCCACCAGGCGGAAGTCATATTTGTTTACGTTTTTAAAGTATACATTGAAGCGACAAAAGTCATGGGATACTTTCTAATATCGTGTCGGACCTCCTTTTACCCGGCGAAGTGCAGCAACTCGACGTGGCATGGACTCAACAAGTCGTTGGAAGTCCCCGGCAGAAATATTGAGCCATGCTGCCTCTATAGACCTCCATAATTGCGAAAGTGTTGCCGGTGCAGGAGTTTGTGCACGCACTAACTTCTCGATTATGTCCCATAAATGTTCCATGGGATTCATGTCGGGTGATCTTGGTGGCCAAATCATTCGCTGGGATTGTCCAGAATGTTCTTCAAACATAACGCGAACAGTTGTGGCCCGGTGACATGGCGCATTGTCATCCATAAAAATTCCATCGTTGTTTGGGTATATGAAGTCCATGAATGGCTGCCAGTGGTCTCCAAGTAGCTGAACATAACCCTTTCCAGTCAATTATCGGTTCAATAGGACCAGAGGACCCATTCCATTCCATGTAAAAACAGCCCACACCTTTATGGAGCCACCACCAGCTTGCAGAGTTCCTTGTTGACAACTTTGGTCCATGGATTCGTGGGGTCTGCGCCACACTCTAACCCTACCATCAGCTCTTAGCAACTGAAATCGGGACTCATCTGACCAATCCACGGTTTTCCAGTCGTCTGGNCGATATTGTCACGATCTCAGGAGAGGCGCTGCATGCGATGTCGTGCTGTTAGTAAAGGCACTCGAGTCGGTCTTCTGCTGGCATATCCCAGTACAGCCAAAGTTCGCCGCACTGTCCTAACGGACATGTCCGTCGTACGTACCACATCGNTTCTGCGCACATGTCGTTGGTCTCGGTCATTAAGTGCAGGCGGTCGGCCACTGCATTGTCCATGGTGGGAGGTTATGCCTGAAATGAGGTATTCTCGGCACACTCTTGACACTGTGGATCTCGGAATGTTGAATTCCCTAACCATTTCCGAAATGGAATGTCCCTTGCGTTTAGCTCCAACTACCATTCCGCGTTCAAAGTCTGTTAATTCCCATCGTACGGCCATAATCACGTCAGAAACATTTTCACATGAATCACTTGACTACAAATGAAAGCCCATTTATACATTTTGTACGCGATGCTTCTGCCATCTGCATATTTGTATATTGCTATCTCATGACTTTTGTCACCATAGTGTTGGGGTGAGGTGTAACAGAATAAATGCTCTATTTCAATGGTACTTTAATTAGCATTAAAACAAAATATATTTTTTAATAGGTATTAATAAAAGTTTTTAATACACAAACTATCGATTTAATGAATTATGCATGCAAGTATACCGCTGATTGGAAAAAATATTATTTTAAAAATAAGAATGAAAAATTACAGATTTTCCTATGCCTATAAAAATGTGTGTGTCGACAGCTCGCCTGGCGGCTGAATCGACAGAGTGGGCGGGTGTCATAAGCTCATCGAGAAATTAACGCCACCTATGTGTTGAAAATAGAATCCAACATAGAGGGCGCCGACTGCGCAGCCTAGACTTTAAAAACATAAACAAATATGGCTGCCGCCTGGTGGCTAACTCGTCAACTCGTCTGGTGGCGATATAGATTATTAATACACTAGCACCATCTAGGTGTTGAAAACATATGAAATCCAGGATGGCGTCCTCCAACAATGTATAAATAAACGACAGACCAAAATATCAAGATGGCATCCTCCAACAATGTATAAACAAATGACAAACGAAAAAAACAATATGGCGTCCTCCAACAATGTATAAATAAATTACAAACGAAAAATCAAAGATGGCGTTTTCCAGCAATGTATAAAAAATAAACAACGAAAAAAACCAATATAGTCGCACACGAAAGAATGAGTATAGATGAGGTGTGGTGGGGATGACGACATCCGGAAATTTAAATTTTTTTAAATAAATTTTTGTATAATGCATTTTTAGAAATACATTTTTAATGATACGTTTTTAAAAAAAAATTTACTTTTATAATTTTTGTTTTGATTTATTGGGAATTGTTGAAATTTTTTGGGATTTTTTCGAATTGCTTGGGTCAAAGGTCACCGGAGTTGAAGGTCACCTGGATCCAATAAGGCCGCCGGCCGACCAGAATGACAGAGAATGAACAGCTCCGTGCTCCGATGCCAGNAAGGTCACCTGGATCCAATAAGGCCGCCGGCCGACCAGAATGACAGAGAATGAACAGCTCCGTGCTCCGATGCCAGACGCCAATGCCTCAGTCCCCTTTTCTCTTCTGATGTCACAGCAGTTTTGACAAATAAGTACTATTTTTCCTGGGCAGGTGAAAATTATCTGAATACAAAAAACAATAAATTCTACATCATCAATGCCATTTTAGTAAAGCAGGCAAGAAAAAAATCCATCGTTATTTTCAGCGCGTCTCATACATGAATCTTACGGATAATTTTCAATTTGACTCCAAGATCCTCCGAGATAGAAAGGGTGTATTGCGGTAGGAGGGCTCTGAGATCGAAACTCGGATAGGGCATTGCTGTCAGTTCAAACCAGTTTCGTTTAGATGGTGGAGACTTGTCACCTTAATGCCATTCCAGTGAATTTAGCGGGACAGCAATAAAATGAAATGCTTGGAAGCGGGTGTCTCAGGTGGTATTTATGTAACGAGCCTGGGCGGTGGCCTCGCATTACATCTGATCTGAATAACCAGTAATGACCCCGTCATTTGCTTGACCTTGAGACGGTGTTGCAGCGCAACAACGCGGCGGGGCCAGGCAACTAGTCTGCGCGGTATCCGGCAAACCTCTCTATCTCCTGACGAGCAATCTGTTACTCCGTCTCGGCAATGCCTCATACCTAAAAATTGCATGCACGGCCCACTGCACCTCGACTCGGATTTGTCTCGACGTCACCACAGAGTTCTTAAGGCTCCCGCCTACCTGGAACAGTTTTCCGCGGTTGAGGACGAAAGACGCAATAGCGATAAGGGCGACACTGCCTCGCGCATCAAAAGCGCCATCGCCACTAAGCACACGGCTCTGAACTGACGTGCGGTGTTCTTGTCACTCTGAGCGTGCCTATGGGACTTCAAGCGACCCTGTTATTTGATTGGTGGAAAGTCTGTAGGAAGGTTTAATGCAGCGCCCTTAAACAATTTTGTATTTAACGGACAGGTATATTTTGAGAAACCTTTTTTTTTAACGTTTGTAAGTACTCTGAAATGGTGTTTCTAATGCACGTGACGTTTTGAAAGCACTCAACAGCCCTCGTATGAAGTGTGTTCTTTTTGTAGTTGAGCACATTGGACGCACGTTTAATAGTTTTGCAGAGAAACGTGTATTTCCAGAACTCTGTAACGCAGTTCAAGCTCCAGATAGGCGGGAACCTTAGTAATACAAAGATTAAATAGTCGATTGTACCGCAAACTTCAGCCACACACGGCGCCGCGGTGTTGTAGTGGTTAGACCACTCGCCTCCCACCAAGGTGAATCGGCTTCGATTCCCCGCGGGATCGCCCCTGGATTTTCGTATGTGGGAATTGTGTCGGACGATGCCACTGGTCTGCGGGTTTTTTTCGTGGATCTCCCGTTTGCATTCCGGCGCTGCTCCATACTCACCTCGCTTCACCCTCATCGGCTCTCAAGACCTCGATGTTAAGAGCCGCCCAAATCTCTTCACTCACTCCAGCCGCACAGGTCTAGCAAAACGTTGGAACGCCGTTCGCCAATCAGCACCAATCACTAGCCGGCAGCCCAGCCAGTAGGGAACCATTCGCAGCATGCAGTAGCCAATCAGACACAGGGTCCGCTCCCCAGGGCTTTGCCCAGCCATTCACACACCATAGGTACCGCCACATGCTGGCAAGTCATTCAACATCTTCGTGGCTCATCCATCTTAAATCCCTTGAATTCTGGTTTCCTGGACCAAAAATTAGGCGTGTTTTTACGAAGCTACAATAAAGTTTTATAGCTCCGGAATATTTATTATTTTAGTGTTTTTAACGAACCTTGATTTTATGGGACGACGTATAATAAAGAATATAATTAACTACAAACTACTCCGGAATTCGTCATGAAAAACAATTAAAGGCTGGCAATTAGTGGCCCGCGGGCCACATTCTATCTGCCAAACTCGTCAAGACTGGTTAGTGGACAAAATATTTTATCAGCAATTTTTTTTATAGAAAATACCAGTTGTGCCCGCGGCTCCGCTCGCATGGACTACGGAATTATTGTTAAGGTTTTTTTAATTAGGTCCCTCTCCATCCACGACGCTTCCGCCAGCCGCCACCATTGCTCTCCAGTCCGCGTACGGTAAATTGAATCGCGAAAGTAAATATTTTGAGATGTTTTCTCGCGATAAATAGTAGCCAATATCAACTTTCAGCCGTCCAACTATTTATGTGCAAGAACTTACGTCGATCTGTTGCTAGGTTGCGACGTTGCATTGTTATTGCGTTTGTGTACTTTTTAATTTTCCAGTAAGAATTTCTTGAAGGGAATGAGAAATTTTCTCGAGGCAAAAAGTAGCCTATGTCACTTCCCGGCCCTCCAACTGTATCTGTGCAAAAATTGAAGTTGATCCGTTGCTCCGTTGCGACGTGGAAGGACAAACAAGCAAAAACACGTTCGCATTTATATAATAGTTAGGCTACATATATAGCAAGGACCGATATATTTTTCAGTTACATATTAATCGATAAGTTATTTTCCATATCGATACTTATCGATATATCGATAAGTATCTGCATATCTATAAGTATCGATATATCTAGCATTTGCAGCATTGTACCCCGAGCGGTAATTGTACTAAAAACGTTTTGAGGGAATGAGATATATTTTCGGGATAGAAAAGTAGCCTATGTCACTTCCCGGCCCTCAAACTATTTATGTGCAAAAAATCACGTCGATCCGTTATTTGATTGCATCCTGAAGAAGAAAATCTAACACAAAAAAGTTGTAAACATTCATGTTGCACTCACAACACAGGGAGTACGCAAAATAACTCTACTGGATTAGCCTATTTCAACATCGCGAGACAATGTTTATAAACATAAAGTTTATCATAATAATTCACGAAACAGATATTGTAAGTTATTCTATAAACGAGCATCTTGACCGAACAGCAAAACAATTTCACGACGTTGTTTTCATTTTAGATATGCACTGCCGCTTACTGTTCGCAAAACAATGCCGTAAAATATTTCTAGCTCTACCCGAACTTTGCCTGTTTTGTTACAATTACAGAGCATAGTTATAGAATCTCAAGATCACGTATTGTAAATACCTCACTTAAAAGAGTAGCAATAGGCAACATGGAAATTTCGCAAATATAGTTGAAAATGACACAACACATTTGTATATGCGTATGAAAATAAAAATGAGCAGTTTGTTGCATAAAAATAGGTTTTGACAAAGTTAATTTAGTATTAAAACAGTAACTTTCGCGGCCGCTGTCACGTGAATGGGAACGCTCTCTCATTGGTATGACGTCACTAGTCGTACGCCGGCGGCTGGCTCTGGCACGTTGCAAACACGCAGCACTAAAATGGACGGCAACTTTGTGAAAGAGCAGTCGGGCAATCTGCCACGAGTAGATACCGATATGGTACTTGATTACTTCAATTCCCATTGTTTTGTGGAACCTGAAAGAAGAGGTGTAAAACTTACAAAGGTAAGAATGTGTCTCATGTCGCACAGTCGTGATGTTCAAAGCGACAGTAGGCCTACATCACATGTTAAAACTTATTTGTTTGTACGTATTATTGAGGTAAGTATTATTGTNTTCAAAGCGACAGTAGGCCTACATCACATGTTAAAACTTATTTGTTTGTACGTATTATTGAGGTAAGTATTATTGTTATCATCATCTGTGTTTGTGTTTTAAGATTGCTAAGATTTAAAGTTGGAAATTTAAATATGGAATAGGTATTACATTCACAAGAATAACAAAATTGTAATGACGGCGACTGCAGTGAGCGCACTGTTGTCGCGCGCCATGATTGATGTCTGAGATAAATTAACTACATTATTTAGAAATGAAACGTAATGTTGTGTTAAGAAAGAGGGTTACAAATATTTCCGGATTCTAAACTACGTTTCAGTATTCATAAAACACTTTTTGCGATTTATAAATGTCAGATAACGAGCAGTATGGTCACAGTAGGCCTAAAGTTAGCACCCTAGTCACTACCCTACACCGCTCGACTTCTCGAGCAACTGCGAGTCTGGCGGGCAGAACGCCGCGCTGCCGGCCGGCAAACCTGTATTTCCGCGTTCCACCTCGTTTACAAACACTATATTGAGAACTCTAATATAATGTTTAGAAACTAAAAAAATAATTTTAAAAAGAATAAATTTTGTAAGTTCTCACCAACAGTTACGTAAATTTGCAACAATTTTTTTTCTTTCAGTACATTGTAGAAATTTTTTGACAGGTAGTTTGCAAAATTTCTCTGTAAATGAACAGAAACATTNTAATTTTTTTCTTTCAGTACATTGTAGAAATTTTTTGACAGGTAGTTTGCAAAATTTCTCTGTAAATGAACAGAAACATTTACTGTGAACTGTTAAAAAATGTTTCTACTCTCTTAGCGCTAACACATACAATTCTTTCTCTTACAATTTACGCGCTGGACATCTGTCTGGTTACACTGTTTCGTGCANTTTACTGTGAACTGTTAAAAAATGTTTCTACTCTCTTAGCGCTAACACATACAATTCTTTCTCTTACAATTTACGCGCTGGACATCTGTCTGGTTACACTGTTTCGTGCAATTACGGAAACGTGAATAAAACATTATCCAGAAATCCTCTCAAAATTAAGGACACTACGTTTTCTTCAATTAAGGACTTTCCTTATATTTCACAGAACTTCTCGTAACTTAATTTTACCTCTCCCTAAATGTACTAATTAGTTCGGATTAAAGAAAGGGATTACAACAACAAGTTTAATTTTTGATACGTGGTTATTTTACTGTATATAAAAAACATTCATTTTTAAATGTTGAAATATATTGTTTTGAAGGAGCAGTTGAACATGGGCTATAAATATATCAGAAAGTGACTCCTATATCTCGCCGAAAGCGCNATATTGTTTTGAAGGAGCAGTTGAACATGGGCTATAAATATATCAGAAAGTGACTCCTATATCTCGCCGAAAGCGCTCATTTAGTAACGTAATATTTAAAAAATAAAAATTGTATTGATGTAACACGAGCAAAATTTTCAGTTTCTAGTGTCGGAAATTTTTCTAATAGTCTTGGGTGGCTTGTTGTACTTTCAGATATTTGAAGGAATAGGTTAACCTTTTCAGTCACAGGAACGTTGCATACGAAGTGGCTTGGATAGTCTGCACTGTACACAGCAGAACATACCGTCCAATGAGAAAGGTTCCCTAAGTGCGAGAGAATCCATTCGCTGATGAGGCTATGTTCCGTAGCCTCATAAACCACTGCTGCCAATAACATAAAGCACAGATAGATTTCTGTTGGTCCCGGTGTTAGGCAAAGCGTCGTTTGGATATCAATACAGTTCCGAACAAAATGTTGGTTTTTTGCAACGCATATATATATATATACATATTTGTATATATTTATTTTTATTTTTGACTGAAAGGGTTAAATTGGCAAGAATGTCTTAACTTACCGGAGAAAAAGGAGTTTTTAGGTTTTAACGGCAAAGAACGGTTCGCGCAGACCCAGTATTCTTTGTTTCCGAAACCCGAAGCCACTGAAAATACGGAAAGGTTCCGTATTTTGTATGTACGGAGCTATTTCACGTTTTTCGTAATTATAGAACGCGCTTCCGTTTGTTGACTTACGTTTCCGTAAAAATTTCCCTGATTATATGGAAATTTTTTCACAGTGTAGTTCGTCTTTCAACTACTCGCTAATCGTAAATGAGAATACATTAAGAAGTGTTATAACACGAGGTCATTGAAATTATACTTGCGCGGCGTTTGCATGACCGACGCACGCAGACCTCAACTTTTTGTTCACGCTTGCCAACTCACGAAACATGGGAACATACGTGAGAACTAAGCTTGGAGGATTTTTCAACACAGACTTCCGGGTAATAGGATTCACAAAGAATCCGCTTATTTACAATCCCTTTATACTTAAAAAAATACATAGCTAGTAACTGGTTTGAAAAAAAATTATTTACGTTTGTACTGCAATGCGTTTCACGTAAAGACTTGTGGGCGAACCAACAAGTAAGAAGCAGATACGAAAATTACTATTTTAAATAATCATTCTTGTGTTTGACATAAATTAGCTCTTCTGGTTAAAAATAACTTCTTGGGAGTAATTCCCAGAGAGGTTAGCAAAAGTGAACAGCACTGCAGTAGAACAAAAACATAATAAACTCGAGGGAAAAACTAGCAAAAACTTCCAGCTGAGGTCAGTTTCTGGCCTTCGAGCCTACGCATGCTTATAGACAATTTAAGTTTTACATATTCTCCTCATATATTTTCCTATTAACAACTCAGCAAGTTACAAAAGTTCAGAACATACAAAAATGGCCTCAAACCGACTACTGCTGTATCAGACTGCTCTTACTTGCTGTACATTTTAAAGTTTACATAAAATCACTTTTCACAGAGCTTATTACGTTTCCAAAATTCGTTAAAGTTAAACGCGGCAGATTTTGTTTTGTTAATAGTATACTCTTTCGATTAGTCACTGTCTAAAATCAAACAGAATTTCTTTAATTCTACACTATGAATATTCCTTCTATTACGAGATTTACTGTAAGAATATTATTATTTGTATTCTGTATGAACTCTACTCCAAAATTTCTGTATACCATGCAGAAACATAATTGGTATTGGCAATGTAATTGTTATATGAATAATAATTTTATTTTACACGTAGGATAGTACAAAGGAAAATTAGATAACGCAAATAATACTTACTGCAAAAAAATATTATTCCCTATAATAATACTTAAAAAGAAAGACCACGTGAAATATTCTCTAATATTTTAATGAGTATAAATCATGCATACATTATACAGTAAATTCCTGTTTATTTGCAATGATTATTAATATAACGCCATTGCGTAGAAACTATTTCATTATATTGTACAATTCAATTTTGGATGAATTTTATGTTTTTTGTAATGTACCTGACTCATCCAAACAGACTGCATTATAAAATAAATTACATAAAAAATTTGATTACCCCTTTTTTATTTTAATACATAAGTTAGTTGTTTTACTCCCGAAAAAATTGAAAAATCAATAAACATACAGGGCCTAAATAGGCAATTATTAAATTATATATTAAATATGTGCCACAAAACAAAAGAATAAGAATGACTGGGTCCTTTATTTTCCCTGACACAAACACGAGTACAAGAACCTCAACACAAGTTGTAGCATGTGAAATAATTTGCTCCCGAAAATGCTTGCACGTTATTAATTACCGATTCACGCCTGTCTGATTGGCAAAGCGCAAGTNGAAATAATTTGCTCCCGAAAATGCTTGCACGTTATTAATTACCGATTCACGCCTGTCTGATTGGCAAAGCGCAAGTTTCGCCCAGTGTGTGGTCGGTAGGAACGTTCGATGGTGATAGTGTTCGTCATGGAAAGTAATTCTACTACGGTTCTGGCGGGTACAACTCAACTGCAGTCAATTGAGCACTCTTGAAAGCCGCACTTACTCTGCTGGCAAAATTTTCCTTCATTTTACGGAAAAGAGCTGATAAAATTTTTTCCGTAGGTCAACATAAAATTACGGACACATTGCTTTTTTTTTTTTTTAAAGAAAACCTCGCCATAAATTTGCTAGTTTTTTTACTGCTGGTTTAAAAATAAGAGATTACAAAAAAAATCAATTTTCGTTATGCGGGTATTTTACTGCATAGTAAAAAAGACGTTTGAAAAAGGTAAAATATTTTACCCTAGAGCGAAATTCGAACACCAATCAAAAATCTTACAGTCCATGACACTTACCACGACCTACAACCTTTTCGTAATACAGTAGGGTAACAAAAATGTATTTCTACACATGTAATATCAGTAACTTTTTCCGTTTCTAGTAATGTTTCAGTGTTTTAAGTGTTTCTAAACGTCGCGGGTGCCTGACACTACTTTTTGATGTTTGCAGGGATAGGTCTAAGTGGCGTAGATATCGTAACTGCTGCAGAAACGACAATTTTCTCAAGACTCGGCATTGCTCGTCCACCCCAAGCTATAGAAAATACGGAGACGTTACGTATTTTGTATTTACGGAGCACAGCTGTTTTTCGTCATTACGGATCGCGTTTCCGTAACTAACTGTAGGCCTGGATTTCCAAAAAAGAATTCCTTGATATACGGAAATGTTTCAGTGTAGTTTTACCTTTATTCTAACTCCGTATATTTTTGCCTCGGGTAAAAATTACCACTGCAAAAGGACCAAACGTCTGTCTTCTGCTATTCGATCAATTTGACACAGTGCAGTTGCCATAAACATAGTTGTGCTGCCACCTGTAGGCTGTTCACGGTAAACTGAGCACTTTTGAAAGCCCTGCTAAGATCTACTTGTATATTCTTCTATTATAGGTAAATAAAACATTACCATGGGCCTGATCACTTTATTCATGCGTCGGTCTAGGGAAGCTGTGAAATTATTAGAAAAGTAAATAAATGTCACAAATTAGCTAATTCTCACACTTATATGCAATAAAGAAACTGGAAAGCAAAATAAATAATTTCAGTATTCGAAAATGTTTACATAACACTTTGAATACAGCGTTACAGCTGGAACTACTTTCCCTCTNATAAATAATTTCAGTATTCGAAAATGTTTACATAACACTTTGAATACAGCGTTACAGCTGGAACTACTTTCCCTCCGCCCGCGCCAACATAACTGGGCGCTTTTCCAGTTACTGTGAACAGCTTATACTACAATTAATTTGATGAGTATAAAACAAAAAGAAAAGAGTTCCACTAGGAACTGATTATACAGACGTTAATGTTCGACGAGCATTGCACGCCACGAAGNATAAATAATTTCAGTATTCGAAAATGTTTACATAACACTTTGAATACAGCGTTACAGCTGGAACTACTTTCCCTCTGCCCGCGCCAACATAACTGGGCGCTTTTCCAGTTACTGTGAACAGCTTATACTACAATTAATTTGATGAGTATGAAACAAAAAGAAAAGAGTTCCACTAGGAACTGATTATACAGACGTTAATGTTCGACGAGCATTGCACGCCACGAAGAAATTGGCACCAATGAAACGACAATGTGGCTGCTTGAATTTCCACTACGAAAATGTAGTATATGTTTAAAAAAAATTTTTGACATAATTTGCAAGGTGCTTAAAGAATAAACGAGTTTCAAAGATGGCGGACGTTAGGCAAATTTGGAACACATGATGCCGACAAAGGTTTGCAAATGTTACGCTAAAACACTACAAGTAAAAAATGATCAGCGTCTGTGGATCTACTTACTGCGCATGCGCGTATGTACGAGTCACTTCATCACAATTGGTTTAAACTGTCACAAAAAAAAACACTCATTCAACCAGTACTATATGCTAGTTCAAGCTAGTTTAAATTATATAAACACGCACTTACTTTCTATCGTAGGTTAGTTTAAAGGGAAAAAAAGCGGGGGGGGGGGGATACTATTACGTTGGGTTACTATGTTGGAAAAATGGCGGCCAAAAATGTTTCCCTTGTAAGATGCAGATTTACACTGCAGGGGAAAGTTAGTTGAACGATTTCGTTTCATAACGTTGTACATCCTGTTTGCAGTGCAGCACGACGAGGCTACAAAAAGAGAAATAGATTCTAATCCAAAACTGCCGCTTGTGCATCAGTTTTAGTCGCGTTGACGTCAGAAGTACCTTGTTTTTGATTGGCAGTTCGGTTTTAATTGTCGTATTTATGGTGTCGTGCTTGACGGAGCTACGTACGTGGTTCCAGCATAACAAGGAATTTTAAAATATGTAACTGCTCGTGGAAAGTCTCTGTCGAAACTGCTGAAGATGGAAACCAACGTTTAAGGGCGATGCCTAGCGCGGGTCCAGTCGAGCGAAAGGATGGAATTTTACATGTTATATGGTTTTAGGCGTGTCTCAGCCATAGACTAAATAAAGATGAGGTAGACCGCTTATTCGTCTTCTGCGCATGTACCCAACATTGACCTACCCCAAAGGAACACAACTGTCAAAGTCACATGGTCGACAGCGATGAAAGTGTTTATAGCAATTTTTTAAATCGCAAGCACTATTATATGAATTAAATACTTTTACAAATTTGAATTTAATTACAGATCGGTAAGAGGATAGATACAAACATCTCAAGAAATTTGTTTCCAGATCAATTTTCTAACATAAAATCCAAACCATGGCATTTTCGGTAGTCGTGTTGGCAGAAAAGCAGTTCAATGTTGCGACACGGAGACTGGTTGTACGCAGCCAGCGAGATCGGTCTGCCTCATCTTCATTCCATGGTCTCAGCTACCTTTCATAATATCGCTTTTAAACAAAAAACACTTTGTGCCGTTTCAAGAAAAGAACCATGTTACAAGAGAACAAGTTGGAGTAAATTAGTAACAGTTACTGTTTTTTGTATTTTGTTGAGTCTAATTTTTTTTTATTTGCAAGCAATTTTCAGGGCATTCAAAAATGTACAAAAAAACAAACTTTATGTAGCAATGTAGCTCAGGCAAAGACGGACGTGTTTTTTGTTTAAAAGTGATATCGTGAAAAGTGGCCGAGACACGGCTAAAATCATTAACAAGTATGCTTTCACTTGGCCAGTCCTGCACTAGGTAACTGTGGTTAGAAAAGGAGGGCGAGGGAATTTATTTTAAAAAATTGACCGCAGAAGTGCTCAGTTAACTGCAAAGTTGTTATAGTATGGTTTATTTTACTATATGTTATTGACAGTAAAGTGAGCGCTTTTGGAAGCCTTCTAATTTGGAATAATAGTCAATAAATATATTTTATTGTAGCCTTAGACGTTAACTTTCGAGTCCGGTGAAATATACACACTATGTTTATTACTTACATGGCAATATTAATATTAAAAAATTGGTGGAATGATAAAAAATGGCTGACATGAATTAAGTAACTAGGGCCTCAAAAGTGCTCACTTTGCCGTGATCAGCCTATAAAGGTAGGAACAAAACGAAATTTGTTATGAGGGAGTTGGCATAGGCAAGTTTCACTCCAATTAAGCAGCTTTAAAAGGTGGTGTTATATGAATGACTTTATTTATTTGCGTGTAAAAGTTGGTGTTTGGTCCGAATTGTGATATATACTTGCCCAAGCCACAATATTAAGTATTAACTTATTAATTTTGTAATTTTACACACAACCTCCAATTCTGTTTACAGACGTAAGTGCAA
Source organism: Clitarchus hookeri (assembly GCA_002778355.1). Taxonomy (NCBI): domain Eukaryota; kingdom Metazoa; phylum Arthropoda; class Insecta; order Phasmatodea; family Phasmatidae; genus Clitarchus; species Clitarchus hookeri. The sequence goes on from NQII01003904.1 coordinate 125,993, forward strand.
AAATGAAATTGCATTTAACGTTGAGCTTTCGTAAACAAGCCTATTTGAGTAAAAATGTTACGAATTTATGGGGAAAATTAATACGGTTGCCATTAATATAATTTTTTTTATTGTTTTGTTACAATAAAGAAATTAGCCTAATTATATTACCCAGCGTTTTGCTAAATCCAGTTTTCCGGCAGAGTTTTAAACTTAAACAACGTGTGGACATATTTCACTAAATTTCCACTCTAGTTCGAAGAAAAATTTTATTCTTGACGAAAGTTCCAACACAATCCAACTCGAGAAATTTAAAAATATTAAATTTATTTTAAAAAAATGAAATTAACTTATTCCATTTGTTAAAATACAAAACACAGACAATCTGGGTATAGTCCATTCGTGGTTACTTCCAACTTTTCTGAAGCCTTGCTAAAGTCTACTTTCAGGCTATCCTTCCGCCGCATACAAACATAGCTTAAACGAGTATAGAAAATTACACCAAATGGACAACGCACCGTATTCGTGCGCATTCAGTTTACTAACAGTTCGCATGAGAACTATTTCTTACTAGCCAGTAACAACAAACACCTACTTTCTCTCAGTTTTTATTCGTATTAAATACAAAAGAAATATGATTATTTATAAACTTAGATAATGTAATGTGAAATGTAATCTAAAATAAATTACCTTATTTTAAAATAAGAAAAATACACTCATGAGGCGCGAAATAGTTGGGAAACAAACGCGTCATATATGGGGTGATTTTTTAAAGATTTTATTCAAACAGTTTGAAGATACCGCGAATTGACCATAAACATGCATAACCAGTGATGTGTGACGGCGAAAATTCTTATTTGGCAAACAGTCAGCATTGAGCTTCCCAACCTGAGTAAAATATACCTTATAGGTTGTTTCACGATAAATGAAGACCTTTTGAAAGCCTTGTTGAAGATTTACTTGTATGCACATTGTGTATTCTTCCACCGTATGTAAAATCAACTGTGCAATGGGCCTGATCACTAAATTCATGCGGTAAAGTTTTACAAATTCGTTCATTCTTATAGCCTACTTACGTATATTAAAAAACAAAGAGAGCAAAGTAAATTACTACAGTATTCACAAATGTTTACCCAACACGTTAAATTCCACATTAGAATATAGAACTACTTTCCATCCGTCGTTACCAACTTTACACGGCGTAGGCACTCGAGTGTGCCGAATAAATTACATGCATGTAAGTAGAGGAAGTGACAGTGTTCTGCACGGCTGTTCGATTACCGGTTCGCATGCGACCCACCACACTTGTCAAAACTGGCACAAAGCAAATTGTTTTGTCAGCAATTCCTTGTAATGCATGCTTTTGAATACAATAATGCTTAATTCAATGTAAACTGTAACTATCACCACAGTTAGAGTAAACTTGTAATATATATATATATATATAAAATTTCATATTACTTATTCACGTAAATAAACTGGCAATAGTCTATTCGCTGTTTCTTCACACTTCTGGAATCAAACGTGTTTGAAAAATAACACCATGCGTGACGTTTTTGATTGTTTCTTACGCGTGTCACGCATCATGCGAGTTTAACACTTGCGTTAACATAAAATTACTTTTTTTTTGGTTAAATTTAATTTTTACTTATATTTGACGAATAAATTAAAAATACAGAGAACATAGGTGTGTTAGCAATTCTTAGTGCAGGCTATTCGCGGTAAAGTGAGCGCTTTTGAAAGCCCTCTCACTTGGAGTAATACTCAATAAATATATTTTATTTTAGTCTTGAACGTTAAATTCCGAGTGCGGTGGAATATATGCATTGTGTTTATTACTTACATGGCAATATTTATTTAAAAAGGTGGCTAAAGGATAAAAAATGGCTGAAAGGAAAAAGTAACCAGGGCGTCAAAAGTGCTCATGCAGTTTACTCTGAACAGGCCATAGCAAATAATCCTTATGCAAACTATTAACTGAGTGCACACGAATGCGGTGCGTTGCCCTTTTGGTGTAATTATCTGGATTCTGTTAAGCTTTGTTTGCGTTAGGCGGAGGAATATCCTGGAAGTAAATCATTCGTGGGGCTTCAGAAAAGTTTAATGTGACAGTGAGTTGATTATACGTATAAGACAGCCAAGACTTTGAAAGAAGTGTATGTGGCCCATCAAGCGTTGTAATTACATACTTGTAAAATGCCTGACGAGAACAGCAACTGAATGTCCCTGTAGGTAAAGGCTGTTCACGATAAAGTAAACACATTTGAAATCAACCTTTGAAAAATATCACTGCCCCTACCTTTGTATACTTTAACGGGTACACTGACAGGCATTAACCCAGTAAAGTTGGTAACGTTGAAGAAGGAAGNGGGGGGGGGGAGTAGTTCCGTGTCTTAATGTTTAATTAAAAGTGTAACGTTAAAATTTGTGAACACCGAAATAATTTTTCTATTTTCTGTTTTTATATGACGTTTCACCTGACCGTTACATGAATAAAATGACGAGGCCCATGGCAACGTTAATTTACATGCGGTGGAAGAATACACAACGTGCATACAAGTAGATCTTACAACAGGGCTTTAGAAAGTGCTCATTGTACCGTGAACAGCATATTCCGTGTACAGCTCTCATTTCACCGAGCAGACACGTGGTACTGTAGATTGATCTTAGCGACGGCTACTTCATTCCTGAGCGGTAACAACCACCAATAATCACAGATCAGGCCGCGCCAAGGTTCGCGGGCTGCGACTGCCTCTTCTCACGGTCGCGGAATTAGAATNTTTGGCCGAGAAGAACCTGAGCTATAAGGGTTGCATTGACACGCGTTGCACGAGCAGCATCGCCGCTACGAGCAGGACTCTGAACAGGCGTGAAGTGTTCTCGTAGTGCTGCGTGTACCTACGTGACCTTCAACGGTGACCCTATCACTTTATTGATGGAAAGTCAGTAGCGAAGTTCAGTACAGGCTCCTATCGTAGTTTGGCTCGTGTTCGGCTAGTATGTTTTAAGATACGGCAGTCTGTACAAGCCATTTTTAACTACATTGGAGGGCTCCAAAATAATATTTGCACCATGCGTGGTAACTTCAAAGTGCTATTCCGTCCTCGGCTGGAGTGTGATGTCTTTTCGTAGGTAAACATACTGGGGGCACGTTCAACAGTTTGGTCAAAAAAACCAGGATTTCAAATACTATGCAATGCAGTTCAAGCGCCAGGCGGCGGAACCTTAAGGACTGTTCGAGTGCTTAAAACTGTTCCCTGTGTTTTCAACTCATCTCACGGTTTTTTAATATAACATCAATAAAATTGGATAAAAATTCAAAATCAGTTAAAAAATATCTTCCCCGTACTTTTTTTAAATTTAATTATAAGCATTAAACAAATCTCAAAAAGTATTATGAATACACTGATTTCAGTTGAAGTGTTTATCATAGGAACACAACGAAGGGATATTTCCTTGAAATCTGACGATTTGTTCGCCTATGGTTAAGGTTTATATTTTAGCTATTTTGAATTTAAATTTTATTGTAAATCTTAAAATAAAATTATGATCGAACCACTAAAAAATTTACATGGAATTTCTTTATCTTATTCTATTGGAAATAACACTTAATTTAACCATTAACTAATCATGCTAATTATGCAAAATTTTGACATTTGAATGACAAACTATAAATAAAAAATTCCTACAACTTCCGTAAATAGTTTTTTTAATTCATTTTGCATTATTTTCCGTTTTTTATGACATCAAATACCACAGAATTATAAAATATCCTAAAAATATAAAATTACAATATCGGCACTTGGGTGCACTGTACCCNTATTGTAAATCTTAAAATAAAATTATGATCGAACCACTAAAAAATTTACATGGAATTTCTTTATCTTATTCTATTCACTTAATTTAACCATTAACTAATCATGCTAATTATGCAAAATTTTGAAATTTGAATGACAAACTATAAATAAAAAATTCCTACAACTTCCGTAAATAGTTTTTTTAAATTCATTTTGCATTATTTTCCGTTTTTTATCANATTCATTTTGCATTATTTTCCGTTTTTTATCACATCAAATACCACAGAATTATAAAATATCCTAAAAATATAAAATTACAATATCGGCACTTGGGTGCACTGTACCCGACTGTGCAACATGTAAGTAGAACTTAGCTTATCAAAAAGTAGAACGCACATTACCAAAATTATCAGAAAATAATTATTTATGTTACATATGAAAGATGAATCCGCGCATATTAACACTTAACATTTTTCTAGAAATAACCTATTTAAATGTTCTAAAAAGATTAATTAATAAGAATTTATTTTTTATTGAGAGTTAAACGTATCTCTATTCGGGATCCTTCGAAAAGCACAATTTACAAAAAAAAAACTTTCCATGATGCAAAAACATCATAACAAATACTCTGGGTGTGTGTAATACAAAATTAGTGACTTAATAATGTATACAAGTATTTTTAATAACTGATTTTATGGACATCCATTTCAGTAATAAAATTTATAATTTTCATGGCTGAAATGGATTAATTATATGATGGTAAATTTTATTACTAATTTTCATATTATACAATTAGAGTAGTTATTACGAAAGTCTCGCTTGATGTGTTATTATAGTGCTTTCGAAAGTGTCCAGAAGGGAAATACGTCAAAATTTTGATTAAAAATAGACTCATTAATTCAGTTTTTAAAACATTTAAATGAGCAAATTGTACCAAAATATAGCTCAGTGTTACAACGTACACGCTTTCTTCTTTCGTACAAACTTAATGTGTACTTTTCTGAAAATTTCGGTAGTGACTATGCAACATTTTTATGAACTTAGCGTGTTACTTAGTCGGGCGCAGTGCTCCATTAGAAGCCATTTACTAAGTAAACTAATGCCGTGGGCTACAGCTTATACACTGGAGAGTCAAACAAACTGGCATAGGCGTGCGTATGCAAATAACAGAGGTATGGAACCAATCAGAGTAACGCGATGCGGTCGGCNATTAACACTTAACATTTTTCTAGAAATAACCTATTTAAATGTTCTAAAAAGATTAATTAATAAGAATTTATTTTTATTGAGAGTTAAACGTATCTCTATTCGGGATCCTTCGAAAAGCACAATTTACAAAAAAAAAAAACCTTCCATGATGCAAAAACATCATAACAAATACTCTGGGTGTGTGTAATACAAAATTAGTGACTTAATAATGTATACAAGTATTTTTAATAACTGATTTTATGGACATCCATTTCAGTAATAAAATTTATAATTTTCGTGGCTGAAATGGATTAATTATATGATGGTAAATTTTATTACTAATTTTCATATTATACAATTAGAGTAGTTACTACGAAAGTCTCGCTTGATGTGTTATTATAGTGCTTTCGAAAGTGTCCAGAAGGGAAATACGTCAAAATTTTGATTAAAAATAGACTCATTAATTCAGTTTTTAAAACATTTAAATGAGTAAATTGTAACAAAATATAGCTCAGTGTTACAAAGTACACGCTTTCTTCTTTCGTACAAACTTAATGTGTACTTTTCTGACAATTTCGGTAGTGACTATGCAACATTTTAATGAACTTAGCGTGTTACTTAGTCGGGCGCAGTGCTCCATTAGAAGCCATTTACTAAGTAAACTAATGCCGTGGGCTACAGCTTATACACTGGAGAGTCAAACAAACTGGCATATGCGTGCGTATGCAAATAACAGAGGTATGGAACCAATCAGAGTAACGCGATGCGGTCGGCAGCGCCTATATAAGAAAAACAAGCGTCTGGCAAAGTTGCTAGATCGGTTTCTGCTGCTACAATGACAGGTTATCAAGATTTAAGTGAGTTTGAACGTGGTGTTATAGTCGGCGCACGAGAGATGGGACATAGCATCTCCGAGGTAGCGATAACATTTGGATTTTCGCGTACAACCATTTCACGAGTGTACCGTGATTATCGGGAATCCGGTAAAACATCAAATCTTCGACATCGCTGCGGCCGGAAAAAGATCGTGAACGAACGGGACAAACGACGACTGACGAGAATCATTAAACGTGACAGACGTGCAACACTTTCTCAAATTGGTTCAGATCTCAATGCTGGGGCATCAACAAGTGCGAGCGTGCGAACTATTTAACGGACTATCATTGATGTGGGCTTTCGGAGCCGAAGGCCCACTCGTGTACCGTTGTTGACTGCACGACACAAAGCTTTACGCCTCGCCTGGACCCGCCAACACCGCCATTGGACTGTTGATGACTGGAAACACGTTGCCTGGTCTGACGACTCTCGTTTCCAGTTGTATCGGGCGGATGGACGTGTTCGGGTATGGAGACATTCTCATGAATCCATGGAACCTACATGTCAACAGAGGACTGTTTAAGCTGGTGGAGGCTCTGTCATGGTATGGGGCGTGTGCAGTTGGCGTGAAATGGGACACCTGATACGTTTAAATACGATTCTGACAGGTGACAGATACGTAAGCATCCTGCCCGATCACCTGCACCCATTCATGTCCATTGTGCATTTCGACGGACGTGGACAATTCCAGCAGGACAATGTGATACCCCACACGTCGAGAGTTGCTACTAGTGGCTCCAGGAACACACTTCTGATTTTAGACACTTCCATTGGCCACCTAAATCACCAGACATGAACATTATTGAGCATATCTGGGATGCCTTGCAACGTGGTGTTCAGAAGAGCTCTCTACCGCTTTGCACTCCAATGGATTTTTGGACCACCCTGCAGGATTCATGGTGTGAATTGCCTCCTGCATACCTTCAGACATTAGTCGAGTCCATGCCACGTCGTTTTNGGCTCTTCGGTGTATATGTAATCGCCTAATAACAGTTCGCACATTAAAAAAACCTGTTAAAAATATGGAAACATTTCTTTATATGTAACATTTCTTTTTCATATATATGGTTGTTACTTGGTGATTACGTATGTGTCACGCGGTAGCCCACAGCGTTAGTTTACTTTGTAACTTTTTTCAAATGTACAACTTAGTTAGTGTTTGTTATTTCGGCTTCAACAAAACAGAAGAATTTTGTATTTGACATCAAATTATTCAAATAATATAAAGTGTAAAAAAATTTTATTCCAGGAAAACGTCATCACCTACAATGCGTACGAATTGCTTCGTACAAATGTAAAATTATTAATTTTTTGGGATCCGACATTCTTAAGATTTATGCTACTCAAGTTTGGGACAAAATGAGGTCCCGATGGGAGCGTTTGGCATAGGGAACATTCCGCCACAAGGCAAACTAGTGCTCCAAAGTAGTCGTTTTTAAGCTGGTGGTAAAGTGGGCAATTATATTTATTTGTTGGCCCGAATTGCAATCTATACTACTTGACCCAGCCAAAATTTTANTAGCCAAAATTTTAAGTATTACATTTATTTTGTAAAACACTTTAGCACACATTAACATCATTCAGTAAAGATACACCTAGAGTAGACTTCCCCAGATTTAAAGTTTCTGACCACTCCAGCAGGTAAGAATCTGTAGTTCTTGGTATGAACACCACGCAGCGCTAATTCATTTTCGTGGCGGCTGCGTGGGGAAGTCGGCAGCGTCGCCACTGTGACATCTAACCTCTCCCTCTCATACACCATCTCTGACACTCCCAAGCCCAACGTCGCAATAGTAGAACGTGTTCTGAATGTCTGCTATAGCCACGAANATACACCATCTCTGACACTCCCAAGCCCAACGTCGCAATAGTAGAACGTGTTCTGAATGTCTGCTATAGCCACGAAGCTGGGACATGCAAGATGGTGGACACCGGAGTAATTAACTCAAGCCGTATATGTCCGTTTACGAAAATATTACGGATTCTATAAAAGGTATGAATATACAAAATGAAACTTAATGTAAACGTAAGTAACGGGAAACGTTGCAAAGTACTCATACGGTCATAATAAAACAATAAACACAACTTTATAAAATACTCTATAACTGTGGGGTTAGCAAATGTACATACATATATGACGTATCTGGAGGCAGTGGGGCGGTGCGCGGGTTCAAATCTCTGTCGTGAAATTAAATTTGTTATGTTATACATTTTATTTGTTGTTTATAACTTACGTTATTGTTAGAAAACGTTCATTTCCAGAATCACTTTGTCTAAAAGCAATAATACATAAGTAACAACACAGAGAAATCGACTAGCTGTGGTTGCTTGCTTATCAAATCGATTGGTTTCTAAAGTAGATGATTTGAACTGTGTAGCGTGAGTATTAACAGGCAAACATAAAATACTTAAGTTCAACATTGTGATAGTTTTGCCTTATTTCGGTCTTCTAACAGCAAAAACTTGTTAAATTACAGAAATAAGAAGATTGATCATTATGCTGATTAAAGATACTTATGTAAATACAANACAGCAAAAACTTGTTAAATTACAGAAATAAGAAGATTGATCATTATGCTGATTAAAGATACTTATGTAAATACAGGGGCGAATCCGGAAATGCTAAGGGGGAGGGGGGTGATATCGGGCAATTCCCCAATCAAGCCGAACTTAAAATAAAACATTCAAAAATAAACTTTGAATACAAATTGAAAACTTTTATTTTATTTTAATAAAAGAAATGCGTGATACCCTTGAAAATGAAGGATGTTTATAGCATTTTGTGGTTCCATATCTGTATATTAGTCAGTTGTTTATAAATAATATTTTAACTATTAATTTATAATATCACAGCTTTCGTATTTATCCAAAAATAGAAATATGAATTCCCCAACCACGCGAAAGTAAATTCCTGGTGCTAATTTTTTAACAAGTGCGTGAATGTCCGTCGTACAAACATGTGAATGCAGTCCCTTGTTTTGCATACATAAGCAATGCCGTTACTCATATCATGTTCCATACATTAATAGTACTNACCACGCGAAAGTAAATTCCTGGTGCTAATTTTTTAACAAGTGCGTGAATGTCCGTCGTACAAACATGTGAATGCAGTCCCTTGTTTTGCATACATAAGCAATGCCGTTACTCATAACATGTTCCATACATTAATAGTACTAGTACTTAGAAACCTAAATAAATGTAGTCTTCAGGGGAAAGAAACAACCTTAGAGCTTTTGGATGTACCTCAAAGAACCTACATATAGCATTCGATTGCATTTGTACCCCTGCCCCCTCTGCGAGATGCTTTGCCTGGCATTAATAATTTTCTATTAGCACTTTAGGTAACCTGTGAGAATGAACTGATGCGCTCTTTCTTCTCTTGTACTATAGTAACATTTATGCCTTCTGATGTGGCCATGAGTATAACAGAAAGTAGCAGAAATTGGGAATCGTGTAGTGCCGGCTTCAACGACTCACACCTCTCGCAGAATTTAGGCACCGGAAACTTCATAAAACCCTTTTTAAATATTGGAAGGCATGCTGTTTTGAAAATATGATACACTACATACTGCTAGTATCTTGTTAATATATTAAAATTAACACTGTTAACTGGTAGGGGAAAGCTTGTAAAGTAGAGAAAATACACACGATGTGCGAATATAAACTAAATGTGCTGTATGAATTAACACTCCTCGTTATGAAGATGATCTGACATGTTATAAAATATATTTCGGTCGTAAAGTAACATCGTGCAAACAAAATGAGTGGTCGTTAACGAAAAAAGTATTTATACATTCAACAAAACATGAGGCACAGAGAACATAACTACTTTTAGGAAAAGTAAATTATAATTTTGTAAATGTGCCAAAAAGTTAACACACAAGGATTCCCTACTGTCACAAATAATTCAATTTGTTACATGTTGTTCGTTAATTTTTTATCATTATCCATGAGTAGGCTAGGAGACGACAAACATTCCAGAATACATGAAATAATTTTGAAACAGTGAAGCTATTTACAAATAATTTCTGTTCTTCTTGGTAACAACTGTACACTATAGACAGAGAAATTAATTTATTCGACTGCGTTTGAAAACACCAGCGCATTTTAACTTAGCTTAAGCTGCGAAGTCTGAAGTAAAGCTGGGTTTAAAATAGAAAATTTAAGCGTCAAATGATGCGTTAAGACGTGTGCAGAAGGAACTAAAGTGCGTTACCCCATGTATTGGTTTCCAATGGAACTTACCAGGTCACGTGAGTTGTTGATATTTCCTTAAGCGTTGCAAGAAATAGTTATATTTCATATCTTAAGTGAAACTTGTGAGGCGACGACCACTCAGAACACAGTATACAGTGTTGTTGGCGGGAAACGGTTATTTACAGTAATGTAAGTATTAACATTATTAAAACGTCGCGTGTGTGCACATGTTACTGATTACATTTGTTCACAATTATAATCTTCTCTGATAGAAAATGTCGGCTGTGAAGTATGATCTGCTAAAATATGGTTGTGATATTCAGAGTTAGATTAGGAACAAAGGTAAACATAACAGGCTTGCCGCATGTTTCCATTGCCTAGAGTTATGAATTAAAACAATATTGGAAACTGTAAATACAGACGACGTGTTTCCGTATGACAGATAAGCTCTTACTGCATAATTCTTAATGTATGTTTTTTATTGAAAACTTAGCTTAACTATTAGCTTTTGGCACCGAGTCATTTCATTCAACAGATCGTTAGTGTATAAATAGTTATATTTTGTAATGTAGTCTGAAGTAGATTATTGCTACTCTCTTTGTTATGTCTAGTTTTCACATGTGTTCGTGAGTGTTAACATTGCTGATAACTTCAGTGTCAACGTTTTTCGCACTGTTATGAGTTCGATGTTTCAGTGTAGAAGATAAAATGTTATGCTGTAGTACAGTGGTGTAATTGTAGACACGCATAGTTGCCAGCTTTTCAGACAATAACGACTAATGGAAAAAAATATTGTAAACATAGAATCTTACAGAGACGACAATTGTATTGTCGCTTTAAAAAAAACATCTGTCAGAGTTGAGCCTTAAACGTGATCATCAAAGTCCTATTCCCGCAGTTTGCATATTGCTTTCTGCTAAATGAGATGCACAATCATACAGCGTTCGCATTCGTCCAAGTACGTAAATGTTGTACGTGTCTCGGAAAATGACATACGCACGTGCACGGGAAACGAATGTGTGTACGTCTCGCGCCCTAACAGCCTATAAGCTACTATCTTGAAAAGCGATTTATAAGTAGTTCATATTTGTTATTCCTAATATTTCTTTTTCTAAAGAGTGGTATGGAGGCGATGACTTTCGAAAAAATCCACTGAGAAAAGTTCTTAACAATATATACTTTTTAACATTTAATGATCAAGAAGAGACGGAATAAACATAACCAGGTTTATTTGTGATTTTTTATAAACCGGGAGTGGAAATGAATTTATAGTTACTCATACCATTATTAGTGTTAATATACAATTTACCTCTAGTTTTTACCAGTTTTAATAAAACATGATAGATAACTGCGTTTACTGCGTGAAATACTTATTCATTCTTTTCTTGAAAAAAATTGTCTATCATTGATTAATAGCAACACTTTCATTTGTCATGCGCTTTTCAGCTACAGTTCCTAATGGGTTGATAATTTTAAATATATGCGCCTACGTTCCAGCACAGATTCAGTATTTGTTTGCCATCAAAATGCTTGTCCACAATCTTATCAGCTGGCTAGTTGCTTTAACGGATGCAAATAAGTATGCCTGTCGGGATGTATCAAGTATCGAGCCGAGTGGAGTATGCTTATATACATAAGTGCATTCCTAGGTTCGGACACAGCCTTAATGACACTTGAATCGACAAAGTTGACGTACTGATTATTTGTACGAACTTTCCCCTTTGTAGTAGATCACAACTCCAAACTGTAAACATTAATTCACATTGTAGACCTTCGTGTGTCTAACATATATTTCTCGAGTAGTAAACAAACATTTCCTGTCAATTTACTTTCACATAAGAACGGTATGAAATGCTACTATGACGTATGACATCATTTATGATTAATATCAAATTTGTAATTGTAAGTGCTAACAGTGTACTCGTATTTTATCATGAACACCTAAACTATAGTAAAATAATAAATTAGAATTAAAAACAATGACCATTGTATGTTTTTAATAATTCATTTTCGCAGAGGTAAATAAAACCAAATACTAGTTGATATCGCAGCAAATTTCAGCAAATACAGAATTCTACGACATAAACGCAACACATGCCATGGCCGCCACTAGTAAATCATGAGTTGAGTATTCACAGCTGCAAATAAAGCTGANGACATAAACGCAACACATGCCATGGCCGCCACTAGTAAATCATGAGTTGAGTATTCACAGCTGCAAATAAAGCTGATAACTCGCGTGTGACAAGCTCGCCTTTAGCAGAACGTGAACGAACACGTGGGTGAACCGAGACCAGGGTGATGGTCTACTGTTGCCGGTTGCGCAACTGGCAACACCGCACTGGTGGCGAGGTATTTTTACTACTGCATCGTCTGCTGCTTGCTAACTTCCAGTCGAGAACACTAGCGCTCCTCTGAATCAGCCCAAGAACTAACATACAAAATTGGTCAGACTTTTTCCTATTCCATGGCCGCTCTAGTTAATATACAGATGTCGTTGACTTGACAGACTGGAAAACAGCTGGTGAAACCAAGGTACCATCTGCAATACATTTGTAGAACTGTCAAAATTTACCACACTTAAATAAAACGGATTATATCCACCACGCGGCTGTGCGATGTCCTCTCGCCACTGTCTTCTTCGTACATGACAGACGAATCGATATCGACACGAGCAACAGCTTCCATAATGTATCGATAGCGACATATCGTAAAAACATTTCACACTGATACTGCAGATATCGGCATTGCAAATGTCGCCCNATAATGTATCGATAGCGACATATCGTAAAAACATTTCACACTGATACTGCAGATATCGGCATTGCAAATGTCGCCGTGTCGATATCGAGTGCTGTAAATACAGACATCACGGTAGAGTGACCAGGTACTTTTGATTTGAACTTTTTGAAAAATCTTTGCTCATAAATACATATATGCNGTGACCAGGTACTTTTGATTTGAACTTTTTGAAAAATCTTTGCTCATAAATACATATATGCTACATTACACACTGTTAATGAAAATTGTTTTTAAAACTTTACATGATACTGCGAGTGTAATGTTGAAGTTTGTGGTCTGTGAAGTTAGTATATCTTCTTTTATACACGTTATAGTGCGAATATACCTATTAGCTCCTTCACACTATCAAATTTTCGCCTTCAACTATATTTAGCAATAAAATTTGAATACAAAACACAGCCATCACATTTTCCCTTCCAAATTTTTTTTATATCAAATTGGCTTATCTTTAATGAGGTTGAAAAAGTGTTAAACTGTCAATTTTTTTTACTGGGAGAATATAATTTGAATTGTTATTTAAAAATTATTTCATTTTTTTTTTTTTTTTTTTTCATGCAGCCCATTACAGGAAGAAAAGNACAGCAAAAACTTGTTAAATTACAGAAATAAGAAGATTGATCATTATGCTGATTAAAGATACTTATGTAAATACAAGGGCGAATCCGGAAATGCTAAGGGGGAGGGGGGTGATATCGGGCAATTCCCCAATCAAGCCGAACTTAAAATAAAACATTCAAAAATAAACTTTGAATACAAATTGAAAACTTTTATTTTATTTTAATAAAAGAAATACGTGATACCCTTGAAAATGAAGGATGTTTATAGCATTTTGTGGTTCCATATCTGTATATTAGTCAGTTGTTTATAANCGTGATACCCTTGAAAATGAAGGATGTTTATAGCATTTTGTGGTTCCATATCTGTATATTAGTCAGTTGTTTATAAATAATATTTTAACTATTAATTTATAATATCACAGCTTTCGTATTTATCCAAAAATAGAAATATGAATTCCCCAACCACGCGAAAGTAAATTCCTGGTGCTAATTTTTTAACAAGTGCGTGAATGTCCGTCGTACAAACATGTGAATGCAGTCCCTTGTTTTGCATACATAAGCAATGCCGTTACTCATAACATGTTCCATACATTAATAGTACTNATGTGAATGCAGTCCCTTGTTTTGCATACATAAGCAATGCCGTTACTCATATCATGTTCCATACATTAATAGTACTCGTACTTAGAAACCTAAATAAATGCAGTCTTCATGGGAAAGAAACAACCTTCGAGCTTTTGGATGTACCTCAAAGAACCTACATATAGCATTCGATTGCATTTGTACCCCTGCCCCCTCTGCGAGATGTTTTGCCTGGCATTAATAATTTTCTATTAGCACTTTAGGTAACCTGTGAAAATGAACTGATGCGCTCTTTCTTCTCTTCTACTATAGAAACATTTATGCCTTCTGATGTGCCCATGAGTATAACAGAAAGTAGCATAAATTGGGTATCGTGTAGTGCCGGCTTCAACGACTCACACCTCTCGCAGAATTTAGGCACCGGAAACTTCATAAAACCCTTTTTAAATATTGGAAGGCATGCTGTTTTGAAAATATGATACACTACATACTGCTAGTATCTTGTTAATATATTAAAATTAACACTGTTAACTGGTAGGGGAAAGCTTGTAAAGTAGAGAAAATACACACGATGTGCGAATATAAACTAAATGTGCTGTATGAATTAACACTCCTCGTTATGAAGATGATCTTACATGTTATAAAATATATTTTGGTAGTAAAGTAACATCGTGCAAACAAAATGAGTGGTCGTTAACGAAAAAAGTATTTATACATTCAACAAAACATGGGGCACAGAGAACATAACTACTTTTAGGAAAAGTAAATTATAATTTTGTAAATGTGCCAAAAAGTTAACACACAAGGATGCCCTACTGTCACAAATAATTCAATTTGTTACATGTTGTTCGTTAATTGTTATCATTATCCATGTGTAGGCTAGGAGACGACAAACATTCCAGAATTCATTAAATAATTTTGAAACAGTAAAGCTATTTACAAATAATTTCTGTTCTTCTTGGTAACAACTGTACACTATAGACAGAGAAATTAATTTATTCGACTGCGTTTGAAAACACCTGCGCATTTTAACTTAGCTTAAGCTGCGAAGTCTGAAGTAAAGCTGGGTTTAAAATAGAAAATTTAAGCGTCAAATTATGCGTTAAGACGTGTGCAGAAGAAACTAAAGTGTGTTACCCCATGTATTGGTTTCCAATGGAACTTACCAGGTCGTTGAGTTGTTGATATTTCCTTAAGCGTTGAAAGAAATAGTTATATTTTATATCTTAAGTGAAACTTGTGGGGCGACGACCACTCAGAACACAGTAGACGGTGTTGTTGGTGGGAAACGGTTATTTACAGTAATGTAAGTATTAACATTATTTAAACGTCGTGTGTGTGTGCACATGTTACTGATTACATTTGTTCACAATAATAATCTTCTCTGATAGAAAATGTCGGCTGTGAAGTATGATCTGCTAAAATATGGTTGTGATATTCAAAGTTAGATTAGGAACAAAGGTAAACATAACAGGCTTGCCGCATGTTTCCATTGGCTAGAGTTATGAATTAAAACAATATTGGAAACTGTAAATACAGACGACGTGTTTCCGTATGACAGATAAGCTCTTACTGCATAATTCTTAATGTATGTTTTTTTATTGAAAACTTAGCTTAACTATTAGCTTTTGGCACCGAGTCATTTCATTCAACAGATCGTTAGTGTGTAAATAGTTATATTTAGTAATGTAGTCCGAAGTAGATTATTGCGATCTCTTTGTTATGTCTAGTTTTCACATGCGTTCGTGAGTGTTAACATTGCTGATAACTTCAGTGTCAACGTTTTTCGCACTGTTATGAGTTCGATGTTTCTGTGTAGAAGATAAAATGCTATGCTGTAATACAGTCGTGTAATTGTAGACACGCATAGTTGCCAGCTTTTCAGACAATAACGACTAATGGAAAACTTTATTGTAAACATGGTTCTTACAGAGACGAGAATTGTATTGTCGCTTTAAAAAAAACCTCTGTCAGAGTTGAGCCTTAAACGTGATCATCAAAGTCCTTTTCCCGCAGTTTGCATATTGCTTTCTGCTAAATGAGATGCACAATCATACAGCGTTCGCATTTGTCCAAGTACGTAAATGTTGTACGTGTCTCGGAAAATGACATACGCACGTGCACGGGGAACGAATGTGTGTACGACTCGCGCCCTAACAGCCTATAAGCTACTATCTTGAAAAGCGATTTATAAGTAGTTCATATTTGTTATTCCTAATATTTCTTTTTCTAAAGAGTGGTATGGAGGCGATGACTTTCGAAAAAATCCACTGAGAAAAGTTCTTAACAATATATACTTTTTAACATTTAATGATCAAGAAGAGCCGGAATAAACATAACCAGGTTTATTTGTGATTTTTTATAAACCGGGAGTGGAAATGAATTTATAGTTATTCATACCATTATTAGTGTTAATATACAATTTACCTCTAGTTTTTACCAGTTTTAATAAAACATGATAGATAACTGCGTTTACTGCGTGAAATACTTATTCATTCTTTTCTTGAAAAAAATTGTCTATCATTGATTAATAGCAACACTTTCATTTGTCATGCGCTTTTCAGCTACAGTTCCTAATGGGTTGATAATTTTAAATCTATGCGCCTACATTCCAGCACAGATTCAGTATTTGTTTGCCATCAAAATGCTTGTCCACAATCTTATCAGCTGGCTAGTTGCTTTAACGGATGCAAATAAGTATGCCTGTCGGGATGTATCAAGTATCGAGCCGAGTGGAGTATGCTTATATGCATAAGTGCATTCCTAGGTTCGGACACAGCCTTAATGACACTTGAATCGACAAAGTTGACGTACTGATCATTTGTACGAACTTTCCCCTTTGTAGTAGATCACAACTCCAAACTGTAAACACTAATTCACATTGTGACCCCTTCGTGTGTCTAACATATATTTCTCGACTGGTAAACAAACATTTCCTGTCAATTTACTTTCACGTAAGAACGGTATGAAATGCTACTATGACGTATGACATCATTCATGATTAATATCAAATTTGTAATTGTAAGTGCTAACAGTGTACTCGTATTTTATCATGAACACCTAAACTATAGTAAAATAATTAATTAGAATTAAAAACAATGACCATTGTATGTTTTTAATAATTCATTTTCGCAGAGGTAAATAAAACCAAATACTAGTTGATATCGCAGCAAATTTCAGCAAATACAGAATTCTACGACATAAACGCAACACATGCCATGGCCGCCACTAGTAAATCATGAGTTGAGTATTCACAGCTGCAAATAAAGCTGATAACTCGCGTGTGACAAGCTCGCCTTTAGCAGAACGTGAACGAACACGTGGGTGAACCGAGACCAGGGTGATGGTCTACTGTTGCCGGTTGCGCAACTGGCAACACCGCACTGGTGGCGAGGTATTTTTACTACTGCATCGTCTGCTGCTTGCTAACTTCCAGTCGAGAACACTAGCGCTCCTCTGAATCAGCCCAAGAACTAACATACAAAATTGGTCAGACTTTTTCCTATTCCATGGCCGCTCTAGTTAATATACAGATGTCGTTGACTTGACAGACTGGAAAACAGCTGGTGAAACCAAGGTACCATCTGCAATACATTTGTAGAACTGTCAAAATTTACCACACTTAAATAAAACGGATTATATCCACCACGCGGCTGTGCGATGTCCTCTCGCCACTGTCTTCTTCGTACATGACAGACGAATCGATATCGACACGAGCAACAGCTTCCATAATGTATCGATAGCGACATATCGTAAAAACATTTCACACTGATACTGCAGATATCGGCATTGCAAATGTCGCCCTGTCGATATCGAGTGCTGTAAATACAGACATAACGGTAGTGTGACCAGGTACTTTTGATTTGAACTTTTTGAAAAATCTTTGCTCATAAATACATATATGCTACATTACACACTGTTAATGAAAATAGTTTTTAAAACTTTACATGATACTGCGAGTGTAATGTTGAAGTTTGTGGTCTGTGAAGTTAGTATATCTTCTTTTATACACGTTATAGTGCGAATATACCTATTAGCTCCTTAACACTATCAAATTTTCGCCTTCAACTATATTTAGCAATAAAATTTGAATACAAAACACAGCCATCACATTTTCCCTTCCAAATTTTTTTTATCAAATTGGCTTATCTTTAATGAGGTTGAAAAAGTGTTACACTGTCAATTTTTTTTACTGGGAGAATATAATTTGAATTGTTATTTAAAAATTATTTCATTGTGATATATTGCTTTTTTTTTTTTTTTCCATGCAGCCCATTACAGGAAGAAAAGTAAGGAATGAATGTTGTAATATATTTTCGCTTATTTACTGAATTCAAATTATATTTATCAGAGATGTTTTCTGCACAATGAAATTTAATGCCTCTGAGTTTGTTATATAATGTGCAATATTCACTTAAAATAGCATTCATGCTAAGATAGCTTCTACATCAATTAATTATCTTCATAACCAACTTTGTTTACAGCAATTGTTCGCTATTTTACAGTCTATGGCGCACGGCGCCCATGGGTAAACAAGTGACTGAGACCATAGTCTAAAGATGAGCTAGACAGCTTATTCGTCTTCTGCGCATGTACCCAACATTGACCTACCCCAATCATACACAACTGTCAAAGTCACATGGTCAACAGAGATGTGTTGGTTTATGTTTTAGTTTTTAAATGACGAGCACTATTATATGTATAAAATACTTTTACCAGTATGAATTTAATCAAAGTGCATTACAAATTGGTCAGAGGAAGTATACATACATCGCAAAGCATTTGTTTACAAATCAGTTTTCTAACCTAAACCACGCCGTTTTCGCTAGACGTGTTGGCAGAAAAGCAGTTCAGTGTTGGGACGCGGAAATTGGTTATGCGCAGCCAGCGAGATCGGTCTACGTCGTCTTTCGTCTACGACTGAGACACGCACTGTGCGTCGAGCTCAACGCGACAGCTGTCCTACGATGCAGTCTCAACGCAGTCAGCGTCCGGGCGCGCACATTTTGCCGGCGGAACGATCACGCAACCCGATTTTTGTGATACAAAACTTATCACGTTTTCCATAATTTGATATTTCAAAATCACTTAGTTACCAAACTACCCTCGTTTTTATACGTGACAAATACTACGTGATCATTTAATTTTTTTATACCGCACGTTTTAAGTGCAGTGACCACAAAGAACATTTAAATTCATCAGGAACTGCGATATTGCATATTGACTATACAGCTGAAGAAAAATTACCCACAAAGTTACACGTAATTTGGTATTTTTTATGCTACATTGTGTTATTTACGAATGTATGATTACAAAATGGCTAGTTGAGAAATTCGAACAATGCAGGTTAAGTTCTACATGCAGTAAGTCATTTTCTCTGCGTTGAATTTATTAATTTCTTGCTACAACTTATTTATTCACATTTGATATTCTAGGTAATGTTTAAAATCACAGGATAGCCTTGTGATTTTTTTAAATAGAGTTTTTCTGGGCCAAGGTTATTGTTGTGACTCCTAAAATTACCTAATATTCGTTTCCTTACTTATTAACCACTAAAAACAAAACGACCCAACATAAAAATTTACTTCACCTTAGTTCCAAAAAAATTTAGTTTAGTTCCTAAAATAAAATTAAAAGAAAATTCGTCACAGATACATGTAAACAAATCAACATGGCGGGAATTTACACAACCTTAACCCTCGCATTTTCGTCAGGGAGGCCAGGACAGGCAAGCTGTATGGCTAAGTAGGCCTAATTGGTTTGTAATGAACACAAGAAATTTCAAATTTATTCGAAGCATTATTAATTCCACAACAAGTATTTTGGATGTATGACTTTGGTATATATCCCTTCCCACGTTGAGTTTCCGCCTGGGGAATCCCTCAAAACACGTGAGCTATTAAGGTCGACTCTTGCTCACGCATCTTTTTCCTCGTCGCCTCTGCGTAACTTGAGGGAAATTGCGTAAGGCAACTGCGAAATTTTTATAGGAAATCCCATGTTAAGGAAATTTTGCCTCGGTGCGTTAATTTAAAAATTGGCGTTTAAAACAAAACGAATTCTTCACGAATTTTTTTAGGAGAAGATCCCTACGAGCATATGTTGTTTTCAATATAGATAGGCGGTTTGTGCTTATTTAAAGAACTCCTGGCAAACATGTTATGGAAACATCTCCGCTGTAGGGAACTTCTATTTAAAAATTCGCGAAGAATACATTTTGTTTGAAACGCATATCTTCAAAATTAACGCACTGCGGCGAAATTTCCTTAACATGGGATTTCCTATTTAAATTTCACAGCTGCCAGTTGGTAGGCATAGCTCTTTAGCGGTGGCACTACACGAAAAATATCCAATCGCTTTTGTAACACGTGTTTTGAACTAAACGTGTGCACCGCAATTGCCGAGCCCGCCAGGCAGAGCCGTTCAAACACAGATGGTAGTGGGTCAACACGAGACTTGTTGAAGCGGACGAGGTGCGTGCAGGCCTGCCCTAGCGTCCCTGAGGTCGTGATCGGGTGAGGGGGGCGTGGCGTGACTCACCCGCGGAGGCGGCGAGGTCCGGCGGGTGCACGGCCGCCACCTTGCGCGGCGCCGGCACCGAGATGACGCGCGCC
>NQII01003904.1:152856-166796 GCA_002778355.1 Clitarchus hookeri
CCCGTTTCGTCTAGGTGATAGGGGAGTGGTCTAACTACCAGACCACTGCAGTTTCCGGAAGTGTTTAATCTTAAAATTACTTACTTTGAAACATTAGTTAGCTCTATAATCCACTACGGTCATCATTCCTACAAGTCGTGTGGTTTGGACAGACAAGTTGCAGCTCAACAATATAGTAAGATGGTATCTGTGGTTGGTGCCTGAAGACACAGGGTGTTTCGAAAAATGTTATCCTGCCATCTACTTCTCGAAATGCCTGCACAGAAAAATAAATCACAAATTCGTCTGCTCTGACAAATTTCACGGACACTTCTGAAAGCATGTGCCTCCCGGAAAGTGATGGCAAATACTTCGTTTGCGTTAAGATGTACGTAATGGACTTAGGTTAATGACCTATGCAAACAAGTACCATCGTTACACATTCTGTAATACAATCGCGTTTGTAAACTGCCTAAACAGAGAAACTCAGCTCACGAGAAAAGAACTCAGAAAATGTTTTCTATGGAGAGTTTACAATCATGGCATCGCATAATTTTACAGCCTTAAATGAGCGATCCCCTTTAGCAAGGAAGAACTTCAGTTGTGCCAAAAAATATTACCAGTAGTACTTTAACATTTTCCATTCATAAGTCATAATTAGTGTTCCTGACACAAAAGTACGCTGCCCTTTACCCGTCCGGTGTGAGCGAAGGAGTGTGTGGAGACCATGCCGTAATTTGAGAAACAAAGGCATGCCGCCGGGTTTACTGCCGCGTGCCACTGCGATAAGCCGACGTACCTCGCGCGCTTCTGACCTTCGGCAGATTGAATTTCTAAGGCTATCTGAAGGAGTGTTCTGGTTTAATGCCATAGTTTCTCTCAGCATGACTCGGGGTACGGAGAACATTCCAGATCAGAGCCAGCGAGATTATTTCAGCCACGACGGGCCTTCCAGCCGACAGTTTTTGACAGTCGATAGTTTGGAGGAATGTACGACCTTAAGGGGGATCAGTTCCTGCCATCTTTGAGTTCTACTATTTTTTGCAATAAGTTCTGTTTAAGAATGTTTAACCAAATTTTTCGCATGACATGGCATAAATAATAGCTTCTAAAATTGAATCAAATTATTGCTACTTTAGTGACTTTATTAATTTTTGAATAGTGACTGCAAGCGACAAATAAGTCAATTTTTCTTGCAGGTGGTTATAGAAATCATACTAGCGAGAGTAGTCAAGCTATAAATAATTAGAACATGTGCAAATCAATCCCCTATGCATTGTCGACGCCCAAAATAAAATATAAAATCTGTGTTGCAAGTTACGGCGAAAATTCCGTTAATACAGGTTGGTGGGGACTGGTTCCCCTTAAGCGACAAGACATTAAAGCGGGGGGCCAGCAGAGCGTCGAGCGGCGACGAAAGTGATCAGCTGGAGTGAAGTAAGCGGACAGCGAGCATAGGTGCAGTGGAGAGAGAGAGAGAGAGAGAGAGAGAGAGAAATAGAGACAGAGAGACTGGCAGGCGGGACTATTGAACTGGATGCGTGAGTGTAAGGCATTTCAGATGATGGCGACAGGCAGTCTGAACATGCGTTAATGTTGAGTGTGAATAAGTGACTATATCCAATACATAGACATTGAGAAGGGTTTTAATTAAAGTTGAGATTCGCAAAAAATATTANGTGAATAAGTGACTATATCCAATACATAGACATTGAGAAGGGTTTTAATTAAAGTTGAGATTCGCAAAAAATATTGTGCTCGCTGAGAAATAAACACAGTAATAGTGAAGATAGATAATTTAATGTTGTAAATAATAGCTGTGTGCATAAGTTAAAAATCAAATTCAATTTTTTTTATTTTTATTAAGACCTCCATCCTCCACGCCCCTCTGGGACCCTTGTAACAGTATTGATACAAGACGCCATGAGCATATCAAAGTTCTTGAGCGATGGAGGTCTTATAGAAAAAAAAATTAATTCTATGTTCAATGTACAGCATTAAACTACTTTATATCCACTATTGCTCTTGTTAACGTCAGTGAGCGCAATATTTAATATCTTCTTCTATTTTAAATGAAGTCCTTATCACTGTATNTATTGCTCTTGTTAACGTCAGTGAGCGCAATATTTAATATCTTCTTCTATTTTAAATGAAGTCCTTATCACTGTATGTATATTATTTGCAGTCACTTTAACTTACACTCCTTATTTACTCATATTCAATCTCTCCATTGCCATCATTCCAAGTATCTGTCACTCACGCATCCACTTAGGTAGCCTCGCCCGCCACTCTCACTCTTCACTGTACAGATGCTCGCAGTCCGCAGACTTCAATCTCGCTGGTCACTGTCGCCACCACTTGTCGCTTCGCTTTCTCCGCACACGTGGCGCTTAGGGTCGCACAATCCTCCAAACTCTAAACTGTCAGCTCGGAAGCCCGTCGTAGCCTAAGTAGTCTGGCTGTCCCAGTCTAGAAGTTTCCCCGCATCCCGTGTCATGCTGAGAGTAGCTAGGGCAATGACCAGAACACTCTTTCAGCAATAACCCCATAAATTAAACCCGCTGAAGGNGTCATGCTGAGAGTAGCTAGGGCAATGACCAGAACACTCTTTCAGCAATAACCCCATAAATTAAACCCGCTGAAGGATGGGAGTACACAAGTCCCTATAGGATTACCTGGCGTACGCGGCCGCTCGCNCCCATAAATTAAACCCGCTGAAGGATGGGAGTACACAAGTCCCTATAGGATTACCTGGCGTACGCGGCCGCTCGCCTTTGTAAGTCGCCGCAGACACATCGCGTTACCGCTCTGCTCTTGGAACCCTGTTTCGCTCCCTCGAGTGGAACGGGGCAAGGGACGCGATGCAGTTCAGCTTGCATTTTAGAGTATAAATGTGTGCAATGATTACCGTCACTTGCTGTATAAATTATTCAATGAATTTCGAAAAATACAGTGGAAGAAAGAAATAATGAAATACCAATATGTATAATTCGTCCCCAAAACTGCAAATCCTTAAGGAAAGTCCGTTTCATATTTTCATATCATAATTATATCATTGAATAATATACCTGAATTTGAGAAGATATCAACCCAATATAACTGCGAAATTCAATGTTCGGAGCTATATTTTAAGCCTTGAAAGTAATTCATAATGTGCTTCTGTAGACCCGTAGGGAGGGAGGGAAGGGCGGCGGGGATTGTAAGCCCGGTCGGGATTCGAACCTAGACCAGCTGCGACCAGTCTTAGCAACCTTTGGTGAAATGACTACTGATTAAATCGCAATGTTTTTAAATATATGCATTTAAAATACTGAACAACGTGGGCAAATAATTATTTCAAGTTGTGCAGCTTACATTTTTAGTTTCCGGTTGAACTTATTTTATTAGGGTGTTAATACCATTATTAAACATCAATAAATTCACTAACAATAACTGTTAGTTTCCTTATTGTCATTCAATGCAAATAAACTCTCAAGCTGTATTTTCGAACGAAGGCGATCAAATGAGTAGCGAATTATACAGTTTATTCAACAAATTATTTTGTTGACAGTCTAATTTTTTGGCCCTACATAGGTTATTTTAAATTCAAGTGTTTATATTTTTTAGATTAACAAAATTAATTTTGTTTCTTTTCAAGTTTGTTTTCTCAACAAAATATTTAGTTGGGGCAACTAAATATATTTTTGGCCCTATAGAAACAAATATTTTGTTTGCTGTTTCCTCAGTGTAAGAACAACTCATACTGACAACTGTAGCTTTCATTTATATCAGACACAATGACGGCCTTTCAAATATTGTAGTCGCTGTCTCTTATCTCGGGAAATACGTGGCTGATTTTTATCAACTACACGACGAACCTGGCAGTTTGATTACTAATTTCTGGATTAGTATAGATGGCAGGCGTCTTCGTTGTTTTGTGGGTTTTCTCGGGGTTCTTTCGTTTCACCCATTTATACATTCCATCGCTGCTTTATCTTCATCGCTTCACTATAATCAGAGCGCAATGAGCGCTGTTTCGGCACGACCATTTGCAGGAATTAAATAATTCATTTCTTTAACTAATAGCCGCTTTCGCCTGCCGTCTGTCATCTGGGAAGATAGCGCTGCAAGATAGTTAATGATGAGTTGACAGTTCGTAGGCTGGTGATGGAGACAGATAAGCAACCAGGCTGACTTGCGGTGTCTTCCCCAGTATCACAGAGTGCCTACGAATGGAGAAGTGAAACAACCGCTTTCACCGCGAACTCTAGCCGCACACGCCAGCCAAATGGCGTCACTAGCCAGTAGCGAGCCGGGACGCCGCTTGCCAATCAGCGCTGGTATAGGCTCTTCGCGCTAAACTGCGCACTTTTGAAAGCCCTTCTCAGCAACTACCTACGCGTATGCACATTGTGTACTCTTCCACCGTATGTAAAATTTAGGAAAGTAAATATTTTACAAATCTGATAATTCTCACACTTAGATGAACCAAAAAAATGGAAAGCAAAAGGAATCATTTCAATTTATACCTTATACTTTTAATTCAACGTTAAGTCATTACCAAATTTACTGGGCGCAGGCCACTTATGCGCAGGTAGGTACAGTGATATTTTACAAAGGTTGATTTCAGAAGTGCTCACTTTTCCGTGAACCAATTTAATTTTGCCAGCCAACATCCCATCCATTAGGTAATGTTTCTCAGCAATCGGCAACCGATCAGACAAGTCCCTTGCTAGGGCCTCACGCAACCTGTCGGTGAATGGGTACCCCCACACTAAAGTTACCGCCACGTCTTTCTCTTCTGTGTACTTATATATTTTGTGGCAGTATGGAGGTGAGCCAGTCTTATCCACGACTTGAAAGCTCCCAGGAGCCCGGTATTTGAACCAGGATTCCCCGAGTCGGGCCACCTAAATCTACAGAGTTTTATCATATAGTCTATTCTCATCATCTTCACACGTTTTGAATCAAACCTTTGAAAAATCACCCCATGTATGACGACTTTAGTTGTANGTCTATTCTCATCATCTTCACACGTTTTGAATCAAACCTTTGAAAAATCACCCCATGTATGACGACTTTAGTTGTTTTCTAAAATGCCATCTGTCACCTGCGTTTTATACTTGTCTTAACATAAAAGTAACTTATCTTCAGTTAAATTGAACTTCCACTTATGTTTTGTCTATAATTATAATATTTCATTTATAATTAATATTAATAAAATTAGAGAGGATATAGGCGTATTGGCAATGCCTAGAAACANAATTATAATATTTCATTTATAATTAATATTAATAAAATTAGAGAGGATATAGGCGTATTGGCAATGCCTAGAAACAAATAGTTCTTTTACAAAGTATTATTATACTGAGTGCGCATGAATTCGGCGCGTTGTCCTTTTGGTGTGATTCCCTAGACTTAGTTAAGCTTCGTTTGCACGGGGCGGAGGAATATCCAGAAAGTAGAATTTTAACAGGGCCTCAGAAAAGTTGGAAGTAGCCGTGAATTGACTATATCGAGCATTTATGTTCACGGCGACGTTACTGATAATTTTCTAGGTCGTATTACATACATTAAAACTCAGCTAATGCGACCGATTTAAACTAAACGTTGTACTGTGGCAGTAGTTAGAAATAGGGAATTTTTNACATTAAAACTCAGCTAATGCGACCGATTTAAACTAAACGTTGTACTGTGGCAGTAGTTAGAAATAGGGAATTTTTAAACAGAGGTGCCGGGTGCGGGACGAGGGAACGAGTGGCGGCCATCTTGGATGACGTCACGAGTCAAACCTTTTGATCTTGCATTCCTTCCCGACGGCGGCCATTTTGTCATTCAGTACCATTGGCTGCCATTTTGTCGGCCAGTACCCCTAAAATTTTCCCGAATTTCCCTAAAATAAATATATAATGCCCAATCCGGCTGGTTTGCACAATGCGGATGGATCCGGCCGAAAATTCTGCAATGTCTGCCTGAATGTGCAATCAGGTACGCGAGACTCTCGAAATGGTCTCGTCACTGATTGGCTATGCGAGGTTCTCGAAAGGGTCTCGTCACTGACAAGCCAGCACAATCCATCTTAGCTGAAGAATGTTCGTGTTCATTGCCCCCCGTCATGTAACTTCTCTCATCATGTTATTTATTCTCTTCTACCATATGTCGATACTTCATGCTCTTGCATTCCTACCGCACACCCCTTCTTCATGCTCTTACATTCCTTCCCGCCAGTTGGTCTTATTACACATTCTTGCATTTCTGGCCAACTATGTCANATTATTACACGTTCTTGCATTTCTGGCCAACTATGTCAAAATCGTGGTCCCTACTTCATGCTCACGCATTCCTACCAGATGTCCCTACCTCATACTCTTGCACTCCTACCGTACGACCCTACTTTATGCTATTACATTTCTTCCCGAAAGTTGGTCCTACTTCACGTTCTTCCATTCCTGGCAACGACGTCAATCGTGGTCCCTACTTCATGCTCCCTCATTCTTACCAGACGTCCCTATCTTATGCTCTCGCATTCCTGTTTTCTAAGAGCCCTTCACTCCTCGTCCCTACTTCACGCTCTTGCATTCCAGACCAACATCATCGCTCACAGTCCCAACTTCATGCTCTTGCATTCCATGCGAGCGGGTATTCTCCGAGTCTTCCCGATTTCGAAAACCTTGTTCCATACTATTGCATTCCAAACTAGTGGGTTTTCTCTGAGTCTTCCAAAATTCGAATACCTTGTTCCATGCTCTTGCATTCCAAGCTATGGGGTTTTCTCCATGTCTTCCCATATTCGAATACTTTGTTCCATGCTCTCGCATTCCAGTTGAAGGGGTTTTCTCAGAGTTTTCTCAAATTAGAATACCTTTTTTCATGCTCTTGTACCCTATGCATATTTATAAGCATAGTTGACTGTAATTTCCCGAACCATTTAAAATAAAGTCACCAAATTCGTAACATAGACGTCGCCTCCGACAACGAAAATGATAGCAGTCATTTATGCCCTATGTGAACTTATAAGCATAGTTGCCCATAATTTCCCAACCATTTAAGATAAAGGCACCAAATTCATAACATATGCATTAAACCCCATCAACGAAAATGACAGCATGGTCCTTTATGTCCTAAGCGCACTTATAAGCTTAGTTGACCATAATTTCCAAACCGTTTAAGATAGTCACAAAAATTCGTAACATAGACATCGCCCTCGACAACGAAAATGATTGCAGAGTCATTTATGCCATATGCGAAATAATAAGCATAGTTGACTATAATTTCCCAACCATTTAATATACTGTCACCAAATTCATAACGTACACATCACCCTCGATGACGAAAATGACTGCAGGTTCATTTATGCCATACGCGAACTTATAAGCATAGTTAGCCATAATTTCCGAACCATTTAAGGTACAGGTACCAAATTCGTAACATACACATCACCTTCGTCAACGAAAATGATTGCAGGGACATTTAAGCCCTAGGCATACTTATAAGCATAGTTAGCCGCAATTTCCGAACCATTTTAGATACAGTCACCAAATTTGTAACATACATATCACCCCCATAAACTAAAATTATCGGAGAACCAATTATTATTACATGCATTTATAGGCATAGTTGGATGTAATTTCTGAACCATTTTAGATACAGTCACCAAATTCATAACATATGCATCACCCCCATCAACGAAAATAACTGCACGATCATGTCGCTACTAGGCCACCTGANCACCAAATTCATAACATATGCATCACCCCCATCAACGAAAATAACTGCACGATCATGTCGCTACTAGGCCACCTGAGTTATAGAGGCTGGTGGCTAGTAGTTTATATAGTTAAATTGTTTGGTGCAGACTAAGGGCACTTGTGGTTGTTGCATTAGGGGTAAACAAATACTTGTATTCTCCATTATTTAACACACCAGTATTTTATTGGTCTGAAGGTCACATAGGTATTTACACACACTGACGAGACTGAGCCCCCCTCTAGTCGTAGGCCTGAAGGGCTGGTGGGCTGAATACTATGCATCGGGGAAGGTTTTTGAAGGGCAACGTTTCTCTACTTATCTGTGACTGCGGCTTTTGATGTCAACAGAAGCAACCATCGACTCCGTACCACTCAACCCTGGCCCTTTGTCAGGCCCTTGGACTGCCTCTCGTTGGTGTGCTGTACTAAGTTGGCTTCTTCCTGCACCTTTGACTGACTCTCTCGGAAGTCCAGGATTGGTTTCCGGGACTGTGTTCTTTCTCGGCGACCTCGGCTGGCGTTACTTGTAGGAGAGCGCGTCTCCTCGTCGACGTCCGCAACGATCCGGCCCGCGTTTCTGACTTCCCCACCTCGCAAACTGCCACTACGTTTTCGTAAATGAACTCATAAGTTCTCGGCACTTTTACTGGGTTTGTCTCGGAAATTTACACATGAATTTTCGGCTGTTCCTGGGTTCTCTCCCCGGTGATGTCACTATTGACTCACTGACTGACTGACTGANTGGCACTGTTCTCGTCACACGACTGATTACTCCCGTTTCGGTTTCTCCCGTTTCGGCTGCATCTATCTCGTCTCGTGGCTGTACCACCGAACAACTCCCATCTCGGCTGGCGATAATTGCTCCCGAACACTGACTGCGAACAACTGATTGTANGGCTGTACCACCGAACAACTCCCATCTCGGCTGGCGATAATTGCTCCCGAACACTGACTGCGAACAACTGATTGTACATTATTGCCTGGGCCGGGTCCGAACTCCGGCCTGGTGATACGGCTGCCTCTCGCACTAACTGCCTTCTTCGCCTCGCATCGCTGCTGAACAACTCATCGTGAACAACTGATTACAACTGATTGCCTCTTTCTCCTAACTGCCTTCTCTGTCTCGCATCGTGGCTGCCGGACAACTCCTCATGAACAATTTTTTACCACTGATCTCGAACGACTGACCACAATTCCTTGGTTGCTCCTGAATTTAACCCGTCTCCCGCTATATTCAAGTTGGCTGTCAGCAGATTCTTGAGAGAGAAATCGGGAAATCCCCTGTATACCTCGCACGTTTTTTGTGTAGGATTTCGTGTCTCGTCAGCTGCTTGGGCGCTCAAACTAGGGTGGAGGGAGGGGTGTGGCAAGCGTCTCGGGGGTTCCTGTGAGCTGTGTCTGCATTAAACCTCGGCGGGGGTTCCCTTGATTCCTTCGTAGAGGGCTTATATCAGCTAATTATAGGGGCTTACTCTGTTTCTCTCAACTTCGGTTCTTCCCCGGATGTTTCGTTGTCACTTGCCTGCCCTGGCTGGCTGGCTGCCTGCCTAGGACAACTATAGCAGGGTGTGAAAACAGTGTAATGTCTATCCCCTTTACCCGTCACATGTCAATCATTTATGCCCTTAGTACACTTATATGTATAGTTTACCATAATTTCCGAACCGTTTAAGATACAGTAACCAAATTCGTAACATAGACATCGCCCCCATCAACGAAAATGACTGCATGGGTATTTATGCCCTAAGGGCACTTATAGGCATAGTTGGACATAATTTACGAACTTTTAAGTTACAGGTACAAAATTTNGTATTTATGCCCTAAGGGCACTTATAGGCATAGTTGGACATAATTTACGAACTTTTAAGTTACAGGTACAAAATTTGTAACATACACATCACCTACATTAACGAAAATGATCACAGGGTCATTTATGCCCTATGCGAACTTATAAGCATAGATGGCCGTAATTTTTGAACCATCCATGGTACAGTCACCAGATTCGTAAAATACGCATCACCCCATTAACGAAAATTATCGCAGGACCATTTATGCATTACACATACTTATAAGCATAGTTGGTGTAATTTCCGAACCATTTAAGATACGCCCGCCAGTTGTCTAATTCGTAACATAGACATCACTTACAAGGACAATTATCACAGTGTCATTTATGCCATATGCATACTTAAAATTATAGTTGATCGTAATTTCCGAACCATTTAAGATACAGGCACCAAATTCTTAACATCACCACTACCTCCTCCACCCTTGTCACATGATAGCGCAAGTGGCTACCAACTAGACCCTCCCCTTAGTGTCAGCTAGCCTCCCTTAATCGTCAAATAACATCCAGGCTGGATAAATAAATGTGAAAACATATACGTGAATAAAATTCAGCATGAATAACTTACAACAAACTGCGATATGCAAAAAGAAAGATATATACAAATGTGATACATACATGAAGGGCACAGTCGGGGTAACTGTAAAAAATATTTTTATGATAATATAAACGAACAATGTCTGTCTTACACATGGGTTGGCAGCTCGAGTCATCGCTAACATGGGTAACCCTTAACAGCCATACATAGAATGTAAAAAACAAAGACAAATATAATTGCAATGTTAACAAGTCATGCATCGTCAAGGGTTACAATAAAATACGCATGTGTTAATATCAATATACACTGACAACCCAATGCGAGGGCCAGTGAAATTGTATGTGTAAAATATATGAAACAGTCCTATGCATAAAAAAAATTATACGAGCATCGAGCACGGTACGTTATGTTAGGCGAGGAGTCAGCATTGTGGGAGTAAGCATCGTGGAGGAGTCAGCAGCGTGGAGGAGTCAGCATCGTGGAGGAGTCAGCAGCGTGGAGGAGTCAGCATCGTGGAGGAGTCAGTACTGCATAGTAGTACATTTGCTTAAGTTTACATATGCTTGAAGATAATGAAAAGTGTTGAGAATGTGCAATCGAGAATGTCCTGTATGCCAACGAGCAAAACTTCACCAAGTGTTCAACAATTACCTGGAAAACAATGCAGTTACATGCGAGACCTTCAGTAAAAGTTGCAATGCGCGACGATATTAACAGAGCGAATGTCAAAAGAAACCAACCTCCAGAATNGCGAGACCTTCAGTAAAAGTTGCAATGCGCGACGATATTAACAGAGCGAATGTCAAAAGAAACCAACCTCCAGAATACTAACATGTAATATCTGTTGTGCAGCATTTGGTAGAAGTGACAATCTAAAGAGACGCATTGATACATATAAAGGTCACACATATTTACTTGGCACGGGACGGCATGCATTGAACTTATTGCTATGCGACAAGGCTATGGCTAGCCTTCCTGCTGATTCATCGTGTAAACTAACGTTGGTTCGAGCGCCACAAAATTATCCGGGCCTGCATCGTGTTCCAAAACAGCGTGTGAAGAAAGAAATACGAGTGTTGCAGGCATTTATTTTGAAGAGTGCGTGCCATACATATTGTCAGAAGTTGTGAACGACAAACTTGACCTGTTAACATGTAAAGTGAAAAACGAAGATGCTACAACTATCCAGGACATCGAGAACGTAAGTGTGACCTCCAAGTCTGCTGGTTTTGATGTGAAATATGCATATTCTACTGATGATGAAGTGCCGAAGTCTGCAAAGCAAATGCGTTAACGTGTTGCTGAAGATAAGGGCTACTTAAAGTTGGGACAGAAGAAACATGGATTCGATACATGGATATTATGTATGTGTGTGATTTGGTTAAAAATTATAAAATAATGCAAAAAGAAATTTAAATAATTTGTTTAATTTTTTTAATTCCTATCGACTATGAAATGATCCTACTGCTATGTGTTTATAAATGTCTGGTAGGCTTCAAGTGAATGTCTTGCTACAATACCTCCACTCACTTTCCGATGAACAGCAAACATTGTCTTTGCACTTCTTACTATGTCTATTGTCTACCACTGTGGGCGAACATGCAATGACTACTTTCATGTTGTGACGTAAGGAGCGAATCTCCAGAGTCCCTTGCTGTTGACGATGCAGTCAGTGTTATAGATGGTAAGTCTTCAACCAATGATTCCGTCTTCATATTGTAACGTATGCGATCACTGTAGATGAATGTAGACGTAACGANGGTAAGTCTTCAACCAATGATTCCGTCTTCATATTGTAACGTATGCGATCACTGTAGATGAATGTAGACGTAACGATCTCCTTTCCGCCACACTCGACGGTGAAGTGGGAACCATTTTTTACATGATGCAAGATNATGCAATGACTACTTTCATGTTGTGACGTAAGGAGCGAATCTCCAGAGTCCCTTGCTGTTGACGATGCAGTCAGTGTTATAGATGGTAAGTCTTCAACCAATGATTCCGTCTTCATATTGTAACGTATGCGATCACTGTAGATGAATGTAGACGTAACGGTCTCCTTTCCGCCACACTCGACGGTGAAGTGGGAACCATTTTTTACATGATGCAAGCTTTTATACAGTTATCACTACATGACGGTTTGTGTTGTCCATCTAGGGTTGTCACAGTGTGACGTGCTTGTTACCTACTTACAAATGTCTGGCAGGCTGCATGTATTTGAAATGAGTAAGGTCATGTACGGAAATATTGTGTTGGAGATATAGTTAATTGCGATTTTTGCATGATGCACTCGATACTTAAATATATATATATAACACTCAGAAGTTTTTTAATTGTGTATCATGATTGAAATCTCTATGGTATTGAACCTGCGATACCTTATTTTCAAGGATGATGCACTGTCGCCAGCATCGTCAGGGTACATGAGTTATTTACTATAAAATTTTTAAATATCATATGCAAAAACTAAGTTAGTTTTTTCAAGGGTGGTGTAATCACAATACATGTAAGTGCCGAGTTGCTTTCTTGTTCAGTAATGTATACCATGCACGGAAAGCCAGGATTGTCATTGTGGCCTGTGCTTCCGTTGAGTTTACACCGATAACTAAGAAATGCACTCGCGGCCTCCAGGTCTTCTGTATATGAAACAGCTACACATTTTTTTTTAATTTAAGGCAAACCTTTTCTCTTTATGTTTCGGATCTTCTAAAAGCAGAGTACATACATATTTGAAATGTATGTGTGTGTGTGTGTGTTGCGATATCTTCGTACTCGTCATTACAATGTTCGTACATTTAATGATATTTCTATATCAATAAATCTTTGTGGCGAGCGATTCGTGGGTAATTCGTTTCGTAATGTGCTTACAGTACTAGCACTATAAATGGTACGTAATCAAAATATGAATATGTTCTTATTGCTTTTGTAATTATTTTTTTATATCTGTTTGCCTCAGCACGTAGCAGTAACGTCTCTCTTGCATAGCTAATGGTTTTAATGTATGTTGTTTTGTATGTGCTTACAGTTCTAGAACTATAAGTGTTATGTATTCAAATAAGTACTTGTATATATAGCATTTAAAATGGGATAAATTGTTACCTTGTACTGTATAACTGAATTCCTCTGGTAAAGGGAAGTGCATGTTCGACTCGGGTGGTCTGTCACCCTGGAGTCTGTCGCGTCTCTCTCGACCAGCATTATGTGCCATTCCTTCGACTTACCGAGACCTGCACGGTGTACGCGCCGCCGGTCGACCATCTGGGCTGCCTTACAAATTCCCGAGATGTTATTTGTTCGCTCAACGTCGGTCGGGTCGGACGCTTTCTGCTGCTACTGTTGTGAGTGTTGGCTGTACTCTGAATTTGATGGTTACGTTTCAATCGGTTCGTAAGGAAGTCGTTTGCTTTTTTGTTGTACTGACCAGGAAGGCCTGGTCTTGTCTAGCATCGTATAACACAGCATACATCAAACGATGCTTGTGTAATGTGTGATTGCACTGGTTGGCAAGAGCTTATAACTGTTTTTCTTTATATTTTAGTTTTATATATGTTGCATCAGTGTGTAACAGTGTTGTCCTCTTATCGTTCCCGCACTTCACAATGGTGATTTTTTCGCCTAACATGACTTACAGCGCGCGATGATCGCACAATGTACACTGATTGTTAATTGCTTATAACTATTTGCTTTAATTATAATTATTTTTTATCTGTTTGCATCTGCGCGTAGCAGTGACGTCTATCTTGCTCTCTTGCGGTCTCACTTTACAAGTCCTGTAATGCGTATCGTACTTGATGCAGTGTACTCATTTTTGGGGTTGGTCCTTGTGATCAATCGTTCTTTCTCATGTTGT